>OZ026623.1:68455094-68610782 GCA_964020975.1 Hermodice carunculata
TTGAGCGAAATAAGTAAACACTCGTTTTAATTTACGTGTAAAAACCATGTTACAAATAAACTAGTTGCTAATGCACATTCTGGAAAGTTAAATTATACTAGATGCCTTTGACCTTTTCTGCAAAACTTTATCTGGTCATTTCCACAAAGAAAACGTTGTTTGAAAATCATAATATCATTGATGAATAATGAGAATGGAGACGCTACAAATACCTACATGTAATTAAGACAAATTCCTTTTACTTGATCTGTTGAATGGTGCTTGTCAAGTCCATCGCCAAATCGCCAACCGATTGCTGATTAGATCCTTCCATTATTATCAGTTATAATATTATGAATTTGATAATCGTTTTTAAACAGGATGCAAACACCTCGTGCATCTGTCTGGCCGTGGCAAAAATATATATGAAATTCCCACTCGGCATACCACTACTTCTCAACTGACGCAGTACAAAATACTTCTTGAAGCATACAAATAAAACATTTTTTCTTCTGGAACCATTGAATATTTCCCTTCTCTTTTGGGGGTATCGAATACATTAAAGGAAATTATACCGAAGTTTTTACCCATTTTCTTTACAGTTTACATCTGCACATTCACACCCATTTCTTTGTGCTAAACCCGATGTGGAAGTTTTATATAATACAAAAGAGAGATGTGCTGCTCGCAAAGCCCCCAGAAACTAAACAGATATGTATGTATTCACTGGGATTGGACCCCAACCCCAGGGAGTTACATTAAAAAAACAAAACAAAAAAACAAAAAAAAAACTATGAAACTGAAAAATAATGTTGTGGTCATGCCACGATAGACAACAAAGGAAACATGCACCATGCATGTTTAAGATCAATAGAGGTTTAGATCTTTTAACAAAGATAAATTCAGTCATGCAAAAATAGCATAAAGTCTATACTAATTACATGTACTCGATTAAAGTAAAGAAATCCACAAAGGAGTCAATGTGGTGGTTAGGCTGGGCCTGTGTCGTAGAATAAAGACGAGTCACATGACGTTATTCCTGCAATCGATTGGCTAGCCTTACCCACCAAGTATATCATAGTTCTCAATCCTGCAAAAGCTCTGCTTTACACTTACGTTATTAATTTGAATTTTAGGTAGGTCCTTCATTTCTTGCCAAGTAACGATGGGTACGAAAAGACTAAGCCACTGAAGAATAAGCGATGGAATAGAGTGTAGTGAGAAACATACACGTGCACATGTATTTAATACTCGCGTGTATTGAATAATTTGCGTTACCTGGTTACATACAAAAATTGTCTTATTTCTTTTGTTCTTATTTGAAGGGACAGAGGCACACTGCATATCCGAAGAGCAGTGAGCTTTCAGTAAGCTACATTGTCTGATAAGAGAATTTTGTCAACCTCCTACCGAAGTTGGTTACATATGATACCGTATAACATGCCGCAGTCAGTTTCATAATGGCGGGCAACGTGTGTGGTTTTGCCGGCATGTTGCTGATGGCGTCGACATCATATAAATGGTGACAAATATTTATACACATTTCATACATACACACACACACACACATATAAACATATATATATATATATATAGCGCAAAAAGCGGTGTAGCCCGACGCTCCCATAAGTCCATTGTGTTTTATGTAGCAATCATCCAGTTGTTTCGTTAAAAGGGACCCCAGAGAAATTATGATTGTCAAGTTTCTTGAATTTCACAGGTTACGGGAGTATCAGTAAAGGCCATGCAAGTTTTTTGTTGCGAATGTCTCATCTATCTTGCCAGGGCCCTGTACGCCTGTGTAACGAACGTCGGTCCTTGTGTTCTACTGCTCTACAAGTTTCAGATGGTCAGACATTTTACAACTAAGCGTTATAGTACCAATGATTTCATTTGAAGAAAGTATACAACATATCAAGACAACATTCCCCTTTCAGTACAAGTCGTGTTTTGCAAGCAAATTGTTGACGATTAGGCAAACGAATGGCCAATATTGAACCATTGTGAACAATTGCAATCGACTAAACTCTCCCTACCCAATAGTCTTTGGATGAAATGCTCTGATAATGACGAAACGATTGAGTCATCGCTCTTGATGAAGTAAGGGACTTTGATGTCTTTTCGGACATCCAACATGAATGCATTTCAGCTGACACTTAAATGATTCTATATGCCCTGAAAACAAACGTTTTACACGCCTAACGGGATATGCATTGATGTGACAGAACACAAGCTTCCATGTGGAAGAGGTTTTTCAATTCACAAGTGTCTCCTGTGTTTACTTTTGCAGATAACCCAATGGATATATTGTAAAACTGTCAGAAACTCTAGTAAATGACCATTGGAATCGTTTTCGTCGATAAAAAGCTATTATCTATAAATAATAAATACCAGCAAAACAACAACAACAACAACAACAACAACAACAACAACAACAACAAACAAACACACAAACAAAAGGAAAAACAGAAAAAAGGTTCAAGAAGCTGAAATTCAAAAAGGATAGATTTATAAATGATAAGTAGCAGATTGTACAACTACAAAAGTGTCACCGCACTGAGCGACCTTAATTCATAACGTGTGTGTGTGTGGTGTGTGTGTGTGTGTGTGTGGTGTGTGTGTGCGTGCGTGCGTGCGTGCGTGTGTGTGTGTGTGTGTGTGTGTGTGTTTTAGATAGATTTTAGGAACTGGTCCTTTTAAACTTCAATTTTGACACCTATTTTTTTACCTAACTTAAGACCACACAAAAATTTTTAAAAGACGCAAAAAGGAATACAAATATGGAGGGAATATTCACTATTGGACATATTGGATTTCATATTGTAAATGATTAGTACTGATTGGATCAACAAATTTTTCAAGCCTCTGTTTCAAAAACCATGTTTTTATTCAAATATTCAGCCAGGAATTTATTTTAATTTGGATGCAGGGTAACTGTGTTTCCTGTATACATTCCCCATGCAGATTCATTTGGTATATTTTTCATTGGCTGGCACAGTTTAAAACTGTTTACTTTTGCGGGATGAAATAAAAACCCCTTGAAGTAAGATGAAAGGACTAGCACCCAGTGCAAGAAGGTAGCTTGTAACCAGCCGTCAAGTTCAGAAGCAACAATTGTAACACAGGTTAGGGTTTATAGTTAGAAATGTCGTAACTCAAAACAAAAAAGACAACTGACATACTTGTACATTAAAAAACAAACTGATTAACGTAGCTATTGACATGCTTAAAACAGCAGGCGTTGCAACGGCCATGCTATTGGCTTAGAAAAAATAGTATTTCAACGGCTGTATCTTTGGTTTTAAAATAACCATGGTTTTTGGAAACAACTAGCGCTGCAGTGGACATAATTATGTCTGTGGGCCAACACAGAAACATTGTTTTTTCTGGGAATTCTTTATTTATATATTTCTCCTTTCTTTCTTTCTTTCTTTCTTTCTTTCTTTCTTTCTTTCTTTCTTTCTTTCTTTCTTTCTTTCTTTCTTTCTTTCTTCTTTCTTTCTTCTTTGCAGGCAAATTTGTCCGGCATTTCATTTGAAAAGTATTACACGTGGAAACTCCAAACTAGGCACAACTATACTTCTGTAGATGAAGTTTTGCCTTTTTATAATGAGAGGTCATGCTTTTCAAAATTGTGCAAATCAGGGCTAATTCAAGTTTTAAATCTTCAATATCTTATATACTATAGTTGATGTGGTTCCAAGTGTATAGGAGTTCGATCATTGCAAGGCAAACGTCATCTGAAATGTCAAGGTCATGTCAAGGTCAAAAGTTATGTCAGGGTCAAATGTCAATTTTAGGCCAATATGTAATTATTAAGGTTAAGGTTCACGACAGGTAGAAGTCATTTCCAGGTCAAAGGTCATTTTAAGGTCAACACCATGTGAAATGGGTTGTTCAACATAGGAATCCTACAAACCTATATATATATATACATATATATATATATATATATATATATATATATATATATATATATATATATATATATATATATATATATATATATATATATATATATATATATATATATATATATATATATATATATATATATATATATATATATATATATATATATATATATATATATATATATAAATTTTAAGTGAAATGGTTTATTCAAAACAGGGATCCCGGAAATACATATAAAGTTTCAAGGCTTCATATAATATAATAATCTGAACAGAAAATGTTGCCTCTCAGGTCACCGAAACGTTTTTGTAATCAACACCAACCATATATATTTGTTGAAAATAAATAATAATTGGGAGCTATACGCTACATGTTGGCTTAAGGCCAAGAATTACTGAAAACAAAACAGCACTAGATAAAGGATGCAAAATACGTGAATTGTTTGTAAATTATGATCAAAGACACAAAACATTGATATTAGCAAACATTAACCACGTGTGCACAACAATATACGATTGTACAGTTCCAAATCAGAGCTACAGATAAAACTACATTGATTTATAATGCAGAAGGTATAATTGTATTTGTGTCTTTTTGTCCAAAACCACCTCCTAGTAGTCATTACTCTGTTTTGCAGGCTGCGTAAGCAAACGTGTCACTATCTAACCTACACACATATGGAAGTACTATTATTCATATTGCACAAGTTCTTCAGTAGAATTTTGACGTAGGCTGTATTAGCCCAAATATATTCAACGGTCTTCAGCGGGTAACTATTCAGAGCATGTTTTGGTGCCTATACCCGTACATGTCTCGCTAGGTAGCGGCTCCTTGGCTGAACTAAATATTCAGCAAAAACTACCCACATAATAATGAATAAATATGAACATTGCAAATGATGAATTTGCTAAATACGTGAAGTTTTGCATATAAATGCAGAGCTTTATTATGAATGAGGAATACCAAACCAAGCATAATTACGAAATTTGTATGTTGCAAGTTCAAATAAGAACAATTTGACTTACCCCCTAACCAGTATGTACCCTTTCTGGCTGGATAGATTATCTTAGGTAATCTACCTGTCAGTGTATAATTGAATGAGAAACAAAGTGGGGCATCATATTCAGTCCCAGTCATTATAAAATGGACAGTTGCGGCTGAACCACTCGTACTAAGCGATGAAAATCCTAACAAGCACTGCAACAGTGGACATCCTGCATCAGAAATGTAAAGAGAAAAAAAAATCCCATGATGATACCTACTCTTCACTTTGAAAGTCTCCAAACAATAAAGCTCTATTTCGCTGTCAGCCTGAGTCAACGTTTCAACATAATGGGTCAGGTTTGTGACATTTGAGTAAATACTGTCAAATTTGAGTAATGTTTTGAGTTTGAATATATGTGTACTTAGGCATGTCAGGAAAGGATGAAAGTCATTAGAATTTCAGTGAAAAGCATGTTATCAAAACATGAGTTTTTCTTAGCCACATTTTAACTACAATTAGGCAAATATGTAACTGTCGTCGGTCGCTGCTTGTTACCGATAGCTCCTGGGGGGTCAACCTGACAGAAAACATGTGAGCCTAAAGAGTCTGAAAGTGAATTTTAAAACAGAAGGATGCCAAAAGATATAATCAAGTATCAAAATAGGCACGTCTAAAATCTGTAAAAACTATTGCACCCAAACTTTCTAATAATCTTTGAGTTTTATCAACAAAATTTGTAGGGCAAGTCAGAAAAGAATAAATGTCATTAGTATCTAAGTCAAGATAATGAAATCAGAATATAGTTTTTTTTTTAAACCAGATATTAAGTACAAACAGGCAAGCTTGTAACAGTCGTAGCCGGTGCTTGCTACCGATAGCCCCTGGGGGTTAACCTAACAGAAAACAAGCTAGCGTAAAAGTCTTAAAGGTGAATATTAAAGCAGGGTGATGCCGAAGCATAAAATTAAAAAGCAAAACAGGCAAGTCTAAAATCTCTAAAATTATTGAAGCCAAACATTCTAACCATCTCTGGATATGTACAACAAAATTTGTGGAAATATTTGATCAAAAGCACACTTTTGAATCCTCTTGACCCAAGTTTTGGATACAAAGTCCTGGAATTTAGAACAAATACAACCAAATCGTGTGACAAAAATAAATTATATCCAATAGCTTCCGAAATATTGTTGTGCGGGAAAGGATAAGTAACTGCTTGAAAGTTTTACTCTTCTATTTTGTGATGGAACTTAATACAAAAACCAATCAGTAGTGACCTGAATGTCCAAGTCAGGAAACACAACCCTTATACCATCCAAATTGCTACCTTCCAAAGAGATATCCTTTGCGAAATTTTCTTTCGAAATTTCATTGAATTTTCGTACATTTACACAAGCAATGTCGCCAATATATCTTGCGTTGTTTGATAATTTTGTAGTCATTTGAAAGTCCCTTTTTATGAATTTATCTATATACTAAAATTCAAGCCAGGTTTTTAGATAAATCTTCCAGTAACGGGCAGCAGTTACTACCCATTGGAATGCCTTTTATTTGTTGAAAAACTAGCGGTCCAGTTGAACAAAGGTAGTATCCAAAAGAAATTTTATAGCATCTATCAAAGTTTCAACTGGGTAAGATTTAATGTTACTTTTTGAATATTTATTGTTCGACCAGTATGCTTTCTTTAAATATCAATTACTATTTATGCATGGTTTGCCATTATGATTAGACGTTTTGCTCATTAATTCTGAAATAAAACTTTTGACTTCATCTATGGGTAGATTGTGTACATTGTAGAAAAATAAAAACATTTGATATTTTTTGCTTTTAAATCTTTTGATACAAATTCGGAAGAATTGCTGATACTCTGAAAGCAATTTAGTTCTCATTTTCTAGAAATTGCATAACAGTATTTACACAAATGATTCCTCAAACACAATGTTACTTCCTTTGATAATTATTTTGTTGTACCTTTTGAAGCACCAGCTATGAATCTAGCTTTAAAAGGGTTTTAATATAATTACGGTATCCAGAACAAAAGTGGAATAGAGGAGTCCTCTTTGAAAATTTTGATATTAAAATTTCTTTTCATCTCATTTTTATGTGTATCTATCGAATTATCAATGGATTGTTTGTGTAATTTGTGTACGTCATTTGCTCTTATGTCTGAAATATTGTTCACGCAATGTACAAATTACAACCCTATGGAACATTGTCGTAGGTGTAGCATTATGCGAAACTTCCATTCCAGGGTCAAGCTGCACCCACGCTACCTCCTGGAAATCCTAACAGAGTAGATAAAATTGATGCCATGTTCCAGTGACAATAAAGCCATATTGCCCAATATGTCCACAGTTAGAAACATGTAAAAAACCGAACGTGCATTGCATGAAAATCACAAAAACAGCCACCGAGTCATATAGACCTGGCATGCAAAACTGGTATATTGTAACAAACTAGGGGCCATTTGCCTGGAACGGCGTAACGTGTGTGTCACCTGTTTGTTTTCATAATGCATTGCTACTAAATATAACCTGTTTGAATACCAGGATCCATTATCTCTATAGGTTGGATCCCGAGTTTACTCATATCACTTGAGTCACTGCGCCCATTATTCAGCAGTAACACCGTCATTAATCAATATAATCGATGAACATATTTAGTGTGGGGGTCATCATATTCACATGTGAAAGACGTATCATACACATTTTCACATTATGCAGCACAGTATGAATTCTGTAAGAAGGACTGGGTATACATGTACTGGGAGATCCTTATTCTTAGACTAAAAGGTGCTGCGAAATGCGGTCACTGTCAAATAGAGAACAATAGATGTATACAAAATTAGTCCTTGGAATAATCAGAAATTTTTATACTCGTTTGTTGTCATGTCTCTTAATTGAGGAAGCAAAGTCTTTCCCGAGAAGCATCCTTTTACTCCGGAAACTAGGTGAAAGAATGAAATAGTCCGTTTTGTAAGCGACAAAGATGCTTAGTCGACACACAAACGTTACTTCAAGTATTGATTATTTGGACATCTCAATGCGGCAAAGTACAGAACTAACCTGTATTTGCGACAACTAGCCTCCTGTGTATGAACTTACACCCATCCATATTTGGCCGCAATATTTATGGGGGGGGGGGTTTGTTTGTTTTTTGTTTTTTTGTTTTTTGGTTTTTTTTTTGTGTGTTTTTTTGTTTTTTTGTACTGAAGAACTCAAAATGCTTCTTTCCTGACCTTTTTTGTACAGCAATAGTAATTAATTATACAAATGATCTTTGAGGATAAGATGCAAGTGTTTAATTTGTGCAGAAATGCTTGGAATGACATTTCAGCTGCCTTGTCAAGCTGTTCCTCTTTGAAGTAAAGTCCTACCAGGACTGTGCAGATAATAACTATTTCACTTAAGATCAACGCCTTTGAAACAGTTAAATGGATTATTTAGTAAATGGACACGCAATGAAATTAACCCTTTTAACATAAAAAAGAAATAAAGTACTGTTCCTTATAAACAATAAGCCCTGTCGGTTTAATGATCCGTTTGAGCTTTTTATCAACGTTGCATTTTTCATAATTTCTATATTGCACAACAAATTCATGTCAATAATATTTTGATAACATGCTAATGGTGTTGATGTCTTTAGATATTCCTGAACATTGAGAGTGTTACCCTTTGGCCCATCAAACAGGTTCACGTTCCCACATTGGAACATAAATTAATTATCAAGAACCATGCAATACCCAAGCAACATGAGTAAGTCGTAGGGACTCAAATACGGAGGCCTGGATGGAATATGAATCAAATTAAATGTCTGGACATGTAATTCATGGACAGGAAATACTAACTAATGGCCTCGACATACAAACCAATCGAGTTGCGGGAAGTTTGTCTGTAAAAGTAAGCGTCTGCACGTTTTCAAAAATCACGTAGTTTTCGTTATCTTGTGGCCACCAGTTAACATTCCATGGCCATAGCTAATTCATATACTACAGCCATGGATTACACTTCCAGATTCCTTACCCCATGCCAGTTCTTTCCGAGTCCTCGAACTTAAAATGAAAGTCAATAGAGAAATTCCTGTCGAGACTTCAATGCGTAAAGTGCCAAAAGTGCGGGGTCAATAAAAAGTTCTAGCATCTCAGCTTTTTGAAACCTTTTTCTCCAAAGCTAGAGTTAAGACACTTGACTCAGAAATCCTTCGCCATTCCCTTTGTCTCAAAAAAAAAAAAAAATAATAATGAGACAAAGTGCTACCAAAAAGGACAAGTGACGTCACAAGAATATTCATTGGGCTCCTGGTTGATTGCGCCCACAGGAAACGGCGAATTTGAAACATCCGAAATGCTTATTTTTTTAAACCATCAGAGACCGAGGACTTGAACGAATTTCAATAGTCCATGACCAGACAATTTACTATATATTTGAGCAGAAATGCATAAACGAAAGTGGCGACTCAGTCACATTCTTTAGCATGTGCCTTATATTATTTTCAATAGTTCAATAAACAGGGAGTTTATAAGCACAAGAATATAGCTGTTTGAACAGCCAACTGTTGACGCTGATCGGATGTGAGCCATCCTTTCTCTTCTCGCTGAGGTGCATGAAGTCTTTTAAATATCATGTAGGGAGTAAAGAGCGACCGAATATCTGCCGTTTAAAATGAAATTGTGGCAAACGTTTGAAGCAAAAATTGTCATATGAACGCTTTAGGTGCCCAATAAGCTGAAGACCAGCAGTATTATCCTGCATGAGTAGGCTTTTTGGATAGCTTGGCCAAATTAATATGCGCAGTGCAAAATGCAACAATTAAAAAAAAAGAAAAAAATGAATAGGCACCATTTGAAACTGTTCGCCAGAACTGATCGGTTTGACAGGGAAAGACGAGATGAGACCCAAAACACCCCAATCGGGGTAAGGCTTCTTACATAAAATAAACCACGTTTCTTCGCGATAAACGCAGGGTATTTCAGTCATTTATGTATGATGTGAAATATGTCTAAAACTAAGCGAACCTGACTTGCATATGAAATACGATAACTTGGCAACATGAATCATGTAACGGAATGTGCACCCCTATGGTAAGCATACATTACATCAGTTTTCTTGTAATATTTGTTGCTAGTGATTTGAAAATTTAAATGCACAAAAGAAAGGAACTTCACAGATTGTCCCTCATTGCATTCTGATGGCTTGAACGACGTACCAAGTTCGAAACCGTATCCAAAGAACGACCTCCAGATAATTGTAGCTATTCACTAAGCAACTATAAAAGCATAAACAGAAATGATTTACAGTGGTAGTGACTGCTAGCAACGTAGAATTAGGGCTTCAAATGAGATAGGGCTGCTGTCGCTACATCCCAGCGGCACCTTGCCTATTAACATATTACTTGTGCTTTAACATATTACTTGTGCTCCCGTCTTTCAATAGAACACAATAACAATTAATGGCACACAGCTTAACACTTTGTCCGCTAAGACAACCGAAAAACTGGTTATTTCTAATGTCTAGTACTTACTCAGTCCCTTTCATAAGACTTAACGTTACTCGAAGTGCTCGAGGGGAGTTTCTTGTGTCAGATCAAGTGGAATAATATGTCCGTAACCAATGCATTTCCTCTTTCTCCGCGTACTATTAATATTGTAAGGAAGGATGGTAGGTTAAAAAATAGGTATGTGAATGCGACATAGGATTCTAACCGCGAATAGCCAGAGGGATTAACAGAATATATATATATATATGTATATCGTCATCCGAGATACAATCTTTTTTACCTGCATCCTCTCTCTGCAAGTGAGAACAAGCTCCAGATAAGCGTAGATCAAGCCCAGGGTATACTGTAAATATACCGTCTTTGTTATTTCCTGACATATCAATGGTAAAAGCTCACGATATAAATATTATTCTCATCTCTACCCTCTCTGCTGGTGCTTCCTTCGACACCTCCATCTCAGATATTTCAGTGCAATATATATATATATATATATATATATATATATATATATATATATATATATATATATATATATATATATATATATATATATATATATATATATATATATATATATATATATATATATATATATATATATATATATATATATATATATATATATATATATATATATATATATATATATATACATATATATATATATTCATTACCTCCATGCTATAAACTGGCTCGGATTGGAAGTGTATGCGTGTACAGTCAGCTGTTGAATCGGCCTCAAATAAACGCACAATTTCCCAAGGCTTAGTTTTTGTAAGTTGGAAAATAGCTGTTTTCAAAGTCTTTCTTTGCGCAATCGTAGGACAACGACATTGCTAGTGCATTTTAATTGTCAACCTTTAACAAATCTGAGAAGACCCATTCAGCGAACTGTAGCAGATGTATAAGAAAGTGTTAATGTATGCGCTCTTCTGATTTGAGGGAAAAATATTGTTGAAGAGC
Source organism: Hermodice carunculata (assembly GCA_964020975.1). Classification (NCBI taxonomy): domain Eukaryota; kingdom Metazoa; phylum Annelida; class Polychaeta; order Eunicida; family Amphinomidae; genus Hermodice; species Hermodice carunculata. The sequence continues at coordinate 68,466,430 of OZ026623.1, forward strand.
TTGATTAATCACATTGTCCTTTTTAACGGAGAGCTCAGCCTAGTGATTTCTTTTTAGGTGTATTGTGTCAGGAATGAGGGCGAAATCTGCTTACATTTTTCTTCTCATATACAAATAAACAACAGCTGAAAACATGCAAATGGCAAAAACACCGAGGGGTTGAAAATCCTGCCATCCCTCATCGTGTGACGCGACGTGTCATCACAACTCTTGGAACGCTGGTTGAAAAGATACAAAATGAAATCATTAGACAGGCAGTAATAAGATTGTGCCAATGTGCTCTTGCAGCATTCATTGACAAGCAAATTCAGTTTTTAATGAATTGTTATTGGTTATTACTTACTAAATATATTTGTGAGTACACACCACATGCGTTTGTAATATACTTCGCCCAGCGTTGGCTCATCATCAATTTTGACACCAGACACTTGTCTGAATAAACACATCACACAACTATTACATATTTCCCGGCGTGAGGGTAACAATCATAATGCAAATATGCTTGTTCCTAATGGTATATATATATATATATATATATATATATATATATATATATATATATATATATATATATATATATATATATATATATATATATGTATGTATATATATATATATATGTGCGCGCGCATGGTTTCTTTCCATGTAGACGCAGTTGCAGCAGAGGTTCAAAGCCCTCTTTATTTAACATATGTGGGTCTCATCTCTTCACAGGTGCAGATCTTTATTCAATCCAGTCAAACAAGATGAAGGCTAATTACGTAGTAAATAGGCCGCCCTATGCGTACATAAAGCTTCTAATGTTAACCATGTGCCTTCTCAAGGCCCCTGTTTTCACAAAAAATAGATATTGTCTGTTTTCCTCGTCTTCCGTCCTTTTAAGAACATTGTCAAGAACTTTGCATTTTGGATAAAATGGTTTAGTCTATGGACATGCAGCATTTCGTCCACAACTTTCATGGCATATCATTCCACATCGTAGAGCACTTTAGTCCAAGGTAATTGTTGTTGGCTATTTTGTTCAATCGCAGTCCGGATGGGTTAAATAAAAGGTGTTTACAGATCAAAGGGCCGCTTGTTTTGTGCTGTGGAACACTGAAACGCCATATATCAGTGCTTGCCTCAGTAAACAGTGGACGGCAGTCACTCAGTGCAATAGATATCAGGATTCAACTAATGTGGAATGATCCTTTCTCCTTTTCTTATTTGCCCAACTGGATGCATCGAATGATAATGTAGGTTTTATGCTGGGAAGATTATACGAAGAAAATCGCATGACTTAAAAATTGGAGAAGCAGAATTTTAAAGAAAATGTCAACAAAATATGTTATCCTCCAGAGGATTTTTTTTTGTAAAAACGGGACATAATCAGATGATTATTTTCTTGCATTACTGGAAAACTGAATTAAATTCTTTCATCCGAGATAATTGCGAGTCGCACCATTAAATAGAACAGCTCTGTCTGATAATTTCGTTTAATGTGAATTATTCCAGTGGGCTTTGATGCTCAGTTATAAACCTATGTTTAAGCCCTTTCTTTGTTTTCACCAGATGGCCGAGATGTGCGTCTCTTTATTTTAGACAACGCTTATTATATTAAACATGTGTCACCTGTCCCAAATTCTGAGGCTGTATAAATGATTGCCAAATATGTATTTCGTGACATATTTCCCGAGCCTGTAGCATGGTTCTACTGGGAAAAGTTGTGTGCGTCCCCGTATTTTGATGATTCTTAAGAGAAGACATATTGTGCCTGTTTCTTGCCTTGGAGGCAAATGTAATTTTTGTTTTCTACCTTAAAGGACATATAATGTCAGTTTTTTTAACTTAACAGGCCTTTTTACTATTTTTTAAACTATGTGTAACGTTTTGCCTTCAGTGTAGAAACTTTACTAATAAAATAAAATTGGTTAATACCATTTGCATATTTTCGAAATGCAAAAACTACCTCCTGAATAATTATGGGTATTCTATATGTCTCATACACACACACACACACACACACACACACAAATATATATATATATGTATATATATATATATATATATATATATATATATATATATATATATATATATATATATATATATATATATATATATATATATATATATATATATATATATATATATATATATATATATATATATATATATATATATATATATATATATAAGAGCTTTAAGAATTATAGCAGGACAGCCACTTTAATAGCTATGCCTACCGCGACATAATACATGTAGGGTTCATTTTCCGCCAAAGTTTTTCTTTTGTAGATGATTTCCTTTATGAAGAATAAGAAGGTCAGAGCATGCCTTACTGTTTTTCGAGAACAGAGCCAGTCTAAGTTTTGCGTAATATAAACTATTCTAGACATTAATGGTAAATATGTTGTGTTAAATTAGTGGAAATCGGTAGTGCTGACGACTTACAGGACCTTCCTTTGTGTTTTGAAGGAATGACCAATTACAGCATCGTCTTTGCTGTCCTAAGGCAATGGGGTGTTCAACTCACCCAGACAACCTGTTGCAAGAATTATACTGCTGAGCTGTCATTGTCCTCATTTTTCTACCGGGAAATGAACATTAACCTGTGGCGCCAAATTATGCACAAGTGACGTTCTCAACTCTATGAACAAGGCGTGGGCAACAATCAACTGCCATAGCATGAATATACAGATTGTGGAGGAAGATAATTGCCACAACCAACAACTTTTTATCAGCATCAGCTGGCAATCCCAGGCACAAGCTATCCATGGAAGGGTGCACCAGATAGTATTCATGGATTACAAGTGTGGTTAATCAACTGGATTGCAGTTTCTCTGTAAGTAGTTAAAACATTTATTTGGCATTGACTCCGAGCTGTTGATGGAGGTAGCTGATTGAACAGACAAGATGCTTTTCTGGAAGGATGCATGATTGTCAAATGGCAGAGAGACTTCAAGGTAAGGAGGGTAAGTAGGATTTTGGAGGTGCATGTTTACTTGCATGTATGGAGACTCTGCACAGAACCAAGATCTGGATCTGCAGTGAATAGCAACTAGAGTAACAGGAATAATGTGAATCGTTTGAAGAATACCTTGTATGGTATCTGCTGTCCTTTTTAATTTTTCTCTGAAAACTGATGAAAGACTCATTGCAGGTTTATCATAATCTTACGATGTTGTCTTTTGTGGGACTTCACTATATTTGTGTAACAAAGGCAAGAGTTGTCATGCAAAGGGAAGGATTGAGAAATGTTATAAAATTCTCATGATGATACCTACTCCTCACTTTGAAAGTCTTCAAACAATAAAGCTCTATTTCGCTGTCAGCCCTGAGTCAGTGTTTCAACATAATGGGTCAAGTTTGTGACATTTGAGTAAAAACTGTCACATTTGACTGATGTTTTGAGTTTGAATAAATGTATACTTAGGCATAGCAGGAAAAAATAAAAGTCACTAGCATTTCAGTCAAAAACATGTTAACAAAACATTAATTTTTCTTAGCCATCTTTCAACCTCAATTAGGCAAATTTGTAACTGTCGTCGGTCGCTGCTTGGTACCGATAGCTCGGGGGGGGGGGGGTTAACCTAACAGAAAACATGTGAGCCTAAAGAGTCTGAAAGTGAATATTAAAACAGAATGATGCCAGAAGATAAAATCAAGTATCAGAATAGGCAAGTCTAAAATCTGTTAAAAATCCGAGCTGTTGGTGTTGTCTTTTGTGGGACATCACTATATTTGTGTGACAAACGCGAGAGTTGTGATGCAAAGTGAAGGTTTCAATACGTTAAAAGGCATGGAAAAGCCTTGCGGTTGTCTATCTGACAGAGTGCAATGTTCGGAGTGGGTCCTCACAGGTGGAGACACAGAGGACTGTGGAGTTGTCACAGGGTTGGCTGTTGAAAGTGCAACGCTGGTTGTCCCTTCCAGAGTGTTGTTCGCCTCTGCGCTCTGTTGAGTTAGTATAGTATAAACATATTTATTTTCTCTGGATTGCCTAATAGTACACAAAGACTAATCTGGAGGCTCTCCAGTACATAAAAGGACGCACAGGAATATATACAATACACACTGGACGAGAACAGAAGACTAGATTTACGGCTTGTACACGAATAATACAATTGATGCCAGATAGTGGAGACTTATAATTAGATCATATACTAAATTAGTAGATGAAACGTCTAGATTCTGATAAGAATGTCTGAACAGCCTCAAAGATGAATACATTATCAGTGTCTGGCAAGTCCTCACTACCTTTCAAGAGAATATTTAGTAAAATGTCACTAGAGCACTGAACTATTAAAGTCGGGTTTACACCTGGAGCGAGTAAGTGACACACAGTGTTAAGTAGACGGACCCTTTGCACAGTGAACTTGGGGCAGAACAAAAGGTAATGTTTCGTATCTTCAGTGGTATGAGAGCATGCACACGTTGAGGCTGGAAGGATATTGACATGATGTACATGGGCATTTAAAACAGAGAAGTTAAGACGTAGCTGCGTGTGGCATATGTTCAGAAAACGACTTCCATGTTTAAAGTATGTGGGCTTTTTGTCAACAGTTAAGAGTAATAGATTAAATTTAGATTTAAACTGCGGCAGGGAATTGGTGAGACGAGCATCAACCGGGAGGTTATTCCATAATTTGATAGCAGACGGGAGAAATGAATCGCCGAAGCGATTGGTGGTGAACCTAATTTGGAGTAATTCAGTACAATTTATCAAAAGGCGCCCAGTAGTGAATGCAACGTCACGAGGAACGAGATCATGTAGGTATCGTGGAGTTAACCTATTGTACATTTTAAAGAAAAGAATAAGTTTAAAGTATTTCCACCGATTTGCCAGAGTTTGCCATTCAAGCTCTTCGAGAAGTAAGACACGTGGAGTGTATCTAGTTGCGCCAAGGCAGATCCTGGCTGCCTCATACTGAACAGCTTCTCTAGATTGTGACAGGTTTTCAGTGCAATTGTCAAACAGGACACACCCATATTCGAGGATAGGACGAATCATTGTACTGTACAGCCGTAGGAGTGTTTGGCGGGAGAGCTTATATTTGAGTCTGCGTAAAAGAGCAATCCGTTGGCTGGCTTTATTAACAATACGTGTTATATGCTGGTGCCATGACAAGTTACTTGAGAGTGTAACTCCAAGGTGAGTATGTAGACTAGCAGAAATGGATCTGTTTTTATTTCAGTGATGATTTCTGTAGGCTACTAAGTCCTTCAGACAGTTATTGGGGGCCCTTAACTTCAATGCACAAGGAAGGTGTGTTGCGAGTTCTTGAATGCAATGGATTGAAAGGTGTTGGGAGTTCTTATATCCTCTGCACAGGAAAGGTATTGAGAGTCCGTAAATCGTATATACCGGAAAGCTGTTAGGAGTCCTAAAATCTTACGTGTCTGGAAGGTGTTGTAAGCCATTAAATCCTCTCAACAGGAAAGGTATTGAGGTGCCTTAAGTTCTACACATATCAAAGACCCCTTAGAGACATTCGTGAGCCCTGTATAGGGTTTAGGAGCTCTTTAATCCTATGCAGTGTTCACCACAAGCTGGGGGGGGGAGCTTTATTCAATTGAAACAGCCCTAGAATATGTTTCCCTTTTTGTAATTTCGGCCTTCAAACTTTCCATCCAATCAGATTTGACATTTTCATCATCAGAATGTTTATTTCCTGATAGACTTCTGTTGTACACAGACCCTCAGAACCATAAAGATATGATCGTATTATCAAAATATTAATTTAGGGATAACAATGCTGTACCTAGGACACGCATGCCTGTATCTTTGTACTGCCTTTATCGAAACCGGTCATCTTTTTGCCCGCGACTGGGGAAATAGTACAAAGTCTTCCCCACTGGATCATAATATATAGGCGTCGCAGAGGTCTGTGTACCAGCGCTGTATGGAAGTGCTGGATCAGTTGTTTTGTTTGGGCACAAGATGATACAGAACCATGAACGGGCTTCCCTGCATTATCCAGTTGTATGGAAAAGAAACGTACTTAACATTGTAATTATTTTAGTCTAAATCATCGCAAATGGTTACATCGATTTGTTCCATCGAGAATGAATAGATGGGTAATAAAGTACATTAGTTGGTTCAATCCCGGTAAAACTATTGTATTAGTGTCTTACTATGAAACTTCATGTCGGTATTGAGCGATTGTCATGACAGCCTAAACAACGACAACAGGCTAAAGGTAAAGTGTCTGGACGGCCATATTGGCATGTGGACAAGACAGATTTGCATGCCATGTTGAAATAAAAATAAAAACAACAGCAACAACAACAAGAGATATCTGCGTGTATAATGTGAAAGATATGGTAAGAGAAGAAAGATTTACACCTTCATTCCATTTTTTCTCCATGCACAGGCAAAATAGCTGTATACATGGCATAGAAAACAATGAATTGACCTCTAGTTAAACTTTCTGTCCACCCACAAAAGTGCTAGTATCTTAAATGCGGTACCTTAATTTTGTCGGCTATTTTAGAATCCCCCCTTTGGCGTGCAAGAAAATCATCGACGTAAATTCGTAAATCCCATTCTGGAGACGTAGAGGAACTGCTAAAGGAGATGTAAGTGCGATGTTCAAAAATATTTCCATATTCTACCTTGCAGTGCATAAAACATGAAAGACTTTATGTTACCCGCACATTTTGAGTTTCAGCAATAAAAGTATCAAACTAATGACACCGCTTTAGAGCTTTGACATATCCATATTTGCAGGGAACGGATTAGCAGCAGCAATCCAATTTCATATATTCAATCACTGCTTATACCTTGTCCTGTCGGACCATGCTTCAATGTTGAATAGCCGCCTCAACCGTTGTCGGACTTTATTGTTGTGGTCATGTGAGAACGACTGTGACAATAAAGCCTTGGCTTACAATCGTCAACACAAGGACCCAAAGCACTCACATTAGAATGTAGTAATAGTTCCTTTACTGTCTTCACAAGTCAAAAAGTTGTACACCCGTACCCAGTCCGCGTACTAGTCAGTGTATGGCATGCCAAGACGTAGGGCACAAATGATGTTCTATTTTGGCCCAAAATTTATTTCAAGGCCAAAGACGTATTGCCTATTACATTGTTTACTATATGTATTCTTGTTGAAACACTTTACTCAACTAAGTTTTATCGAAACAACGTGTAAGTTAATACGCTCGTTATCTTCGATGTTATAACATCAGTTTTCAGTAAAAAAAATATATCCCACAATCACCAGTGCATCGCTTGTGAACATCAATTGTTTGCTTCGCTTGAGCGGTGGACAATGATTAGAAGGTATCACTTAAACAACAGATCCTTTATTTCCTGATTTATATATTATGTTGTCCCATACTTTTTGATCAAAGGTTTTTACGCGGGCCTACCTGTAGGTAAAACTAGTAAGTTTACTGTGTCTTGATAATTTAATTTGCATGTCTTTCATTCTGTTTATTATTCCATGGATATATCATTTCTCCAGGATTTTTATATGGTCCTGTGTTTTTATTTGGCTTTCCTTTCATTTGTTGTATATATGTATGTATGTATGTATGTGTGTGTATGTATGTATGTATGTATGTATGTATGTATGTATGTGTGTATATATGTATGTATTATGTATGTATGTATGTATGTATGTATGTATTATTCATGCTTGACGTGTTCTATTTTCCTTGCTAGCCACAGGTTTTGATCAATAATAATAATGATAATAATAATGATGATGATGATGATGATGATCATCATCATCATCATCATCATCATCATCATCATCATCATCATCATCATCATCATCATCATCATCATCATCATCATCATCATCATCATCATCATCATCATCATCATCATCACAGACCCTGGCAAGCATCGTATATGGCTGGCTTATGGATCTGACCTACAAGGCGACAGTTACATTTATGGACAAATATAATCCTTGTCCATAGGTATAGTGTTCTTTAATTGTTCTTGCATGCATAAAACCTACGTTGGGGCAAAAATGTGGTCCGTTTTTTCGTATAAAAAACAACATAACTTAGCAAATGAAGTTACTGGCCTTGCCTATTTCCATTTTTCTTTGTAAAACACATATCAACGAAATTGGTGATAATAACGCATCTACAATGGGTAATACGTAAAACGAATAATCGTCATAAATTGAATGTGTCAAGTGCAAGTTACATTGGTCAATGTATCTACTAAGATCGTCAAACTTTGAACTACATAAAATGGGGAAAAAATAAATAAAACATAAGCAAGTGATAATAGTTGTCCATAACTCAGAGAACTTTTCTTCGCGAGGGCACACAATCAATGATGCACGCTTAAGTCACAAAGTAGCTACTGCATTCTTATTTCTTGTTGGACAGCAAGAAAAATGTAGCTGTTGTGACTTTACTATATTTCGTGCACTGGTGGTTCTGCAGCCGTCGAACTCCCTATTTTCAACTTTAACATTTCACACCTGTATCATTTTAAAATATCTTGTGCACGTCTTACACACCAGTAACGCCAACTGCATGCAATGCAATAAGGCATTATTCGATAGTTATTCAAAACATGAAATACATATCACAATGAGAATATATCAAAGCTGTACTGACAATACGTTAAAACAGATACTACAAATGAGACTAAAATTATTATTGTTCATGTGCATATCGATAAACCATCTTCAGGTGCCCAACTTCCGGCAATCCCTATGCGACATTGAAGATCGATACTTTTTAACGATGAAACCATGGATCAAAAAAGAAAAAGAAATAATAATAAAATAATCAAATTCTGTGGTTTGACAAAGCAATTGAAAGACTGTTCCTGAAAGGAAGTCCACATCCTAATTTTTATTAACATAGCTTTTGTAACAGCTGCCTATTATTCAGGACAGCCCTCATCAACTTTATGAAACAGTGAAAGCCTCAAAGCACACCAGCAACATTTATTCGCGGGAGACATCAGAGAATAAAATAGAAAGATTGAACAAGTTTCATTAATGCACTGTGATATGCCATCGAAGTCAGATTATGGCTGTGAATGAAAATAAGAATTGAAAAGGCAAGATAAAAAAAACCCAGGTATTTATAGTAACAAAGCCTCCCCCGCTGTTGGCGTCCACATATAAGCCATATATCACTTGTTTCCTGATACAACGCACACAAAGAATATCCATAACTATGTATCATGTGTTGCGGTGGTAAAAGAATGCATCCCAGTTGAACAGTGCAGCAAAATGCAATTTTTCACAGATAGGCTCACGGTTTCCATCATATTAAAGCAAACAGTTAAAACAAGGTACACTGGGCCCTTCAGAATGCAGTTATTTTTTAATTAACAAAATAAGTGCAGATATCCAATTCCATCGACGGAAAAATGCATTTTTGTAGAGTCTGTCTATGATGCAATAAAAAGTAACGTACACTGCAGTTGTATTATAATAGAATTGAAGGTTTATCTTGTTACTCCCCGTCATCCATGCGATTTTATATTTTTTCGGGCTTCATAGGTCACCTATAAAATTTAAAATACACTATCGGACTAGCTGCTTTGCAACTTTTTCCTTTTTAACACTTTATGTGCCACATTTTACTGGGTTGGCTGCTTTCATCGGGCGCATTGGGCGCATTGGGCGCATTGAAGCTGCAGACCAGGACTATTATAGCCTGTGTAACTACAGCCATGCTCTTGCTATAATGAGAGATCTTTTTACACGGAACATGAATCTAGCACCCTTATTATAATTCACAGTGTTTTGTTTAAGTAGCACGACTTCAGCTTCATTTGGCACGGAAAGAGTTTAGCTTTGCAATTCGCAGCCTTCTGTGGCTTTTTGCGAAATACGAATGTAAGACACACACACACACACACACACACACACACATATATATATATATATATATATATATATATATATATATATATATATATATATATATATTTATATCACAAACTTGCAAGATATCAATATATATATATATATATATATATATATAGTAAGCAATAAAACGAGAACGCATATTTTCTTTGTTGATATTTTCTTCAAATTATACCATTGAAACACGCATCTGTTCTGCTAATTTTTAACGATTTGTTATTTTAATATCACACACAAATAAGAATGTTATGCATTTATGGCGCAAGCTTTGCTGTGAGTCTTCTCGTGTCAGTCGCAAGATAACATAATCCATTTCCAAGCCTCCTGCCAGTTGGCGTGATGATAGCGAGCAGGACCGATCAGTCTGTTATAGGCACCTGCTACTTGGTAGGTAAATTCTTCTTGTTTTTGTGGAGTGACTACGACAGGTAAACTCTTACATCCATAGGTATTTTGTTGGTTTGTCCAATTTACTGATGTCTGCATAGCAGCGTGGAATCTTGCAATTGTGTAAAGGCGTTTTAACCACATTAAAGGCAGTGCGGGAGCCGGGTCACAAATGGCCCACTTTCGATATATGGGGCGGAGCCTAGCTATCTGCTTCCTGTACCAAGCAATACTGAAATAGTAGTGGCGTCAGTTAACATTACTCTATTTTAAGCATTACAACAAGTTCTGGTCACCAGCCATATGTGGAAAAAAGGGGGTTGGGGGTTGGTGTGAGGTGGGCATCTGTAGCGGTGCTTTCGAAGGGGCAGCCTTCTGTGCCAAGGCCCCGATGGTCAGCTTAGCCAGGGCCCGGGCACCATGAGCTGAGGATGACTGACAGGATTACCAAAACGGCTATTTGTGTCATATTTCTCAACCCTCGAAAACAACAGCTGTTGAGTTTGAATATTTAGTAATGATTCAAGACTATATACCCCTGATCCCTGATTAACAGTGTAGTCAGCTACAAGGATTTTGAAGAAAAGTTGCAGAGTTCTAGGAGAATATACCATAAAACTGGACACAGGAAACCTGCCTAGGGTATTTTTTTCATTGGGGAGTGTGGACCAGCTGAGAGTCTGCTAAGAAAATGTTGGTAGCCAGTTGATTTTATTCTAGATGGTAGAAGTTAGCTGTACCACAAAACTGCTAATTCTGCTGCATGTAGCTGTGTCTTAACAACATGACATCTATAGCCTTTGTCAGCACTGGAGGATAGCAAGTCCAGCATTCTGCATATGATTATGAACTTTTTTGCTAACAGGTGGCCACACCATGCCTTATTTCTTCTTAACTGTCTAAAAGTAGTACAAATCAAATCATACCCATCTTTTCACTTTACAAGGTATATATGATAGCCTGTCCAGGATGTGTCCTACTTATCACGAAATAACTCGAAATCACGATGGGCGATCCCGGTGATAAGAGGCATTATGAAATATTTCGTAAAATAGGTATTGTATCAATAGGAGTGCCATGTAGGCCATATAGCCTTGAAAAGTCTTGTTTTGGACACTGCAAAAAACATTTTCAAGAGAAAAATACTCCGCTAGCATCGAGTGGTTTTACAGTTAACTAATCAAAATATATAGAAGTTGCTACCCAAGCAACATTGAAAATATCTGATAAAAAAATATAGGATTATCATGGAAACTGGATAGACAATAAGTGTATCCAAAACTGTCGCACTAGGACAAAAAAATCATAACTGACATTCTTTACTTATTGCATAAAAAAGGACAAAAGTGCTCCTGTCGTCATAATATGAAAGCGGCCCTCGGTATGATATCGATCAGAGTTGGCCCTTCATGGATTGGTAAGACATCACCTAACCGGCAAACTAACATGACACATACGAAAGTGACAAAATGACCAAAGACACGAAGCAATTTTCGTAAATTCTAGTCTTAAGCTGGGTATTATTAAATTCACTTCCAAGAAACATGTTTAAGGCAAGTTATCAACATGCTATATATTCATTTTGCGGTACATTGAAAATGAATCAACAAGGATGCTTTAGCAACATAAACCAAATTTTGGCCTTCAGTTACATTTTATCTAAATGGCGGAAAACATTTAGCCCAGAGTCGGTCAGATATCTCTTTTTTTTCGAAATTAATCATATATACCCAAAACGTCCCTGAGGAAAAAACAGGTCTCCGTAAAATTGCACTCATTTGATGAACTGCGTAGGGGTTGTAGTTGTCCATGATAAAACTGAAAAAAAAACGACTCTGTCAAATTTTAGTTTAGTGACACTAAATTTCATATTGAAACTGCAGTAGCCAAACATTATATCTAGTATGTGTCTGTTTGTCTGTGTGGGTGTGTGCGAGTGTTACCCCGGCGGTAGCTCTGCCATACATGTAATTATTAGTGGGATGCACTATTCTTTGGGCCACTTCCGCACAATCGTGTCCACAGAGCACCCTTGAATTTATCTATTATTTGACTGTTATGGTCTCTGCAGGATATTTATTTATCAGTTTTTCTAAATGAAGTTAACACATCCCGACATTCTTTTCATTGGCTTTCCAGGTTCATTCCGGTCGAGGTTGTGTTTTCTTCCTTAGATTTCCGTCAGAAATGTGGATGAAGCAGCATCTTGTCGCCATTTAAGGTCCATCCGACACTTGGCTATATCGAGCGCCATGCACACTACTACCTTGAGACGATTTTCATATCAAAACTGGGTGATATTACAGAAGAGGTGTGAAGAGGCTCAAACGGGTGCTGGAACGGGGAACGAAAAATATTTCTCCACCCCTAGACCAATAACAAATGAGGATAAAGACGTTTATTATTACATAAGGCCGTGCAAGGAGAAAATATGTTCACCTTTCTGGACATAACAAGTCTTGTGCCACATATTTTTTTTCTAGGTAAATTCTGGAGGAGAAAAATTAGTGACTTTTCGTGGCATGCCTTCATGCAGCTATTAGTTAACAATATATGTTATTTTTTTACTTTGCCTCTGCCTGACCATTTTGAGCAACCGAGTCATGAAGTGCACCATGGAAAGTTGGTCCCAAAACGGGAGCGGGTTCCTCTGAGGTCGTGCGATAAAACCAGGCTGTCACAATAATTTTGTAGACTCCCGCCAGAAAAAGTTGTATGCTCCCCACAGTAGGGACAACCCCCTTTATCCGTTGTGACAGACGATATTTCAATAATGTAGATAAAAGTAATACGTGATGATTGAATATATCAATAAAGAGGTTTTTTTTTCTTTGCAGAAACACCCGGCTTACAGTATCATAATTGAACCGGACATCTACCCAAAAGAAATTTCAATAGTTGATAATTTTTCTCCATGAATCTAGATTTTACGCACATGTATGTGTACCCGTGAGGTCAAATAAATGGTGCATCGCTAAATTACGTGCACGGTACGGCCTGCTTGAGAGAAGCCATGGAGCTTCCTTGGGCTTTCAGTTTTATCCGCGGGAGGGGGAGAGGCAGAATGTTTACATAAATGCATCCTGACAGAATTTTTGGCACAAGAAATGCGATACCATCGAAATAAAAAAAAAAATAAATCGTCACATATTCAAACAGGAAAGAAATGGTACAGATGATAATCAAAAGAAGTTCAGAGAGGAAATCATACCAAGGCAAATGGCCAAAAAGAGAAGGCCATAATTATAATCACACCAAGGCAAATGGCCAAAAAGAGAAGGCCATAATTATAATCACACCAAGGCAAATGACCAAAAGGAGAAGGCCATAATTATAATCACACCAAGGCAAATGACCAAAAAGAGAAGGCCATAATTATAATCACACCAAGGCAAATGACCAAAAAGAGAAGGCCATAATTATAATCACACCAAGGCAAATGACCAAAAAGAGAAGGCCATAATTATAATCACACCAAGGCAAATGACCAAAAAGAGAAGGCCATAATTATAATCACACCAAGGCAAATGACCAAAAAGAGAAGGCCATAATTATAATCACACCAAGGCAAATGACCAAAAAGAGAAGGCCATAATTATAATCACACCAAGGCAAATGACCAAAAAGAGAAGGCCATAATTATAATTACACCAAGGCCAATGACCAAAAAGAGAAGGCCATAATTATAATCACACCAAGGCCAATGACCAAAAAGAGAAGGCCATAATTATAATCACACCAAGGCCAATGACCAAAAGAGAAGGCGGTAGTGATAACCACATTAAGGCAAATGACCAAAAAGATAGTAGTGATATCAATAACAACAATGCCAATGACTAGTATATAATAAAGCGATGACAATCACAACAAGATAAAATGACCAAACCAAAAACAAAAGTAAATAATGATAATCACACCAATGCAAAATATCTCCATATGGCATATAATAAAATATGACTGTAAAGTGTGGAATAGATAAACATTGAAGTCACTGTGGGTTTTTCTAAACACGGGCAAGGACCACTGTTAAACCTCTTTGCATTTTTGGCCACCATATGTGTAAGAAGTCGCAAAAGCCCCCCCCCCCCCCAAAAAAAAACAAGAACAGAAAAATGATCGAACAAACAAAAAAGGCAAAACAAAAAACCAAGAAAAAACAAACAAACAAACAAAAAGCAAAAAAACAAACAAACAAACAAACATAATAAAAAGAAAAGGGTGCTAAGAAATCCTCTGAGACTATCATTGTATCCTCTGCATCCTAAACATTAAGAATCATGAAGGGGTTCGTTTGATGTGCAACGGCGATTTATTCCCATTGGACTTCATAATCTGGTTTAATAAGAAAAATGGTATTTATGGAAATGATTCGATGCATATGTTTCCACTGACAAGAAAAAGCCTACCCACCTCTCCTCTGGAACAAGAACTAGCCTCCATGTGGCATCCCACTGGGAGTAACTAGTCTTGTATGAATGATTGTCACATTTACACAGCGGGAGGCGCATCAAAGTCTGCATCCTTAACCTTGGTTTGCTTTGAAACGGAAGAGCTGATACTATTCAATCAGGGCTGAAATCATCATGAAAGATTCTTTTTAAAGAATAAATAGATAAAATACAAAATGTTTTCGACATTTTTAAGAATTAAAAGTATATGCAGTTTCTGGAGATTTAACACTCAAAATAACACCTAACTCACCAAATAAGACAAGGAAATATCAGAAGACAGGATATCTGAGGAGTACCCGATCAGACAGAGAGTTTGAAAAATAAAATAAAATTTCTTGAAATAAAAAGTTCTAGTTCCAAGTTTGCGATAGAAACGTAAAACTTACAAACCCAAACGAAGATAATCATTTCATCCATTTAAAAATCCTTTGCGTAAAATCTATGTGTGCAATTTGCCAACAACAAAAAAATATTTTGAAGAATATTCCTTTACTCTCAAAACCTGAAAATAGATCAGAATTTCCATGTATTTTTCAATAAATCACAACTTTGTGTTTCTCCGTGGTTCACTTATTGGTGCAAGTTGAGCTAGAAGTACACAAGTTGTTCAAAAGAATCAATGTCAAGCTTGTCGATGTCAATTAATTATTTACATTCGGTGGATGTGTGTCGTGTCAAGTCTCGCGTTGAAAGGGGGTTGAACTCTAGTGTTATGATGTAAGATACGTGAACAGTTTTTTGGAGGGAGGGGGGTACCATGTCTAAAATGTGAAAAATGGTAAAATTAGAATCACAGAAAGTATAGTAATAATAATAATAGTACATGTGAAGTGTGAGTGGTGAGAGCAGTAATGGTAGCCATTGTAATGGATCTTACAATAGTAGTAGTATCAGTAGTAGTAGCAGCAGTGGTGGTAGTAGTGATGACATACTAATGGGAGTAAAATAACAGTAGCAGCAAACGTAATGTCAATACTACTGATGTTAGTAAACATTAGCGCCGGAGGGTATACCATAGTCTGACCGATGTTACTTGCCTACATACAAAATTAAACCTGAAAAAGATGCCAAAAATATTAGAGATTTTTTATGTATGCATCATCGATCATGTTCTTATCACGCCAAACATCAAGATTTCAGCCAACAGTCTCCTTTTTGGTACCCGTGGCCCAACAGCAACATACCAACCTTTAGTCTCCTGTTACCAAGTAGAACCCAAGAGGTTTATATCTACCCTTTGTCTTTCCTTTACCACGTCTGGGTGAACAGGGAGATACCTGAACTGCCTGCCCTCTTTTCTATATCTAACCCAGCAGCGAAGTGTGTATCTTCAGTCTCCTCCTTACCACATCTGACCCAAAAAGCGAGATATCTACCGGCAGTCTCCTCCTCAACACCTTCGGTCCAACAGCGAGGTGTACGTATCTATACTAAGTTTCCTTACCATATCTGGTCCAAAAGTGAGATATCAACACTCAGTCTTCTCCTCTCACACGTGGCCGAACAACGAGATACCCGCCCTCAGCCTTCTATATACTACTTGAACAATGAGATATCGGCTCTTGAATTGCCAATAACGAGAAATACCGGCCACTAGTCTTGTCCAAACCATAGAAACCGGAGACATAAGCCAATTTCCTCTCCCTTTAAATGCCAATAACGAAATATACCAAAAACTAGTCTCGCCCCTACCATGACAACAACGAGATATCGCCTAACGTTCTTGTCCTTGAAATGCAAACAACGAAATACACCGACCACCAGTCTCGTCCCTACCATGACAACAACGAGATAGTAAGCAGCGTTCTCGTCTTTGCCATAGCAGCAGCGCCTCTGGCAGAGGGATCATGTTTTCCATCTTCTGCAAAATTGACAATCCTACGTCGATTTGTGACAATCAATTTTGGGCCGCCACTTGATATATTTGCCGATAAGTGGACGGCTGAACTGTGGGTGCGCTTCAGCGGGACCACCTGTTAGACCAGACAAAAATAGATGTTCTCCTTCAGTCAGGTAGCATCATTAAAACATCTTGAAGCCTCCAAGCCACTACCTTATCACACGATACCCGAGCACACCGCTGTCAGTTGCATTGATTTATCCACTCAATTCTTGTATTACGGCAAAACAATTTTAAGAAAAATGTGGAGGTGAGTTGCCTAGGTACATTTTTTTGGAAATATGGCCTAAATGAATACCGCATAAAACGTTGGAAGCACAGTCATGTAAACTAATTTACTATCGCGAAAGGGATTTGGCAGAAGCGACAACTAATTTCAAAATTACAACGAAGGAACACTGCGTTGTAATAATATGTGCTGTCGGGTATTGGTTGTCAAGGATGGGTCTGTACCCTCGCCACAAAAGTACATCTTTTCAGACATTTCTTGCAGTTCAAACACATGACCCAGCACCTGAGATTGAAATGAAAGGGAACAGGCAGCGTGTAGAATTCACGCCAGCAGCAAAGGCAAATGGAGGTTAATGACTTTTAAAGCTGTTTTGTACAGGTTTGCAAACATTAGAAATATGCTTTCAACACAAAGAGCAAAAGAGAAAAATGAATGGGCTGGATAAGTTAGGCTGTGGCCCATTTCGACGTCAAGATCGATATGCCTGAACATTGAGAAGCAGAGCAAGGACAGTATTGACCACTAACATTGTAAGGTATACCGAAGGAGATGGAAATGAACACACGTAAGGTACTCAAACATTAACCCTTAATATCGTCCACACTTGATATGCTTAACGTGTTTTCCGGTCTCGATTTGCATTGTCAATGTCTACGTACATAGAGAGCATTATCTGACAGATTGCATTACAGTGCATTGCAAGAAGGAGGGCACTGTAGTTGTTTAAAATTGCGACGGACTAGTGTATATTGAATGTTGCTCTCATTTTTGGCCGTGCTTGGGAAACAAAAACAAAGATACTCAAGATCGGTCCTGCAAGATTCCATAAATCCTTTCAAACCATTTGCAACCCACTGTCACTACGATAAATGCAATCCCATAACCCTCAGGATCCAAGGTATTTAACTTCTTAAGTGCCAAATTTTGGACCGAGTCAACAGCTTTCCTCTGGAATTAGAGGCATGCTAGTACTTGAATGAAAGGTCTTCTTACGAGGAATACTCATCTGAGATCCTGATGATAATTCAGACTATTTTCACTTTAGTAAGTCGAATTTACACGTTATAGGCATTTAAAGAGTTAATGTTTATAAATCACACGGAACACTTTCGTCATTTTTTTCTGGAAGTTGAAAGATGTTAAACTGATGTGTTCATTTTTATTCAAACAATGTTTTGTGTCATTACAAGCCTATTTTTTGTTATTTTTGTCTTGACAAAAACTTGCTGTGTTTTAAGATTTTTTTCTTTTTTAGGATTTCCCTAGCTAAAACAAGCGCCTGCTTTTTTTCTCTAACGGCACTTTTTCTTCTTATATAAGAGAAATTATTCTTGCAAAAGATCCATCTTCATATTCTTTCCTTGTAATGCCAATAAATTTGTATTTTTATCCCAGAAACACTTTTTATGGCTTTTCTTGCAAGAACGTCAAAGGATGCCCCTTTAACACTTGCTGAATTACAGCAATGTAATTTGGCAAATAGAAGCCAATAGTCCTTATTATAGCAACATTTTTGATGCTATCACATCAATTTTACCTAGGCTGACTTATCAGTCAACAAAGCGGATATCATGGGTGGTCTTCCATCGCTCACCCATCATCAGCTATCCGTCAATTTACAATTGCAGATTTGATTTGAGCAAACATCCGTCGGTCCGTCCATTCACCTATAGTCCATCCATCCACCTATCTACATGGTTCTTAATTTTTCTTGCATGGGTGACTTTTACCTAATTTTCAAGATCGCAAAGCAATTCCAAGTTTTTTATTCATTCAGCATTTTGATGATCACTCAGTGAATGTTCGAGCCTAGACGTCAAAATACCGCATAAAAGTGGTCTTGTGTAAGTGCCCGATCAAGGTTGCGATAGGTATAATAACCCAGGTATTAATTTTTAAGAAATTTAATTTCAGGATAATAACAAAAAACATGTTGGACTTTGGACTTTCGTACTGCGTTTTGTAGTGATACTGTAAGAAACGAGGGGCAATATGACACATCAAGGTAGACAAACGTATTACATGTATTTTAATGGTGTTAAACTTTGGAAGCAACTTCCATACGAAATCAAAAGTTCACTATCTAAATACACCTTTAAATGAAAGTGTAAACAATTCCTGACTGATAGGATAGTCAAAAGAAATATTTCTGTCTTTGTTTCCCATTGAGAAATATGCAGATATAATCTGGAAAATCGGTATCAGTTGCCTGATCACATTCATTAGGGCAATAATTTTGTTTGTTTCAGTAGCTGTGATAAAGTTAGATACCTTAGAATTGTATTACAAATTTTATACATTTATATGGTGTATCTTGAGACGCATCATAATTTTTTCTGCACCGCCAAATGGCGGATAATAGGACCGCTACGGAAATTAGTCAGCGTATACTGACTTTGCAGCGCTTTTCTTTTATATGGTCAGGTGTGTCAATTTTAAACTTATGGGTGTATCTGTATATATTTATTTGTCTATGTGTTCATGCATATTTTGTTTGAGATGTTATCTTGGCCCTATAACAAAAAGTTTCAATCAGTCAATTAAAAAAATCAATCATAGGCGATCCTAACATGTTTGTCAAGGGTGTATGGGAAGTTCAGTACCAAGTCGGCGTTTGTGTGATAACTCTCGGAGCATGTTAGCCAGACTTGTACTTGACTCAATTTTCAGCGTCATTGGTCTATGCTGCGAGATGAAAATGCTAATTCATGTATCATTAAGTTGAGACTTTGAAATAACAGATGATGATGGTCATGATGATGATGATCCTCCGGAAGTGCTAGGCCGGAGTTGAATTTGAGTAAACGACTTTTTCGGAATCCTCGGTCAAAATAACATAACTCTGCTTATATTACTAAAGACATGTTGATGATACTTGTTCTCTTTGGTACCTGTGAGACACCATATTGTATCTTGATGCTGTGACATACAGCTGTGTTGAATCAAGAGAACTGACAAGGAAACGCTGGCATTTTAAGAGAGATATGGAAGTATTTCAATATCATCCAAATCCCACCCCACCATAAATTTATCCTTTTACTGAAACTCCTCCTCTAAGTTCTTCCGTAATAGCACAGTACCTACGAATAATCTATCGCTATTATTTATGTCACACAAACTCCCTAGGTCCATCTAGTTGGTTGCTTTTAATCTAGGTTCTAGGTTCTGTCGTCAAAAATTGTGTCCTTTTGGGTCCTGGACTTTGCCAGAAGATGGAGAGCTACTTAACAGGTTCAATATGCACAAAACGATAAAACCTGGTGTTTCAATGCAATGTAATAATTAAATTGTTATTAGCAATGAAATATACTTATGAAACTAATTACATAAAGTGAATTGTGAATCTTGTGATAAATCAAAGCACAAGTTGCGTCTAACCTGGGAACTGAATATTTTGTTTGACGATTTTTTACTGGTATAGTACCTTATGGGTGCACATACATATACACTGTATGTGACCATGGACTTATTTCCAAGATCACTGGGCAACTTTGCTGAATTTGAATCAAATTAATATTTTATTTACATTTGTACTTGCACTGACACACAGATACATCTATGCAGCTGAGGTGTTCAAAAAAAGTGATGAAGATAACTTCATGAAAGAAAGACATGCAGAAACGGCCACACATGTGCATGTCTATCGAAAATATCAATAAGATTCAGAGTATTGTTTTTTCCAAATCTTTTATTTCCAAAACAGGACATGTACAATGTATATCAAATTTTCATATTTAATACAAAATACATTATTATTATTATTATTATTATTATTATTATTATTATTATTATTATTATTATTATTATTATTATTATTATTATTATTATTATTATTATTATTATTATTATTATTATTATTATTATCCTAATTAATACCAATTTATATAGTGTATACTTCTAATATTTCATTTAGAGACCCCTATGACAGACAAACTAAATATACAGAATTCAATAAGTACGTTGTTTACAAATCATATGTTCATAAAACTTTAAAGAATAAACTTACATCTATCCCACTTTCTTTGATGTTTGGATATTTTTCCTTTATTTAGTGCAATATTTTCTTCAATTTGTTGAACGCTTTTTACGTAAGTATCAAAACTATGAACATAAGCAGCAAGTTCTTTGCATTGACATGAATACAAAAAATGTATGCCAAGTACAAATATCAAGTTAAAGATAGGTGGTAAACTGTTGTTACCAAAAAACCCGTTCTTTTACATAAAAGGATTTTATATTCACTGTGTCATTCCTGGAACGACTGAACATTTGATTCTATTTTTCACTAAATTCACAATCACAGACAAAAATGTGTAAAGGTTCTTTATGTGTTTTGCAAATTACACATTTATCTGACTTAATTAATTTCCAGTTATACAACCTATCATTTGTATACAGAGTATTGTACATACAAGTCAGAGTATTGTACATAGTTGGTATAACATGTTTTGCAAAATGTGGATAAACATAAACAAATCAACAAATAAATAAGTAAATGAATAAATAAATTAATTAATTATTTAATAAACAAATAAAAAGACAGACAAAGCGACAGAGAAATTAATTAATTCATTAATTAATTAATAAACAAATAAATAGACAGACAAAGCAACAGAGAAACGAGCAAACGAACGAACGAACGAACCAACAAATAAATAAAATAAATAAATGAGTAAAGGAACAAACAAATATATAAACGTACAAAAAACAAATATATATATATATATATATATATATATATATATATATATATATATATAATTAAAATAAGCAAACTATTAAATATGGATGTAGATGGCAATTATGCACTTCTGAATTATTTATTTGAAATGTGGTTTAATGACACCATAGTTACCTTTGCAGCCCTGAAAAAGAATTTTTTAATGTAGTTGCAAATGTTCAAATTTACCAATAATTGAAAGTGATTCAGATTTTTTTTCAATCAATACCATGTTTAAATAATTTGTGAATTGTGTGACAGCCAATCTCACACAGAATTTACTTTTTATGAAATGATAAAGAAAACTAGAAATATAAAAATTCTAATTTACCTTTTTACAACATGGATATACGTTGTAATCCAGCACATTTTCATGAATTTGAGTCAAATATTGACATTTTCGAACATCAGTTTGATGCTATCGATATTGCAGAATCTTGGTTGAACAAGTCCAATCATGAAACATACAATCTTCTTTGCTTAAGTCACATCAACCAGTTTCGTACTGAGCGCCCTGTTGCAGAAGTATCCCTGTTTTCTTCCTTTCTCCCTGAGCATCTACAGTATTCGGTAAGAGATGATTTGAGCTTTGCCGATGGTATCCTGAAATAGTTATTTATTGACATTATATCCGAGATAATAATAATTCAAGGGATACTTTTATTAAAGGTCACACACATATATTATAAATATATATATATATATATATATATATATATATATATATATATATATATATATATATATTGACCCCTGGTACAAATTAAGGTGAATTGAACATATTTATTGGAATATTTCATGCACCATTTTAAGGTTGAGAAGGAAAATGTTATATTATGGGTATTTTTTAATATAAATATTGCTTATCTCAATATTGGTATTTTGTACTCAGATACACATCCAGGGACTTTTCAATTTACGGGAACTATTTAAAATAATTTTTGCTTCTCCCATCTACTAACAAACCCACTAGAAAACCTGAGAGTACAACTTTTATTATACATAATATTTTTACCAATGTTCTTGATAGGTCCACAACTCCCTTCAATGGTACTTGTACACCGAAGTCTCCGACCATATGCCAATTCAATCAAGAGTGACCATATGTTTAATAAACCTTTGTTAAACAATTGGCTTAATTAAATCAATAGGCAGAAAAAACTCTATTTGAATTATC
Source organism: Hermodice carunculata (assembly GCA_964020975.1). Taxonomy (NCBI): domain Eukaryota; kingdom Metazoa; phylum Annelida; class Polychaeta; order Eunicida; family Amphinomidae; genus Hermodice; species Hermodice carunculata. Next base: position 68,489,139 of record OZ026623.1, read on the forward strand.
ACCACGCAAAGTATAACAAGGAAGGCATATAGGAATAAGATGAACCACTTGTTGCGTATACCAGTATTGTTGATGATGATAATAACAAACAAACTATATCCTAATTATGGAAGATTAAAAATAATGTTATTGATAAAAAGAAAACTACTTTGATTGATAACAGATTGAAACATGACACTTTTATGCTGACCGACAAAGAGGGTTATTGCTAATTACTCAATAGTTTATGCAAAAAGGTGAGACCAAGCTCGAATTCCTGATACCCGCAAGGAGTCATCATTATTCTTGGACGGACAATAATTGCATCCGGTTTACTTTCACCTATTGTTCTAAGGTGATGTACGTATTATTATAAAGTCTTTACGTAATGCAACTCAGGGATGCAATCAACGCTGAAGTGGTCAAATGAATAAAAATATGTGAAGTTACACTTTACCCTTTGACGTTTATTACGAATTTATCCTTGCAGGCTGATAATTTTCCAGATACCGTTAAATTCACAAAGATGCTTCCATTGTGTAAAAGGCGACCTTGTGTTGTTTATTAATCATCGGCCAATTTCTGTTTTGTTGTTTTTTCTCGAAAATATTTGAAAATATTTGTTTTTCTTCAAATTAGTTTTCGGGTGGGCAAAGTACCAAAATGGTAGTTATTTATCTTGTCATTTAAGTGTCATGAACCTTGGACAATCAGTCAGCATTTTCTTGGATCTGATAACGACTTTTGACCCAGTCAACCGTGCAATCTTAGTTCAAAAGTATTTCATTATTGAATAAGAGGAGTGGTTCATAACTTATTCCAAAGTTACATGTTTGATAGACAGCAAGACGCATGTTTCCAGAATGTAGAATGTTCGTCTTTAGGAATAACTTGCGGTTTTCTTTAGGGATCTATTCTGTATGCTCTGTTGTTTTTGATTTGGTACATTGTCTGAATATACTTTTTGCTTTTCTTTTTGCTGATGATACTAGTTTGCTATTCGCTGCAGATATTTTAGGTGTTTTACAAAGTAGAATGGTTTATGTCAAACAATGTGACCGTAAATTCAGATGAAATATATTATATGTTATTTGCTTTAACCCTTCGACTAAACAACAAATATGGTTTGTGGATTAAAACTTGTAATGTTTATTTAGAACAAATTTCATATTGTAAACTACTTGGTACTTGAATTGACGATAAATTGAATAGGAAGTACCATATATTACAGTTTTCAACTTTATTAAGTAATATTGTTGGAATTTTAAAGAAAAATAAGGTGGAAATTAAATGATAATATTCTGACTCAGTTCTTTTGTAGCCTTGAATATCCATACCTCAGTATTGCAATACGGTTTAGGCTGCCAACTATATTATAAATTTAATAGCGATTGTAGTAATTCAGAACGAACTAATCCGCATTACTAACCATTCCACCTTTTATCCCCATTCAGATCCTATTTTTAGAAATATGAAATTGTTACAATTTGACCAGCTTAATATGCACATTGTTAGTGTATTTCTGTAAAAAAAAAATATCAATCCTCGCATGCCTGATGTTTGGTACCACCTATTAAATTTAGTTTCATATGGTCTTTTCGATTCCACAAGTCAATCTAACAATATATATATTTCTAAAAAATTTTGCAACACTGTAAATTCTCTCTTAGGATCCATGGTCCTATTATGTATAATACGATTCCACGGTATATACAAAATGCATCTTCTTCACAAGGTTACAGACTACAGTTGTGATTGGCTGGTTGCGCATCCCAACGGAGATAGTCCGTAATTGTGAAAATACTGTGTTTTCAGCATGCTGTAGCTTCTGTTTAAATAAAGTTAGCTAAGTCAGGTTTGCTGCATCGCAGAGTTGCTTCATTAGTGGTCATTTGGGTGCACTGTCTTCCAGGCCAGGTGGAGACTTTATGGTGGGGAAGGACAATGATGTGACCCTGGCAAGAGCACAGTTCATACACCTGTATAAAGCTGACATCCAGGTGTTGTTTCGTATTTCAATTATCACAAATTAACGAGCTGGGAATTGTATGACAAAAATCCGTTCATATTTTTCTGACATTTTTATCTGTTAAATGCCGTTCACGGAATTTCAAAATACCAAAATGCTGATTTTTTAGACTGAAAAATGCTAATATGAAAAATAGAAGGATTAATAACTGTGGTCTGTGGCCACAAGCCTTTAAAAATCTGCAGATGTATTTACTGAACGATATCTTAAAAACAATAATTTATGTATCTGCATTCTGATACAATGTATATGTGTCTTACCTAGAACAAATTGGACACACACACACACACACACACACACACACACACACACACAAAACAAAAAAAAACACTTGTGATATGTTGTCGTTAGTTGCCTTCTAAATGAAATTTTCCACAAGTGTAAGCATAATGTCCTGTAATATTTTTTTTTTAGGAAAACCTTTACTGGACCTGGCTTAATCGGACCATCTCTGCTGCACTTCTGAAGACAAGTGCCATTTCAAGTGTCGTGCTTCAACGGAAGTGTTCATTGTAGACCTGCGGTAAGCTTTCGATCTTGTCGATACAGATGTACTCTTTAAACCTACGGAAGGCTTTCACCTCGTAGATACAAATGTGCTCCTTGCAAACTTCGACTACGTGAATATAATGCAAACTTCTGTGCGTATCTCAAATCCCATTACAAGGATAAAAATCTATATCCAGTTTAATAGTAGTCTCCGACACTACAAACGGTGCTCCACTAGGAAACTTCTTTCCAGCAAGATTGCGAAAATATCTCCCAAGTCAGACGATAGTGTCCGTATAGAAAAGTTCAAACACACTGGATTACTGCAATGCAACTCAGGACAATCACACTAAAATGCCAGAATTCATCATCAAAAGGTGGTATGGTGATTAAATATTGATATTTCAAGGTTAACACATCCAGTTGAATGGTCCAAGCACCTTTCGTGGAATGTGCAGTAATGCTGTTCAGAACAGAGTCAGTGTTGAACCTTGCATCGAATGGACAAAACCTGTATATACAAAGGGTATGGGTTCGAAATCATTGCACATTTCACGAGTATTAACGCTAAGCACTGTTGGCAAACTGCATACAACAAAGACTAAATATGTGTCTAGCCACTGCGGTATTATGTCATCCTTCACAATACTGGAGTTGCGAGGTCCATTTCAGGTCCTCTTCTTCAATACGGGACTCTATTCCACTCGGTTCAAGAGCTTCAAGTGCCTTTACCCTAACTTCTTCAGTCCCAACTGTGACCAAAGTTGAAGTATATAAAAGCAACTGTTCTGCATTATAAGGAAGGTGCACGATTCGGTTCACGTTCCTTGTAAAAAGACCTTTCGTTCAATCATCAGCGTGCCGATAGTTACACAAAATATAATAGTTCAGGAGTACAGCTTTCCTCAGCGAGCTTCGTGTGTATTCCGTCCAGCGCGTTCCCAGGAAAATCAATCTAACACTTTGCACTGAAAAAAGAGCTAAAAACATAACAAACTAAGTACATTTTGCAGTTGTTATGAGCTACATGTGTATAAATGAATACAAGTATAGTCTTGGCTATATGTTCATATCTGGTGATAAACCTGAATATTCTTCCACGGGCAGATTTCTTCAGAGATACTGAACTTTAAAAAAGCTTTCCCCCCAAAAAATCATCTGACCAGTTTCAAAACTGACTTACAATAAAGTGGGATTTATTTCCCTGGGATTGAGTTTTAAATTTTTGAAACTATTTCTTAGTTTCAATTTTGCGGTGCGTTGAAGTTATTAAAAGATTTAACAAACTTAATTTTACCCAACAAATTGACACTATAACATACAGAACAGAGGTAGAGTAAAATTTATTAAAACTTGCAAAAAGCAACCCTGTAATACATATTAACCTTACTATCCACTAAGGTTTGCAATGACCAAATAAAGCTGCTCCCCAAAAATTGTCAAAAATATAAATATTCCCTCATATCAAATATGCGTGTGTATGAACTTTCATGTTTCACGGCAGAGATGATTGTATTTTCAGGAAGATAACTTTATTAAAATGGGTGTTATATCGTAAGGCTTTGACAATCCCAAATGTCTATAGTTTTATATGGGTATTTAAACCCTCAGACAAAATACGAATTCTTGAAATGAGTAGACTAGCGTTGCTCACTGTCGAACTCGATTTCTGCCGCCAACACTTTAAAAATTTACGTAAGTAGTGCCAGTATAATAGTGAATTTATACACCCTTTAGGGCACTGAACCTACTTGCAAGAGAGTCATTTGCAAGAAAAATCCCTTGGCCAGTATATATATATACATATATATATATATATATATATATATATATATATATATATATATATATATATATATATATATATATATATATATATATATATATACATATATACAGCCATATGTATACAGATGATAGATATGTCATACATGCTGGATTAATATTATCATCACCAGTATCCACATTTTTATCACTATCATTAAAACGAAATTTAGGACAGAATGAAACTGAAGAGAAAATGAGGCTGCATGTGATGGGCGATCACAAAAGTAAAAACTGGCACCAAAGGGTCGGCGGAAAAAAAGGGATATAAAGGAAGATGACTTCGAAGGAAAGGAAGAAGGCAAAATGTTTAGATATTTTCTCGTGACACAATTGTTTCACTATGAGAAACAAAGTAAACGATTTTTGACAATCGTTGCCTGGTCACCATTTGCAAGAGCTTCCAGGGAATGTGGAGTAAAAAAAGAAAAGAAAAAAAGAAGTAGCGGTACAAACGTAAGACAAATGAGGTAAAATGCCAGGGAAGGTAGCAACGCAAAGTTGTCAGGCACAATCAAGGCTCAGGGGTATAGCAGTTTATTGCGTTCACAACATTGCACACACATGTCCGCCAGCAGTTTCGTGGGAAACATCATATCTGATCGTTTTCTTTAGAGACACACATTAAATCATCACAAAGACAGAAACAAACAAAAGAATCGGGTTTTTCAATAAATGTTCCGAATTACAGGAGTCATTATCGTTTGGAATTACATGATTATGACAACACAGTTTTTGCTTTCGTTGTTAGAACAAAAAGCGCCATTCTCTTGGGAATTTGATAAAGTATCATTGAGTGTCCCATTTGAAAGCAGCAAGGATTTTGCAAGCTTGCAATTCAGTTTGATCTTTCAATGTCACGTGGTTTATCAGTAGGGCGCAATTTTGAAAGATAAGCCACATATAAGTGTTCAATCGAAGCCACATGTCGTTTGTAAACATCTGAACACGCAGTTGTCAGAAGTGTGTATTTGAATATTACAAAGATTTCCATGTCGCAAGCATGATTACTCTATTTTGTCAGTATTCTTTTCACACTTGTTGGTTTTAAACTGGGGCGCAACCGAGAATGGCTTCTGGTAAACTATTATTCATGCAGGACTTTCTCACACGATGAGACCCATTATATATTAGAATGTCGTAAAAGCGACGATTTTGGTCCCCCAGGTACAAACCCACATCTCGAGGAGTATGTAATAGTGGTGAATTGAAAATCTTGTAACTGCCTTGTACATTCATACTGTGGTAATACCTGATTTTTTTTCTTAATAATAACGCTGGAAGCTATATGTTCTGCATTGTATATGAAACATGAATAATGTACATGCCCTTACGCTTTCTACAGTTTTGTCCCAATAAGTGGTCTAGCTCTAGTCTTGGTGCGGAGGACATAAATTATAACTTATCGATACTATACTTATTTTAACATACGAAGATTATTTGATTGATAATAAGAATGCCTTATTATTTGTATATATTTTGGACGCATCCTGGAATTTCCCCGTTCCGTTGGTGGCCCCGCTGTAAAGGGGAAGTTTTTCTAATAAATTATTATGATTATTATATTGTGACACATGCATTACCCATGTATTATGTGCACATTAGCCAAGACACGGGCGATGGGTTGCCCTGACAGTGATTCTGTCCTTATATACCAGTAATGTACAGTAATTTCTATATAAAATTCGCACTACAAAGGTAACTTGTTTGTTCCGCGCAAAGGCAATGAGAAAGGCCATCTAAAGTTATGAGCCTAAATTTCCACGTCAATGTTAACTCCCTTCAAAGATTTCCTAGCTTACATACATACATACATACATACATACATACATACATACATACATACATACATACATACATACATACATACATACATACATACCGAGAGAAAGAGAGAGGGACAGACAGACAGACATTTACTTTTTCCTTCAATTCCTGTGAACTCTCACCAGAGACAATATATGAGCAATTGCGCAGCTTACCAGAATAAGAAATAGGCCAACACTATGCATGTCAGCTTCAGCAGCCAGACCGTCCCGTCAGTAATAGTTCACCAAACTGCCCCAAGGCCAAAAATGATCAACATATGCAGCCTTAACCAACGCATTCCACCGAATGTGAAATTTATTTGGACATGCAGGTCTCGGCATCATGTCATGGTATATCCGGTTTCAAAAAGTATATGTTGAGCAGCTAGTTTTCCTAGTGATATGTCTGATGCTAAGAGCTAAAACCGCCCCTAGGAAAGCTGTTGAGGGAATCCTAATTCGAGGGGGAAAGGGTTTGAATAACCAAATTTCATGAAATAATTCACCAAACGCATCCAAGCGAGTTTTTGTTGATGGACACTAAGTTGCATACAAAAGTCAGTTTAATTGTTGGTTCTTAGGAAAACAGAAGGAATGCAGTATGGCAAAACGTATGTATATTCACGTAACTTTCTCAGTGGAATGAACATAAAATTTTGTGTAGTTTTAGACAATTAAAAGACAAATGAACAGAAAACATTTCATACATTTCTAACCGACCAGGAATCAAAACCATGCATTTTGGTCGAAAGGACATCCTTAAGCATAAAACCACTAATATATATATATATATATATATATATATATATATATATATATGACGAAATATCGCTCGGTTTTCATTGTCTTTTTGTTTGTTTGTTTTATTTTTGAATATATGCATCGCAAAGGAAGGCTAATTCTCACCTGTATGTGGACCTCCTCCTCATGACTGTCATTGTGTCCCTAAAAGTAGCAGGAATTCTGTATCGTTATTTATACTGATTTGTCGACAATGCATCTATCGATAGAAAACGATATGATACCTGCCATTTTACCAAAATATTGAAACATTATAAAAGTTGTTCCACTTTAAAGTCAAACTTGTATTCAGCTTTGAGTAAGTCTGCTTTTCCTTGAACCGCTAAGCAAAACAAAAAAACAAAAAAACAAAAAAAATAAAACAAAAAAAACAAAAAAAAACAAAAAAAAGAATAAAAAAAAACACACAAGAAACAAACAAAAACAAAAAAAACAAAAACAAAAACAACAATTATCTGTCACAATTGTCATTAATACCAATGAGTGATGATCGCTAATTAAGTTCAGAAAGCTAAATTCAAAATTCCTGCAAATAGTGTTCCTCAGCTAAACGGTTTAACATTAATAAGATACGTAATTCCACGCATCCATTTTTTTTCTTTTTTTGCTTAGTATTTAGAACTGTAAAGTGGTTGGGTGTGAAATTTGCAAGATAGAAATAATAACATTGCATTGTTCAAATCGTCCAAGCGCGTGCGGATGCATATTGCTGTTTGGCAAAATATTCTCTTTACATATCTTGCTAATAGGAAACATTCTTAAAAGAAATTTTTGACTGGACCGATGAGGAAACCGCGCTGCAGTTCACAACTTGCAGCTTTCCCGGAGCTGAGCGGATGTATCACGTCAAACTAGCGTGAAGGAAAGTTGCCGAACCAGGAGAGGGTTAAAAGAGGACCGCATTTACGCAAGAATAAATTATACATATCTAGTTTGTCAGTGATTATTTAAATGACATACCAAATTCAATTGTTATCGTTTTATGATAACGCAATTCATACTGTTCCTGGCTCGCTTTCTCTACTTTATCTCAATAAAATTGCAAATGTTTTTTTTTGTTTGTTTGTTTGTTTGTTTGTTTTGTTTTTATGTGTGTGTGTGTGGGTTTTTTGTGTGTGTGTGTTTTTTTTTTTGCTTAGTTTTATTTTGTTTTGTCTTGGTGTTTTTTATTTTCATATTTTCTAAGTTGAACTCATCCACTTCTGTTAGCACATAATGAATTTGGAATTGTAAGGGAAGAACAGTAATGACGGAGAATAGAGACTTGAAACATGAGGGCAGCAAAAAAGATAGGAAACGTGACTTGGAAAATTGTTATCTACTATGGGACAGCAATATACACTGCGGTGCTGCTTAGCCCATATAGTTGAAACTGGCAGTACTCCTGTCCATGGGCAGATCTCTCTATCAACCATTTAATATATGCTAAAAACATTAACCATATTATATGAAAATTGAGCTTTGTATATGATGTACGTCGTCATTTGTTCGGAATGAGTAATGTTCATTTCCGTAAATGCCAGGAATGTCCCATCAGTGTGTACCTTCATATCATGGCATCTGATTGTCATTTTTATCGGCGAGAGAAGCCAGAATATGCGAGGAATGTGATATGCACGTCCGTATTATTACTTTACCTTAAACGAAATGGTCCCTGAAACATGACAAAGATGTACGCGTTTACTCCCAGTTGCAAACACACGAAAACACAGCATATACCGTTTAATTTTACGCTTGGGACAAGATAAAGGGAAGTGCATAATATAAATAAGGAAACAAATTGCTGCATTTATGGATAATTCGAAGAAAAATTGAAAGACGACGTATATGTGGTATAATCATGGATTCTCTTATATAGATCTGTGCACTAAAAGGCCTAAGGACCATATAAATGTATGTGTCCGCCTGGTCAGTCGTTTGGCAGGCATGAGTTATCTTATTACACCGTTGACTCAAGCTTTTCTAGAAATGATTGCTTTCATATACAAACCGACCAATATCATTTTGCGCGGGCCAGCTCCGCCAAAGGTTAGCGCGACACATGAGCAGTCCCTTGAAGCACTCTCACCTCATACGAGTAGTTGCGGTTTCTTCTTGGGAACAGTCCATCCAGAGTCGGGGGACAGCTTCAGTAAACATGGCCGTTGTACATGATACGAGTATGAGTATTGGGGTATGCAATTTTGTTGCTCAGTCCCAGAATATTAGCAGTCTATGTCGAACATGACACAGAGCACAAAGACAACCAGCAGAATGGTTGTCCTGCCATTCTGGCAGATACGAAACCGTAGACACTGATCACTAAACACACAGTCTCCCGACGATATAATTAGGGTTAGAAGGAAGAAAGCAAAATAAGGCGATCTCAATGCCGCTTTCCTGCATTAAATACCTGATGCTACCCAGACATACATAATCCATATACCAAACGATTTGTCGTTGAAAGGAGGTAACACCCGAAACACGTTATAAAATAATATAGTAAATGAAAAAACATATTTCTTCACTGGCGACCAATCTGCAAGAAGAAAAAAAAATGAGTCCATGTGCGGGCCTCAGTTCCGTTCATCGAAGTTTGGCTCATTTGTAATGAAGAAGCTCTGTGAGGAATTAAGTTGCCAAAGTGGATTAAAATACGTTAGACAACTCAATAATTAGTCAGGGATTGAGATAGTGAATTGTGACGAATATTTGGTATGTGGTTTGAATGTTTCCGTGCAGTAAAGCGTGTTTAATGGAGAAAAGCAGCATGTGAAGCTCCTGTTTTCTTCTAACCCCAGTCAGTATTTTCGATAGACAGTATCCTTGGTGGTCAGTATTTTTGGGTTAGTATCTGCTACAATATCAGAACAACCATTCTGATGGTTGTCCCTGTGACACGGGCAACATGTTCAAATGGATAAGCCGTCGTCAATACCCATATGCAGGCCTTGAGCGTACTTCGTCTCAAGAAGCATCACAGAAATACATCAGAATCCACGGGATTTTCTATCACCATACTTTACATAGGAACACATCGGGGTTAAAACACATATCAACAATTAAAACTAGGTCATAGATCTGTTTGTGGGTCACAGTGACCCATATTCATCTCCAAGCCAGAATTTTCGTGCTTTGACACCGTATCAGGAACCTCGTGTGGGCAAATGTGAGGCCGCAAATACCAACGGTGACTTGAAACTTTCACCGGGTCATTTATCTGGAGCACAGTGCTATATCCATGATTCACATCTGGTCTCTACCGATCTTGGGTTTGGATTTTGTTTCATGAAACCTGACGTACAGACATAGGCACGCACACACAGATTTTTAAAAATGTATGCTATGTACTGTAGGTTATCCGATTAAAACATCGGTCAGAGATATACTTATTTTATCTTTGTGTTTAAATCAATCAATCAATCAATCAATATGGACCAACCTGGCATAAATGAGGGTGGAATGAAATGTTCTCTTGCCATTCTGCATGGACTCAAGACGGCTTAAACTCATGCCCCGAAGCTATTTAAAATAATGATACACATTTCAACAGAAACAGAACCTATTATTGACAACATAATCACCAAAACGACATTAATTGTTGGTTATTTATTCAAAATACTGACATTTAAGTACAAGCCGATCAGTAAGGCCTTAGTGGCAATTTGAAAAGTACTGATATTTCGCTTTTGAAACTTAGCTATGTCACCGTTGCCCTTTTCGTTATTCGTTTCTAACACATCTGTGTACACGTAAGATATGTCCACTGTGTAACGTTCAATTGCAAGGTCTGTAAAAGAAATTTTAACCATTCTAGTTTCAGCCCCGATAAAAATGGCAGTGACTCCTCACAAGGATTTTCAAGGCAAACCAAAGAAACAGCTGAGGACTTGTATGCGCCACCATTTATGTGCACATGCTGATTAATCAGATATGAATGATTTCTCCCAGCAGGGTGCCCGCTGATGGTATTGTGTTTATCTCAAAAAGATAGTGGACTTTTTTCAAAGATTGGGAGGGGTCTTATGTCTATTGTTTTAATCCAGTAATATTGTTACTGTGAAATGGGTCTTGGAAGTCCCATGAGAACAACCGTCACACCCAAAGATGTGCTTCCTGCGGGCTCGTAGTTCCTAGCGAGCCGTCTTACAGTACGTTGGATGTGACGTGTCCATGTGATGTCATCTATTCCTGCATTACAGTTCCCAAATGTCTTGCACGATCAACAGCCGCACCTGTGTGGAGCAGTGGCCAGTAACAGTATCTGTAGTAGACTTCATTGCATGCAAGTGCTCTGTTAGGCATTGTTTCTGTGGTCTATGTGTTACGTTACTGATCGCCCGCAAGGATGCAATACTCACCACGAATAGTTAATAGTCGATTCAAAAGTTAAATGATTCTTACAACTGATCAATCAAGAGCGATGGAATGTAAAGATGGACACCTCACTATGATATGAGATAAACGTGCATATTGGAAAATGAACCATCATGGTCCTTCTATATACTGTGTGCTTCTTTTAAGTATATGGCGACTGCCATATAAGGTGTATCAAGTGATATCTGCAAATATTTAATGATATCAAAAGATTAATAAAACCATTAAATCGATTTGATCACACCATTGACTATTTAATGATATGTTCAAATAATAAATGGCGTCCCATAGTATATATATATATATATATATATATATATATATATATATATATATATATATGTATATATATATATATATATATACATATATATAAATTGTGTCGTATGTGCATGCATATTCTAATTGGTGAAGACAAAACAATTGTGCCTCTCTACTAACAGTTTGCATGTGTGTGTACTACATCTAAAATATTGTTGAGTAAGTGTTGTATTCTGTAGTTTCAACTGAGCAGCACCCGAGCAAATGCATATATAACTGTGTAACACTGTAGAGTCACTTACTTACAGAATGTAATAAGGCAAATATGCGAGTTCAGGACACGTAAAGGGCATTTCAGGTGAGTACTATCTATGTAGGTTCATGGAGCGAAGGATATAAATGGAAACATGTAAAAAGCATACTGACATCTTGATGTAATTTTAATCTGTCACATAACTGTTTAATAAACATCCACCTTTGCAGCAAGACTGTAAGATATTAGACCCATATGCACAATTAATGCGGATATAACTTTTTACAGGATGAATCAAATGTTATATTTTTGCAGATAATTCTTATGCGCCTGTGTGGTTAATAAAATGTGGCTTTGACACTTTTTCCTCAGTTTGCCAATGAGTTTAATGTTTTATCGACGGTTACTTATTTGAAATTATTATGATATATTAAATATATTGATCGTCTTTGTTTTAGTGATATAACTGTGAGGCTACATGGTTAAATGTTTGTGTTCATATTTTTCGGTCTATGAACCACGGTAAGTAATAGTTAGTAAAACATATATTCGGTGATTACCTGTCATTAAAACTGACCGGCATTAAAAAATCCAAATGGATTGCCCTGGTGCAATCCGATTTGGTTACACCGATTTCAATTTTGCAGACGTTCTTTTCTATAATTCTACGTCTTAAATGTCAGCAAACTCTGCTGTCGGTAGCCTTTTTTGTCATCAATTTCTTTTTTACCTGTCTAATGCTCCTCCTTTCCTTCCTTCCTTACCTGTCTACTATTTTCTCATCTTAGATAGACATTTGCGATCGGAATAAAAATTATTAAAACATTCTTCTCCCTCTTTGCTACTCTTTTTTTTTTTGACCTGTCTGCTTTATCCCCTTTGCTCCTCTTTCTATTCCTTACAAATCCAGCAGACACAGTTACCTAAACATGGAATTGCCTTTTTAAATAGACATTTACAGTCAGAATAAAATTATTAAAACATTCTTCTGATTTGTCCCACAATTATTCTCATCGAATTGAGTATTAGATGATTCAAATCTGAAAATGTACATATTACAGATTTATATACAGATATTAGTCAGATCATTTTAGTGCAAAGTATAAATAAGACAATTTCGTAAGCTGCATAATTCCTTCACAGTCGACAGATTTAACAACACTTAAAGACGCCTCGGGCGACAAAGAGTTCCATAGCGTGCAAATTGGAATTATACATGTAGATGCTACTGATTCTATTGTCATGAACGGTTAGATGTTAAAATTTTCAACACAGGCACAAACTTTATTTAATTACTGGCTGCCAGTCTTAATGAGAACAGGATATAATTTGATCGCGAAAAGTAGGTCAAAAGTTCCAAAGCAAACTGGAAACACCCAATGTCATGCATATCTTTACTGTTTGTATTTACCCCTGTGACGGAAACCATAGCCCCTCACGTGTTGCGTATGTCACAGTTATTTACATTATTTATGAGAACCCACGAGCATTCATTTTCGTTCTTTATGTGAAACCTCTGGTCAAAAATATACAACAAATCAGATGTGAATTTGACTTTTAAACTCTCAACTAATTGACTGGTATATTCTACATCAATTTAAAATGTCACGGCCAGGGCAGCAATGCAAGTCTGCTCGGTCCTTCTCACCCGGTTATTTCCCAGGTATTATCATCAGAAGCAAGCACCTTGTATGTTTTTCCTGCACTACGTCATCCCTCTCGAAATGCACGCTGACGATTTCGCCAGATTAAAAGTAACGTTTGAAGTCAACAACGATGTAGTCGAGACTCAAACTGGACAAGTTTCAAGTCCAAAAAAGTTTTTACATCCTGAACCAAAAATCATGGACGTAACTTAAATCATGATATTCCAAGTCAAAATATAAACCTGCAGCCGGTGGGAACTGAACGGTTCAGACATCGGGATCCAAGCAAAAAATGCTAGTCAGCAACGTTGCAGTGGATGTGAAGGCGGATAGGAATGATGCAATTTTGCTTCTTCGGCAATTTCTGATTCCCGGTATTTGTTTACCACTTGAGTAAATAATCTGACTATTCGATTTGCTCTTGAACCAATCATTGCAAACTACAGCAGTATATGCACGTAGGATATGTTCTCCGACAATACAAATCCCAAACAGAAAATGTGGGACAAAGACGCGCAAAAGGATAGTATACTCTTGACCGGTGCTGCGCAAAGGATGGATAATCTCTTTCACAGGGGGAACATATTCCTTGTCAGCAACGCTATTATTGGGTGTACTTTTGATCAATGATGTTAACAGAGGAAATTGTCTTGGTCAGTGGCATTCATAAAGAAGCATACACCCGCGATAAGTTGTGTTTACAAGAAAGTAATTCCCTGACGTTTACAAAAAGGGAATATTCTTCGTCAGTGATGTTTATAATGGGATATAGTCTTAAGAAGTGCCGTTCACAAGGGACTATTGGTCAGCTACGTTGACAAGGAACGCATACGCTTAATCTATCAGTATCAGCGACGTTGACAAGAAAGGAATATTGGTTGTTGACTTTCACATGGGGGATATCGTCTTGCACAATGAGCCTGACAAGGAAGATATGCTCTGCACCAAGAGCGTTCACAGGGGAGGTAAATTCTTGGTGACTGGCTAAAACAGCACATGCGTTCTTAGACACTAACTTTCATAAAGAGGCAGCCTGTTTGGTCATTGCCCTTCCTGAAAATGACTGGGTCTGATCAATGAGTTTCATCAGGCAGACACGTCCATATTGCACCAATGAAAAATGTTGTTAGTTTAATATTCCGCTGGGTATTGGGAATTTGGCACGTCAAAAGAACTATCGTCGGCTGAATGTTAAGTGAAGACAGCTGAATGACAATGTAAAAAGAAAAAAAAAGAGAAATAAACGGTATGCGTAATGTGTCCATTATGCATGTGAAGGTTGAGTGCAAGATGTGTGGGGGTTCATGTCCCAATGTGCCCTAAGGAAACGTCTTGACCCGGTTGTGTGCTGCACAGGTCGAATGCCTCACGCAGTCTAGTCCCTTTTCCAGGTCGTCGGCAACCAGAACCGCTTGTAAATTGATAACCCTTGTCAGGAATATAATGGACTGCATGCCCATGGTTGTCATAAATAGCGGTCTTCACGTCATGTCCAACTGATGCCTGTCAAGCACAAAGACAAATGGTCCAATTTACATTATTTCACTCTTATCTGACGATATTGTGGTTTGTTTCTAGGCACACGGATCTGCCCGGCATGGCTTGACAAGATAAACAAAACACCACCCAGCTGCTAGCTAAACATTCATAAATGTGAGGATGTTAACCCTTACGTCCAGATAATACAGTTTGAAAATGCTGTTGACGGCATGAGGCGACACATCACCAGTGTAAGTTGCCTAACTGGCAAAAGCGATCTTCACACAATGTAATGCTGATTTGCTCCTAACTCAGAACTCCGACTCAGGCCTAGTGTATTGCGATAAAAATGTGACGCAATACACAAACAACTGTTATGCTTGAAATATACACAAAACACATTTTTACAACAAGATGTTATGGCATGTTGATACGGGTTAATGATACGATATCCACTATCACCGGCACCACCTCAGATAGAACAAACATAAATCAATATTTTAGCAGGAAGTTAATCATAATGGGGCTGTAATTAAAAAAGGGCAGGGCACAAAGGCATGGCACGATAGTAGCCACACACAAAACAATCTATGAGGCTACAAAGTTAAACTCTTTCAGTGCCAACCACGTCTAAGTACGATGTACTTGAGTCAGACAAGTCTGATTTATCATTAGGATCCCAGATTTCGTATTCCTCGCAAAAAGACCGTTCATTCAAGTGCCAGCATGCTTATAATTCCAGAGAGAATACCCCAGATCAACAGCTTTTCTCGGCGCGCAATGGGCGCATTGCGCCTTTTGCGCCCAATGCGCGCCGAGAAAGCTTTTGATTCGGTTCAAAATTTGGCATTGAAAGGGTTAAATGTAGTTTTTTAACAGGTGAGTTCTTGGTGTTCTTTGAAGAAACAGACAAGTGTGCAGTACTGATGCCAATTTTCATAGAAGAGGGCGTTTTATAAGACTCAGCATGTTAACGTTTGATTTATTATTAGCGTTATTTCTATCTCAAAGAGACTGGCATGGGGTTGTTGTTTTCTGTTGGATAAAGGTAGATTTACATATGTCTGTGTGAAAATAAAGATGATGTATGCAGACAAGTTATTCTATAATTCTTTATAAGGATAAAAAATTGAGACCCCAGAAATTATAAAACCATCAAGAATGTTTAGCGTCCGATAAAGTGGATCTGAATGGAATTATATTTTAAAGACAGATAAACGAAAACATCACTCGTGCACATTTGATTTTGTTTGTATGTTAATGCACTACCTGGGTGATGCAGACACGTCACAATTTAGTAGTGAAAAATGTTAAGGCCATGCCATCTACAGCGAGTTACAACTTTTGAATTTCGCTATAGAAATGATAATTCACACTCAAACATAGTTTAAAATAAATTTCTTAAACTAGCAAATGCCGTCTTGTGTAAAGCATTATACCAGGATGGCATGCAAAGATGAAGTGGGAAATAGCATTTTATATGAATAAAAGAGTGTATCCAGGTAACTACCTATACCGGTTTTCAACAATGCCTATTAATTTTTTTAAATTATTTCCAATTTCGTTTGTGTCAGATTGCCAGTTTGAAGTTTTGAGAATATGTTAACATAAGAAGTAAAACTCAGAGATTTCTAGAATTGAAAGTTTGAAGTTTTGAGAGTATGCAAACATAAGAAGTAAAACTCAAAGATTTTTAAAATTGAACTTAAGTTGTTTTTTGTACATCTAAAATGTTTTTTGTTTTTGTTTTTTGTTAATTTGTTTGTTCGTTTGTTTGTTTGTTTGTTTTTTTGGTTTTTTCTTTTGTTTTTTTTTTTTTTTGCTAGGTTTCCACCTGGAGTTGAGCTAATCTATTAGTTGAACAAAGAGGGTTAGTTAAGGTTGCATCGTCGGCTTAAAGAAGTGAAGTTTGGTAGAACAAGACTCATATCGTCTGTCGAGATGAAAAATGAGGCCCAAACAGAGATGCTTGGTTTACTCCGGTTTGAAGCGGACAACGGCCTTCACATATGTCATCAAAAGACACATGATGTCACGTATCAGTACATTAACTCTCGAACCATTGCCAAGGACTATCGTTTACGTCATAGTGTTCCTGTAGAAAAGTGTCATGGTTTAACGCATGGAAAGCTTTAGATAGATCCAAGTATATACTAATAAGTAGCCAACCAGAACATGAAAGCTAGGAGTTCTAACTGCAAAACTACTATTTCAGGTAAACGGGCAGTTTAGAGTCTGTGTTGGTTGAAACATATTAAATTTTGAAAATACCATTGGGAAGCAAACATGGTGTGTATGAATCCTCCTGTAGTAAAAAGGAAATGAAATAAAAGAATAAGTGTTGGTGGTTACAAAAAAGTTGATTGGACACAGAACAGCCGTAGAAATGCCTATAAACTACTTTTTGTTCAAATATTTTGGATACAGAAAGAAATAGTAAAATCGGTCTCTAGTTATCTTATCTGGTGTTGTCCCCCTTCTTTTTGAAAAGCGACATTACTTCTGCGATCTTGAGTTCGTCAGGGCAGCTCTGTCTGTCTGTCTTCCTGTCTGTCTGTCTGTCTGTCTGTCTGTCTGTCTGTAATACATTCATCACGTCACATATGTTAAGTTGTATGGTGGCAACATCTGTTCCCTGGGTTAAGTAACACCTTTAACCAACGTGAAAAGCTGAAAATTCTTGAGGTGAGATCTTTTCTAAGCCATTAAGACAAAGTCAACCCAAGAAATAGCATTACTCAAAATAAAGGCAGTAACATAAACACAAGGAGATATGAAAAATGTGCAGGTCAGTCCAGCAGAAGTATGGTAAAACAAAGTTTAAAATCGAAACCTCATCTTTACAAATTGAGAGCAGCCACCTTGCAGCGATACTTAAGCCCACAAGGTAACAGGGATGGCATTGATGAAGACTATATTCTGATAGATGGTTTAATACTAAATGTGCCTGCAGTATTTGTTCACCATAAGTTAGCCTACAGTGGCATGTTGGTGCACCTTTGCTTAGTTAATCAGTGGCCACCTATGCATACAACAGCGCGATTTCTTCCTGTATGTAAATATCTATCTATCTATCTATCTATCTATCTATCTATCTATCTATCTATCTATCTATCTATCTATCTATCTATCTATCTATCTATCTATCTATCTATCTATCTATCTATCTATCTATCTATCTATCTATCTATCTATCTATCTATCTATCTATCTATCTATCTATCTATCTATCCATCCATCCATCCATCCATCCATCCATCTATCTATCTATATATATATATATGCATATATATACATACATGTGTATATATATATATATATATATATATATATATATATATATATATATATATATATATATATATATAAACTCCGTAAGGCTGCTATGCCATCATGCACTGCTGCATTGTGAAATATGTTGATGGAAGGATGTCAGCCTCTATTTCATATTTTGGTATCTCACATGTGGCACTTTGAACAAACAGACCTTCAGTTCCACTTGCCTGATCTGAATATTGTTCACATTTATTTGTGTTTCTGTTGATAATTGTGGCCTATCACATTGTAATTTGCGAGGCTTGGCTTTGCCTCTAATATTGCAACAGAGATTGATTCATGCCAAAAGGCAGCATGCGGCACACTTTGTTACATGAGATAGTAGCCCTCTCCTCGGTAGTGCTGTCAACTAGTCAGCGTGTCACACTAAATAAAATTTTGGGGCTACTCTAGTAGGTATTATACCCCAGGAGCGGCCAAAATCAATTTCAATAATAATTGAGTCTGCTCTATATGAAGATACATGTATAAGTAGATATCTTCAACAAATCTCTCAAATTGAGATGCTAAGGTGTTGTGAAACTCTATTTTTAAGTTCTTTATTATTAAAGTAAATTTGTATATTGTGGTGTAAAATGTATAGCATGACGCATTGTACAAAGTCAACATACGGCACATCCAAGTCACCAATACCAGCAATCCGTCAGTGACGTTCTGTACTCTCCACTTGTTCACAAAGCGGAAATTTCCTTTGCTTGGCTGATTGTGCGAGCCACCAGGTAATGTCATAGTTGAGTCTGCACATGGTAACTTCAGGTGTACTGTGAGTGAATATTAAACTTGGAACACCCACCTTCATGTTTACAGCAGTAAATGATTTTGTTAAGCTTGTGTTGGAAACATAAATGCTACATTTGGCAGCTATTAGGACTTAATGTAGTTACTGGTGGTAGTGCATGTGCCTTTTACACATATTAAAGACAGCTAAATAAAGTTAAAACACTGAAGACTATAGACAAGAACCTAAGTCCCTGTACGAAATTACGAAATATATATGTATATATATATATATATATATATATAGAGAGAGAGAGAGAGAGAGAGAGATAGATAGATAGATAGATAGATAGATAGATAGATAGATAGATAGATAGATATATAGAAAGATATACATATATGCATATATTTGTGTTCCCATGTATAGTATACAGGTTTAAGCATAACTGTAAATTTGACAATAATATGGAGCCATACAATAACAACAATTTGTGTTCAATCTATTGTTACTTTCTATGTTGCTTACAAGTTAGTTTATTGCAGAGTTTAGTTTCTATATCAGGGTACTTGTCTGTCTAAACCAATACCCGAAACACCATCAGGAAACCTTTTATTATCTACTATCAAGAATAATGTTTTCAAAGACGTGGCTCATACCAGGAACGCAAGGACAATAAACCACCACAACACCACACCATAGTGAAACAGTAACTCCAGTGACTTCACTTGGGGTAAGTATAGTCCATTGTGCAGGCACAAGCTCTTACTTGATCGTAAAGCTGAGTATAGCCATCCAAGAAAGTTGAACCCAAGTAGCTCAAAGATTCATGGGGAGTAAGCACACAATAAAGTTATTCTCAAAAGAGAAAGAAATACATTATACCTACATTCAGTCACATTAAGTATTCAGAGAATGTTAGCAGGTCTACTCTATGGACACGCAGTATGGTACCCTCAACAGTATGGCTTTTAGTAGGAAATAGTCCAACACCACCCTGGAATCTTAGGCTCAGACAAACTGAATAGGGAAGAGAGACACGGGGCAAGAAAACTAAGAAATTCAAAAACTAATAACTAAACATGATGCTAAAGTATCAGCCATTTTCATCATCCACATCTGTGTTTACATCTCGCTGCTAACAAGTTGCTTGCAATAGAGACCACTACAGAGATATATATGGGGAGCTATGGATGAAAACGTCAGGGAAGCCTCCGAAAAGATATGGTAGAACGTGTATCAGTTACACAGGAAATACATGATTACTTGAATATGAAAGGAGCTCCAAGCTTCTGCATTCTACACAAAATGCACAAAAATGTTATCAAACGACAAGTTGAATAATCATGAGTTCAAATGACCATAGACTCGTCCAACAGAAAAGATTTTAAGATTGGCAGTTGTTTTTTAGGTCTCTGGCCACAGATATCTCAAACTACATAAAGACTTTAATGATTTTATCAGCAAGATTTAGTCATTTCCTCCTCTCCTGTACGGAACAATGATTCCTACTGTGGACGTCAAGTCTATTTACACCAACAAACCCACCCGAGATGGCCTTGGAACTGCAGCATGGGTTTTTAGCACAACAGCAGCCAATATAACAAACCAGCCATCCTGACATCATAAATCTTATGCAGATGGGGTTATACTGCAACAATGTCATATTCAGTGGTAAGCGTTATCTACAAGACAGTGTCATGACCAGGGAGACACTTTTGCCTCCAGCATTTGCAATTTTATAAATGGCCCATGTATGGAAAAAGTCCGCCGTGTCCACTAACGGCCTATGTTTGGTCGTTCATAGATAACTTTTCATTTTGACCCATGGGGTACCATGAATTTGCCACTAACCTAAATTCTACCAACACCTCAACCAACTTCACACTGTAATTTTCAACAACGAAAACTCCACACTTGGACACCCTTAATCTATTTGGGTTAAATTAGTCAACTGTAGTCAACTCTACACTTCTCTGTACATCATGCCAACAGATACACACTTATATTTGCACTTCATATCCACACATCCAAAGCACCATTTGGCCCGCAAGGTAAACTCATATAGTCAAAAGAATATACATAACAAAAATCCACGTTTTGAGAATCAATAACAGGTAAGCATTTTTTTTCTTTTTTTGGGGGGGGGGGGAGGAGGAGGATGGATGCGTGATGTTGCAAGTGCATATACTAATTTTTACATGGTACTCCTCACCACATTACAGGACCAGTAAATAATTTTAATTAGAAGACCAAATGGTGTGCGTAGATGTTAATGTAACTGTGTCAGCATTGTCCAATGTTTATGCCAGGTTATAAATTGGAGGAGTTTTCAATGGTTATGTCACTCCAGCAATGGTTAAACTGGTCGGACAAACAGTTTTAGCATATTTCCGTTGCTGTCAGCCCTTGCCTGTTGTTTTTTTTTTTAATTCTAACTTTGACTGGGCAGCTGCAAAGAAACAACCTTGAATTATATCTAAAATAATTTTGAAGTGTTATAAGTGAAAGGTTAGACAATGCCCTTGCAATGCTGATTGAATATTGATACCAACGTCCATTGGGACCAGTTTTTCAGTTTCCAGTATTACTGCACCTGGCATTGTGGTGTTTGGATCGACAACAAAAATGCCACAGGCTGGTTGTCGGATGAGAATACTGTTTCAGAAGTGTGCGAAAAGTGTTGACCTGCAATATCCTTATTATTTTTTCCATGTACATGTAAAGAGTTCTTTCTTTCTTTATTTGGTCCATTACACACACACACACACACACACACACACACATATATATATATATATATATATATATATATATATATATATATATATATATATATATGTGTGTGTGTGTGTGTGTGTGTAAGAACTGCCTATGACATGCTTGTGCTGATAACCTAGCTTACTTACTAGAGCAAGAATATTTTTTTTCATTTATGGCATAATAGTAATGTGTGTGTGTGTGTGTGTGTGTGTGTGTGTGTGTGTAAGAACTGCCTTTGACATGCTTGTGCTGATAACCTAGCTTACTTTCTAGAGCAAGATTTTTTTTTCATTCATGGCATAATAGTAAACCTCTCAAGTACATTTGCTTGTGCTCTGTGGGAGCTCATCAGTCCATGCACTTTTAAGGCATCAAAATTCACTCTCTGAGTATCTCCTCTAACCTACCCTTCCCCAGTGTGCCCTCTATCAAACCACATCCATGCTGTGTATGTGACGTTGCTGATTGGCCAATCATATCAGTTTTTTCTCCCTGGATTCTGTAGCAGCAGCTCTAAAAGTCGATTGGAAAACTTATGTTATTGATTTCGTTACCCTCCTGTCTGCACATTATGACGGAATATTTACATTTGTTATTTTTGTTAGCATTGAAAGAATAGGAACGTTAGTGTAGTTCATGAGGCAATGGTTACACTAGAGCATCTCGTGCAACCAAGGTGCTGCGCAATAATATCCTCTTAACGCACTTTGTCATTATTTAAGCTTTCGCCGAAAGTACTGCCCAAGCGTTTGATTCATAGGCCTAAGCATAATGGGAAGACGGTATCAGATGATCAAGAATTGCATATCTACTCGTCAAAACTTGCCTAAATGTTTTCTTTTACTGGTTTTGCAAGCTTTATTGAAATAAAGTTGTTGTGTTATTCGGAACTATTTTTTTCCTAGTTTTGTGTTCCAGGAGTTGCCTTGACAACTGATGGCTGATGTAGTAGCCCCGCCTACTTGGCTCCTCCCACTAGTAAACAAAAAGGCGATTTTTGTAAATTAACAAGCTTAAAAACGATTTTAAATCAACTATCAATGATAATACTTACTCTTATGTCAATAGAAATTGATGTTAAATGTAAATATAAGAATTAAACTCCTTGGAGTTTGCAAATTTAGTGAGACTGGTGCAAGGGTGTACAGTTCTTTCCGTTTTGAGGGCAAATCCCTCATTGATCAGGCAACATGTATTTTCAGCATTGTGCCACACAGCTTTGGCAAACATGATGCCAGAGGCCATGCTACATCCTCCTTGGAACACTCATAAATATTGTAGGCAATGCATGGAAGAGATTAGATGTTCGCATTGTTTCAGAATGAATCCTTGAGATGTCTGCAAGATGTGCCCAACATCCTACTGGAAGAAGGTGATGTCTGCTGACAGCAGGTCCATGCAGAGGAAAAATGCAAGGAATACTTAGGAAATCAGTCTTTATTAATACAAGTTGCATTGCCCCAGCACATAGGCCTAGA
Source organism: Hermodice carunculata (assembly GCA_964020975.1). Classification (NCBI taxonomy): domain Eukaryota; kingdom Metazoa; phylum Annelida; class Polychaeta; order Eunicida; family Amphinomidae; genus Hermodice; species Hermodice carunculata. The sequence goes on from OZ026623.1 coordinate 68,512,356, forward strand.
GAGTGATGCGAGGATGGTCCAACCTATACCTGCAGTAGGTGTCACACCTACCACTGTCTTGACTCCACAGGTACAGCATGCATCACATCTAAGGTGCCCCATGGCTTGGTTTCTAGCATCTTGAGGCAGGAGATGTGATCCATTATGATGCACTGCTTCCAAACTTAGAGCAGTCCCTGCCTTTCATGCTAAATGAGTCTGATGAATATCATAATGACTGAGCCTGCAAAAGACAGTTGATAAGGAGTTCAATCATATCCTGTGACAGGGGGATGGACCAGGACCATCAAAAAGTACTGCTGTATCCTCAGAGGAGAAATATGCAGGAAATGCTTGACAATCTTCAGGCATATATGAAATCATGCAAGTGCAAGATTGATGAAGAGTCTGGCCATAATGAGGAAGATAGGCAGGAGTCCACCACAGTCTCTCGGAATGAAGGCCTGATCATCGACTTTTTCTGTCAGTGGGGCCTGGGGTTGCTGAAAATGGCTTCAACCTTCAACTCTCTGCCCAATATCTGAATGCCTGGATTAAAACATCCCTAATGGAATCCCATTCTTCTCCTTCACAGTGAAAAATTTCAGGAAATGGGGCAGCAATTGTATAATATAATGTCATACAGTTTTAGGCAGATGCAGCTGACCAATATAATGCCAAAACCATGCAATCTTCCCCAGACTTACAGGGTCCTGGTGAACACTTTCTATCTTAGACCGCAGAAAGCCCCACAGAAAGTCAAAATGTTCTGTCTGGGGAAGATTCCTTGTGGTGTCTACTTGCAGCTTTCCAGGATGCTCTCTACATGATGCACTGGAAGACATTGTGCACCTTGATTTTAACCCTGTGCTTTTCCAGAAAAGGACCATGTTGGTGCAGATGGCACTGACTAAGCACCCATGGGGAGTTCTAACTGTATGCATCACAAGCAGACAGGACAGTGTTGTTTGACTCAGTGACATTTACTCAGCAGTTCAAGTCAGCTGCCATGAATCAGCGCTTAAGGTTCATGAGAAGCACCTTAATCTGCAAAAGCCAAATAGTGGTGGGAGCTGTGGCAGTGGCTTATGCACGAAGCATTTCATTAAGAACCCAAAGTCAGGCCAGTTCCACAAGAGTGGTGTGGACCAGGGAAGAGCAGGTATCAGTTGCAGCAGGGGCCATGACAACACCAGTGCAGGCCATTTATGCAGCCATGACAATGAAAAAAAACAAGCCTAGGGTGGGCCACTGCAAGTGACAGTGTCCCTAAGCCATCATCTGTGACTTCATCAGAGAAAAAATCAGAGCCCCAATAGGTGAGGGACAGGCTTCAGATGTTTGCCACCTGGAGGCACAAGTATACGTTAGATCATTTCATGTTTAACTACCTCTCTTACATTTTTAGATTTAGGCCAGCCTCCATTGTCTGATATGCCAAGATATTAACCCGTGTAAAAGGAGTTGGGTACAATGCACCATCTCAACACCTCAGTTCTGTCACTCGTCAGAAGGGGGTGATAGCAGTGGTAAAGAATCCAGGGTCACCAGGGTTCTGCAGTCGTCTGTTTCTTAACCCCAAAAGGATGGGAGTGCGGGGTGGAGATCAGTAATAAATCTCTCCCAATTGAATATGTTCCCGAAGCAGAAGTTATTCAAAATGGAGACATCTGCATCAAAAGCTCAAACTCTCAGGCTAGGAGACTGGGTGACCACAATCAACCTAAAGGTTGCTTACTTTCTTATAGCAATAATGCCTTCCAGTTACTCAAGTTTACGGTACAGGGAGTAAGCTATCAGTTTTGGGTGCTCCCCTTTGGCCTTGCCATAGCACCAGCAGTGTTCAGAAGGCTGATAACAGTCCTGGCAGATTGCACACACAGACAAAACATCACATTCATCTCTACCTACAGGATCAGCTAGTCAGATTCCTATCGCCCAATGGTCTAATGTTACACACTGCACACATTATGTGGATGTACCTAAATTTAGGACTAATAGTCAATTTTCTGCAACCAAACCTGGAACCATTACAGGCATTTGTCTTTCTGGGGATGCTATTTCCGATGGTACCTTACACCTGCATACCTTTGGAGGACTGCTTCAGGCCATAGTTCAGTGCTTTCCCTCCAAGTCTCACCTACCTGCGAGAGTATGACAGAGATTGATAGACACACTCAAGTCACTAGACTTTCAGGTTCCATTCCGGCAACTGAGCTGCAGAACGGTTGAACAGTCCTTTTTAGGCCAATGGAACAAAGTTTCTTGCAACCAATCCCATGTCATCTCACAGGAGGTTAAGAGTGTGCTTCAGTGATGAACTTGTTGTGCCAAACTAATGTGTGGTCAGATACTAACAAAGTTTGTACCATAGGTGGCTATTTATTTGGACATGCCTTTGAAGGGATGGGGAGCCCATATGGACTTGAACACAGCATCAGAACCCTCCTCCAGTAAGAACTTGTCCAATCAATTGGTTGGTCATGGAGGCAACAAAGCTAGCACTGATCAGTTTTGACAACGTTGTCAGCAAGAATGTTCAGGTTCAATTTGAGAACATGGCCGCTGTGGAACACATTAACATGCAGGGTTGCACAAGCTCGCCTCAGCTTCCATATTTGATGCAAACAACACTGGAATGGCGCACAAGCCACAAGGTGTAGCTGAGGTCAGTACATGTCCTGGGAGTGCTCAACATCAAAGCCAACCAGTTACTGTGCCAACATCAGGCAATAAGTAGGAAATGGTCAGAGTGGGACCTATGGGCACTCCCCACCTAGATTGGTTCACCACAAGAGAAAACAGAAAGCTTCTAGTTTTCATCCCCCAGATTCAAGATGAGATAACTTGGGCTGTAAATGTGATGTTGATCAGTTGGATGGGAATGTGGTCCTATGCTCTCCCACTGGCTCCACTTATTCCCAATGTCTTGGACAAAATAAGGGAACAAAATGGGAATGTTATTTTATTTTAACTTGGTGGTTTCCAATGAAACTATGGCCATTAGAGCTGCTGGAGTTTGGTCGCCTACAGAGTGCGGAGGTGGTCCGATAGAGAGCACTCTGTTGACGCTCAGGACAGACAAAATACACGGAAAGTGAACTTTGATGGGATAAAGTTGCTTGCAGTCATGAGCTCTCGGCGCACACAAGTAATTGTATTGCAGAGGTAATTTTTATCAATAAATATGGAAATTACTTAAAAATCCAAGTTTCATTGACACAAGACATAGAATTCAGACATTAAACTTCTGTCTGTAAATACTTTTAGAGGTGCCACCAAAGAGCTCAAATATCAAAGTTGCGATTCCTCTGGTTGCCATGGAAAAGCTTATATGACTGCCATGCACATCTATCGATAGCCCTGTGTACATGGACATATATTTTGTTCTTTTCACAAAATTAAAACGTATAATTATCATATTACTAACCTGGAAAGTTTAAATTGTTACTTTGTTCACTAATTAAGTATTACCTTTTCTGATTTAATGGTAAGTATTTATTTAAGCTACCGTGAAAGTGCAGATTATCATCTTTTTCTAGATCATTATATATTTTACATTATATTAAATCATGTCATAGAAAATAAGAATTATTAATTTTTCGTGCTTCAGACCATGGTATCTGGCATCATTTCCGACCTGTTAGTAGTGGGTATTCCACACCATGACAACCAGATATGAATATTAGCTGATAATGTATAACCATCTAGATTAAATGTTGATTTACATTCCCGTGGACTCCCAACCACCAACGAATCGTGAGTTCATTTGTCCGTCTGTATATTAATATTTGTGTCATAAACATTGATAAAATATAATGTGAAATTTGTAGCACCAAGGAACCATGAAGCTGTTTTTTATTTATATTTCTATGGGGAAATATCCTTAGAACAGCACTCAGATACCCATCATATTTTCTTAATGACACAAGTGCCGAAAGACAAATAGTCTAATTCATTTGCTGTTTCACTCATTTATCTGGCATATTAAAAAATGAATACAAATTTTGCAGGAAACATATGGTGTCATTATACTGAGGTTTCTTGGTAGTTACACTTTTTTCTATTAAAAATACCACAGATACAAATTGTGTTGCAGTATGGTTGATTTAGGGAACAATGTCAGTTGGACATCTTTGAAATCGAAATAAATAAAACCATATTCATTCCAAAATCCAGATTTGTACACCAACACTTGTATAATTATTCCAACGAAAGCCATCTGATATGAAATTTACGTATTTTAAATTGCAATCAGGCGAAGTTGACTCAAATAAAACGCAAACTCCCTCAAGCAAATCATCGTACCTAATAAATTCCATCAACGACTCCCAAATCGTCAATTTTGCAAATGAATTTCGGCTAAAAGCCCATTATTAAAAAATTGTGCATATTAATCAAGACGTATGTTGCCAAAATTATTACATGATAGAAAAATTACGATGAATATGTTCAGCAATGTTGATAAAAATTTAAGCATAAACAAATCAAATATGGTCAATTTACCTAATGCAAGAGGATCATTTTTAGCTGAAGAATAACATTGTTTAATTAATGTTTGCATCATTTTACACAAAAGCCATGCGGGATATTAATATTCTGGCAATTGTGAATATTCTCTTCCCGTGGGGCTCCTCTTTACTTATTTAAACTATAATGATCTACTCTGATGGAATTCTTATTATGCCAAAATATAACTTCAATCTTTTAAGATTTGAAGTTATTTGGTGTTGGAGAAAGGTACACGTACATACATTACGTTTTGGTATGGTACACAAGCTAGGCCATAAGATGGTTTTTGATCATCACACATTATACAGACTTCATTAAATATGGACGCACTATTACGCAGTGCGCAACTTTTATAGAGGTCAAGCCAAGGTGCATTTCCGGCAAATGTAAAGAAAATCTTGGTAGCAATTCTGGAGAATTCAGAGGCATACTATTCTTAAACATAGGATTGACATTTCTTGCGTCAGCTTTAAAGTAATTAAAGTCGATAGGTATCCAAAAGTGTTCCTGTGTAGTTTCAAAGCAATTGTCCATCCTGTTTCATGAAAGAAAGGGTTTTGTTCTCATTTTCCATAGACATCAAAATCAATAAATGAGTGAATGAATGACTGAATAAATAAATAAATAAATAAATAAATAAATGAATAAATGAATAAATGAATGAATGAATGAAAGAATGGATAAATAAATAGATAGCTTGATAGATAGATAGATAGATAAATAAATAAAAATAAATAAATAAATAAATAAATAAATAAATAAATAAATAAATAAATAAATAAATAAATAAATAAACAAATAAATAAATAAATAAATATAAGCAAGACAGAATGGACAGACTTGGCACAAATCCAGGGCAAGTCACCACCAAATTTGAAGAAAAACCGGTCAACAATTTTGAGAAGCCGAAAATAGGAAAGTGTTGGAAGTCGATGGATGACGGATGGACGGATGAAAAATTACAAGATAAGGTGACAGCGTGGTCATCTTAACTAAAAATTTGCTGGTTTGCCATTTGATCTTTGACAATTTCAACTTGAGCATGTATAAGAAGCGTCATCATGAGAAGGTAGCACCACAAGGATTACACCATAGTGTCATAACTAGATACAGAAATATTTCTGGACCACTTCCAATGCTGACTGAAGGCGGACATTACAAAAAGAAAGTACTGTCGGCAGTGAATGCTGTGTTCTGACAGGACCGCGTAGTGTCCATACTAGGCATGATAAGACCAGGAGCCATTTAGAATCGTGCATCTTCCCGTGCGCTTTGGAACGGTGAATCTTCCATTGCGTTTTGCATTTTGCAAACCGAAAAGTGAGAATTATCTGCAAATAGAAATATATAAATGACTAGAATGAAAAACAAGTAGGTAAATATATGTAGCCTCACGCCTGTTACAATTAAATACACACCAAGTAAACACAGCTGTCAAGTGGGATCTAATATGCAGTGGAATGTCTTAGTGAGCAAACTCGGAGAAGTGTCACATGAAAACCGAGAAATCCAGAGCTTGGTGACGTCATTATCATGCGCCCACAAAATATCAATTGCCTGAGCAGCAGCCTATGGATCACCATTTTTTTTTTTTTTCTTTTTATGCTGGAAGCTGATTGGTGTCCAGGAAGCGGACGTCATGGACGCAAAAATGAGTGGCCATAGAAACTATCAGTGACCTAGTTCATGGCTTATTATCAAGAGACTCTTTAAGCATGCATCAGTGCTAGCTGTTGAAACAGCTGTGCGTCAGATGCAGGTGTATCTGCAGTGCATGAAAAATGAAAAACGAACACAAAATGCAACAGTGTCAAACACTGCATTAATTTACCCTAATATTATTTTGCTCAAACCTATAAAAGCATTGATGCTTGAACAGTGGTTAATTAATGAGGCTTGGGCTGCGCTTGATTTGTTATATTATGTTGGGTCGGGTTATTTCATCAAGCTCTTGTGTTGACGCCTCTTTTTTTTTTTTTTTTTGACTGCAGCGGGCATACCTAATGCAGGGCACGGCGAAAACAGTTTCCTGTGTGGTATGTAGTATGGCCGATCAATAATGCTTAAATGTATGTTTTCACGCGGAAGTGAACGATGTCACAGACGGCATGTCCCTGGCACTATATGTCTTTGCACATCTGGCCATAGCGTCAGCCAACGACGATTTGGTAAACCATTAAATACCATAACAAAAACTATAGGCCAAACAAATGTTCAAAATCAAATTCGCATGAAAAGCTGGAAATAGTGGCCAGACGATTTCTGCAAAAGGTCCAATGATTGCACGTTTGTCGTACCACATAAATCTGGTAACGCCCAGACAACGCTTCAGGACAGTTTATATAATATATATATGTGTTTGTGTGTGTGTGTGTGTGTGTGTGTGTGTTTATGCGAGTGTGTGCGTGTGTGCGCGCGCGCGCGTGTGTGTGTGTGTGTGTGTTTGTGTGTGTGTGTGTGGGTGTGTGTGTGTCCGTTTGCACCCGATTACAGAAATTGAAATTGATAGTTGAAAACTGCATGGTAAGATTATCAGAAAGCAGGCCGCGACGATTAATGTTGTTCCTAGCAAATGCAACGTTTTTTATTTTATTCTGTTCACTGACGTTGCAAAACGCGGCTTGTATATATATCAAAGCACCATATCACATAATTTTGAAAACTCAAATTAACAAATGGTCTCACTATAATAGTGGCCGCTTGATCTTACAAAAATTGAGAAATCTCAGTGCCAGACTTTTATACTTTTAATACTTCCTGAGCCATATGTAAGGACAATTTCCATCTCCCTTTAATAAGTATTCTGTATTGCCAAAATACTAGTGATATCCCGATTGTTCCCACAGGTACTGACCCGTATCTATCCTTATCTCACCAAGCGAGACAAGGCAACCAGGTATGCAGATGGGACGAGAAATTAATATACATGTCTCGTACTTCCCGCCACAACTGCATACCCATATATAAGAACAATTTCCATCTGCCTTTAATAAGTATTCTGTATTACCAACATATTAGTAATATCCCGAATGTTCCCACAGGTACTGACCCGTATCTTTCCTTATCTCACCAAGCGAGACTAGCCAACTACGTATGCAGATGGGACGGGAAATTAATATGTATGTCTCGTATTTCCCGCCACAACTGCATATCCCGTTATTTTAGTAACCATAATCTCGCCTGGCGAGATACGTGCCGCGGCCTGTGCGGGGAAGCGGGATGTTGCTGATATATTGGAAATTAGAATACTTAGTACAGGGAGATGGAAATTTATTCTTGTAAAAAACTCAAGAAACGCTGAATTTAGGTGACTTTGGTATTTGTAAACTTCAATTTCTTTAAAAGACACGAATTTTGTAAGAAAGGGATGTGTAGGCCTGTCTGTGACAGTGGTTTGCCTGTGTGAACCCAGTGCTCTGTGATGGGAAAGTATTATGCATGTCTCGTATTGTGCCAAATGTCGAAATAGCATAGTACTGGGTCAATCAGTTTCTGAAATATTAGGAGAGAAGAGTCAACGCATCTCTCGCTAACATCGTTTCTTACTGATTATTCGTGTCAGTTTTTGTTTTGCAATTTTATTATTTCAAACGAAAGACCATAGAGCGTCTTTATTTTGTAAGAAAAAAAATTAACCTAATTTTAATGCATGGCGATTATTACTGTCTGGACATTTTGGAAGTTCGTGGCACCAATAAGCAGTTATCTCCATGCTTGTGTCCATACATCACAACTCCATTCTTGACTAAAGGTCTGGTTGTTTATATTTATATTGCCACAACAGGTAGCTTTACAGTTCAGAGATGAAATATTCTGGCCGTGCATGTCCTTTTAAAAATATACAATTAGCTTGTGCTAATTTCTATACGTTTTATCTTATGATGGGAATTTGTAAAAGCTAACCAATTCCCCACGGCATGGCTTGGGTACCTTACATATTTCATTGGTGTGGCCCTGCGACTTCGACGAAAAAGCCGCCTGGAAGCTCAACTTACTGGCGATTAAGGCGAGATAAAATAGGCAAAGCGCACATTCAAGGTGACCGGTCAAATGGCGGTCGGATTGCACAGATGGACTCCGTAAGAGGTAACATGACATTTAGTGCTTAGCTGAAAGAGGTCACGACATAATTAATCGTTTGGCAAATTGTTTCCAATACATATACAAGAATATATGTCTGTCCATACGAGCATGTATATGGATATGTATGTATGTATGTATGTATGTATGTATGTATGTATGTATGTATGTATGTATGTCTAAGAACCCAAAAAATGTCGTAAGAAAATTTTAGATTGAACCGTCTCTTACTTGTTCTGACCTAATTCTACTGAGACAAAGGAAGCCCAATTTACCGTGCTAAAATAGGGACCTGGGAGCAGCAAAATCAGGTTAGACCATTTTTCTGCCCACTTAAATATGCTAAGCTTATATAAGAATGACAATTAGTCTATTAGATGAGAAAGGGATGGATGGATCATGATCAAATTCATACCTAGTAAAATGTTATGGGGCCACTTCATAGTTTAACTACCAGCATAGGTCTGGGTCAAACTGCTGAATTTTCTGAATCTTTGACTTTGGGTTTGGTTCTAGTTCAGTAAGTCACAAGCCGAGACATTCGAATATATATATATATATATATATATATATATATATATATATATATATATATATATATATATATATATATATATATATACATACATACACACACACACACACACACACACACACACACATGTGCTGCTCGGACGCTATAGTCCAGACCTTAACTCTTCAGAACGTAAGATGGAACCTAGTCATGCACAAAATATATGTTGTGACTCTCCACCAAATTCATGTATTACAATTCTTTTGCCGTGTGTTTTTTGATAAGAAAATATTAGGTTTTTTTCGGTGATCAGTGCTTTTTTAGGGGATTGGTAAGAATGAACTTGATTGGCATGTACCAATGAGACAGCATGGTGGTGTCTATGATAAAAACATCTACCCCACTAAGGCCGCATTGGCCTCCAGAGCACACCAAATATGTGTGTTTTGTCTATCTCATCAAAGTGTGTGTGTTGACACACACTTTTCTGTTTCTCTAGGAATTCTTTCTTTCTTTCTTTCTTTCTTTCTTTCTTTCTTTCTTTCTTTCTTTCTTTCTTTCTTTACAGGCAATTTTGTCCGACATTTCATTTGAAAAGTATTACATGTAGAAACTCCAAACTTGGCACAATTATACTTCTATAGATAAAGTCTGGCCTTTTTATAATGAGAGGTCATGCTTTTCAAAATAATGCAAATGAGAGCTAATTAAATTTTAAATCTTCAATAGCTTACAAACTATAGTAGATGTGGTTCCAAGTGTATAGGAGTTCGATCATAGCAAGGTAAAGATCATCTCAAATGTCAAGGTCACGTCAAGGTCAAAGATCATGTCAAGGTCAAAGTTCAATTTTAAGCCAAAATGTCATTTTTGAGGTCAAAGTTCACTTCAGGTGGAGGTCATCTCAAGGTCAAAGGTCATTTCAAGGTCAAAGGCCACTTTCGATGGTGGCTGACTTCTAGCCATAACTTGGTCAGTTTTTATCCAATTTTGATCATGTTGGGCTCAAATTGTAGCTATTGTAACCCTGCATATCTTTAAATTTATATGTGACCTCTACAGGTCAAAGGTCAAGGTCATTTGGACCTTTGAAAGTTTCATCCAGTCATAAGTTGGCCATTTTCCATCCAATTTTAATCATGTTGGACTCAAATTGTAGGTATTGCAACACTGCACCTTTTTATAAGAACATGTAACCTCGAAAGGGCAAAGGTCAAGGTCATTTGGCTCTTTGAAAGTTTCATCTTGCCATAACTTGGTCAATTCTCATCCGATTTGGTGGCATGATTGTATCTCCATACAAGGAATTTGACACTTTTATACAGAGGAATGAAGATATTTAAAATTATGCAAATTAGGGGCATTTGAAATTTTAAAACTTGACTATCTGCAAAACTATTACAGATAGAGATATCATTTCAACTTCTACTAGGGGGTTATTGACCATTGTGCATCTAATGAATCTAAAACAAAAGTTGTAGCCATTTAAATTATGCTAATAAGCAGCATTTGAAATTTTAAAACTTGAATATCTTCAAAACTATTATAGATAGAGATGTTATTTCAACTTCTACTAGGGGGTTACTGACCAGTGCGCAAGTAATGAATCTAAAGCAAAAGTTGTAGCCATTTAAATTATGCTAATTAGCAGCATTTGAACTTTTAACACTTGAATATCTTCAAAACTAGTGTAGATAGAGATGCCATTTCAGCTTCTACTTGGGGGTTTTGGGCCAGTGCGCATATGATGAATCTAAAACAAAAGTTGTAGAAATTTAAATTATGCTAAATAGCACCACAAGAAATTTTAAATCTTGAATAACTTCAAAGCTATAATAGATAGAGATGCCATTCCAACTTGTACTCCTGTGTTATGGAAGAGTTGTACATTGCCACACCAATATGCTTTAACGACAGACACACACTGATTTGCTATGCAGCATATCATCTTTTCTAGTTAAGATATTCTCTTCTGCCAGTCAAAAATGGTCACATATAACAGGTGGTCTAAAATTAGACATACATTTACAAATTATCAAGACTGTTGTACCATCAAAACAGGGATCATAAAAGCCCGGTGGTTTCTCATGACAGTGATTTTAAATTGTGGGTACATGTACCACTGACTGGATAGGACCTAATCGCACTTCTAAACATGGAGCTACATCGTAGTAGCTCAATACGAGACATGCAGATCAATTTCCCGCCACAACGCAGGGGGGTAACGCCAGTCATTCACTGAGGATACACGGCGTATAATTCTCACAGACAGGGCTAGATACCCCTTTCTCACAAAATTCGTGTCCTTCAGAAAAAAAATATAAGTCTACAAATACCAAAGTCATATTCTTTTTGTGCTTCCTAACTGAGTAGCACAGCTGAAATTAAGCCAGCTGAAAATATCCCCTGCTTTCCCATCCATTTACATGGTATATTCCAGGTTTTCAGATCGCTGATTTCCACAAAATGACACTCTTGACGAGTTCCAAACTTAGGATATGAAGAAGGGAACATCTCATGTATTGAGCTGTCTAGTTTTGGAGAGACTAGGTTGGCGTGAAGTTTGGTTTTGATGAGTTTTTTGGGCATGTTTTAATTGCAGATTCAAAGGTTGCTACAGTGTGCTTTCAACTGGCTATGTGTGGCTGCAGGTCAGTTGTTCACCCTTTTGATTGGCTGAGCAGTGGAAGTGCCAGGATGGTGAAGATGAGAATACTCTCAACATTAATTATATGTGAAATAAAAAAGACTGTGTGCCATCTGCACATACAGTTCACACGGTCAGCATATTTACCCTTGACCCTTATGACATGGTTGGCTGCGTGAGGATGCGTGCAATGACAAAAAGCAGGCAGAATTTGGCCCCGATTTCCAGCCAGGACATCTTAAAGGCGTTGCCCTGCTGATACTCAATATCTCTGAAGCGGCCACATAATATCTTATAGATGTTCATATTGGTAGTACCAAGGAGGGCAGAGCTCTGTCTACTCCCTTTGCTACTACAAGGCATGAATTTGATCATGGGCTATTCATCCCACAGGGCTCATTTTCAGTCTTACTTAGTCCCAACATATACAAGTGGCCAGGAAAATGGTCGAACTTGAACTTGCTTCTCCATGGCACATCTTGCAGCACGGCATATTGGTCTTACTGTGTCTCACTGGGATTCGGCAAGAGCTAGGTCAGCCTAAATTTTTCCTTTAAGACCTTTTTCTGAGTTCCTATTGTATGTATGTATGTATGTATGTATGTATGTATGTATGTATGTATGTATGTATGTATGTATGTATGTATGTATGTATGTATGGGTACTGTAAGTGAAATTGAGTCATATTTTTTAAAGACAACAAAACACAAGAGCAAGGTTGAGATCGGATTTTATATGGTATAAAAAACGTATAGCACTGGAGTCCATTGCAAATATACAAATGGTAATGAAATCACAGCTCAGCAACATCCAAAGACCCATTGCACACAGGGTGGAAACACCATAGAAAAGGAGACACGGAAAATGACAGCATAAAGTTTGACAGTGGAGCCATATGTCAAACTCATCTACTCCCATGACTCTTAAAGAGGATGACAAGGAAGGGTTTGCCAGTCCTGAGTGGACTGCAGTCTACTGTGTCAAATGTTGTGTATGGCACATGATGTCAACACAGTGAGGGATCACTTAACCGCTCAGCTGTATTACGGGACAAAGACAGCGACCAAAACAAATATCAATTTTATGAAAAAAAAAATCTCATTAATAATCACCTACAAAGCTAACCATAGAATGATAAAAAGGTATTAAATAGATAATTGACCATAATGGTTTGACCACAGATTATTAAACTTACAGGATTAGTCGTTCCAATTGCCCAAATCAAACACGACTTTACAGTTAGGCGATCCATCAGTGTGGTCAAGTTCGTTGTTACGGGCTAATACGAGAGTACAGTTACCGATGTTAAAAGGATAAAGATACGGTCCCGGGTAAATTGCCTTAACTAATTTAGTAGCCATTTGCCTTCGACACCTTCTATATAAATATGTCGTAAATGACGTATGGAGAACAAATGACAGTGTCAAGTTCATAAGGCATACAGATCACATACATAAGTTGACGATTTACATATGTCGGGGACTGCAGTCCATGCCCACCCCGCCTTGTGTATATAATGTGCAGGGCGAAGTCATGCATTAATCACTCTTTCCTTGAAACAAAGAATAGATTTACTCTCTTTCCATGCACATTACTTACTTTTCCATACCCCCCCCCCGAAAAAAAAGTTGATGGCATGTTCAATTTTGTCTTTCAAAGAGCGTCGGTTCAAAAAGCAGCATGTTCAGATAACGGCCGTCTGACGTATACCAGAGGATCATGCCGCAGCGGTCATGCAACGCAACGAGCAGTGACCTAAGCCTTCATTAACATAACACTTATCCCTTCCATTGACAATCTTGACAGTCGATGTAATCTGTACTGACACAGAGATGCTATAGTCATATTCTTTCGAAACAGACCTTTCCTTCAAATACCAGCATGCCCACAGTTAGAGACAATAAGAACGGTCCAGATGAACATCTTTCCTCGGAACACTTTGGCCGCTTCACGTCCAGAGCGCGGAGAAGAGAGATGTTGACTCGGTCAAAATTTGGCACTGACAGTTAATGTGCATGACGTTTTCATGATCAACGTTTGGCTGCTGTTGTTGGGGTGTATGGTTTAGTTTTCTTTGAGTTCCCAGGAACAAGGGACAGCATTCTTATCTCTTTCCGAGTACATCAATGATAAAGAAAAAAAATGATAAAAATTAAATTAAAAAAAAGCTCTCTTTAGGTTTTATAACAACAGGTCCCAAGCCCTTGGAATAATAAATGATGACACTAGGGTAATATATCCTTACAATGTTACTTTTGTAGCTTCGGATACAATATCAAGTTCTTTTGTCCTTTGGAGTAAAGAAGAACATTGTGAAAATGGTAAACTTTCAGGTAAAAGAAGAACAAAATCATGATATAGAATATACGAATTTTGAAAGTTCAGAAAATATGCCTGTCTTCACAACATTATTGATACTCTCATCTGTTTTAATTGTAAACCACTCTAGAACTTAGGAGAGTGAAACATTTCTACCATATTTCATGAATACGACATGGATCATCAGCAGTCATGCAATTTTCTTTGATGATCAGTATAATTATCTAAATTTGCGAGCGCTGCGGACGAAGTCACAGCGACATCATGGCGCCACCACGTCAAGACGCCACAGTAACCGAGGCACATTTGAGCCATCTTTACATTTCCATGATACTCTACCTTCAAACAGCTGTATCTTCTGCAGATTTTGCTTTCAATTTACTTTATTTCTAAACCTGGATGAAAATACCGGTCCCGGTGTGCTAGCGAGACTGGGCCCTCCGCCCAACATGTTCTGACCATTGTTGTGTGCAATGTGTTTAGCATGCAATCCCGATATGACTTGGGCTTTTCAGCGGAAATGGGTAATAGATTAAGAATCTGAGCACACAGAGAAATGTTAAGTTGTTGAACAGTGAACACAAGTTGTCTTGATGAACAGGGTTTTTTTTTTTCTTTTTTCTTTTTTCCTTTTAAATGTACGCTTAAGGGAGACAGAAAGGAAGCAGAAGAGGCAGATAGAACAGTGGATGTTGCCCGGCCGTTTTACAAAGCTTACTACCTTCCACCCTATCCTACTTCTCTAAACCAGATTTTTAAAAAAAAAAATGTTCAATTCTGAGTCAGCAGCGAGGTGTAAAACTGCAAAAGTGTAGTGGCCCGTAGGTTGCGAAGTAACATCATAAGGGCGATGTGCATGTTTTTGTACTAAAAACTGTCAACTTGTACAAAGGTTGGCACTTCTGATGTTACAAACCTCTCATGCACACACCACGTACGAGCTACACTTCTGCAATCACATATTAAGTGAAACGTGTATGAATAGATGATGGCATGCAGAGTCACGTGACACAATACCCGATTTCCATGGTTTCTACGTTCGTTCTTGTTCACAAATAATGGTTTCTAGTACAATATGGTTTTGGAACAAACGTAAAGCATATTTCTAACATTGGAAAATAAGAGAGTCAAAAAGACCAAATTTCTATTTTCCATCTCATGAATGACATCATAAACTTTGCACGGTCTTTACCCCGTCTTTTTACAAACGGCTGCACTGTGCCGCACAACACGCTCATTGTCCATTGATATTTACACAACTTATACACTTACATATTTTTTTCGTCTCGGCTAATACAAGAAATTATTTACCTTCACGATATATAGGTGAGAAAGAGACGAATCCAGGCCGTTGAGCATACTGCTTCCAACGTCCGATAAAATGGTTTTACAAGATGCATTTGAAAAGAGAAAGTTGTTAAAACCAGTTAAGGCAATCTGTTGACCTGCTTCATGGGTCAAGGACAGGTTATGATAAAAATGTGATTGAACAGCTTCAAGTGTCGTTCTGTGTGATGCCACTACCATCAATCAAACTTTCGCAATATACATTAAGTTCCAGTCGTTTACATCTGTGTGCCGATTTAATTTCTGAATAAAATCGATTGTTCACTTCACCAGACTCAGTAAAAAGTCATCATCATCATCATATTGTCCAGTAAACTCGGGTGCGCCTTGGCACTATTCAGTCAATGTGGTAATTATGTCCTAGTATTTTGGTAAGTTAAACAATGTCATAATTGAGCCAATCGCCCACTTCTTGTGCTCTGCCTGAGTGAACACAAGTATCCTTCTGACGTAACTAAATTGGTATACGTCAAAGTGTACGACTGGAACTTAACCTTTTTGTTGTTTGCTTGGTGTTAAATTGTTCGCTCCGGGATGCATCAATCGTATTGTGGGTTTTACGACGCCCCCAAGCGACAAGAATATAGATAATTACCAAAAACATCTAAGTACGATCTAGGATAGTGTTAAATTTTGGCATATTTTTGGTTCGTCTATGACAAAAACAATATAGTCATAGAAAATACAACCCCTGTTCCATGTCCACCCATCGAAGTTCATCACTTTTACAGGTATACTTCCACCAGGTGAAATATACATCGTTTCATTTTTGCTACCTTGATCTTTGATAATTTAAACAGAAACAAAAACAAAACAAAAACAAAAAATATATAAATAAAAGAAATATAAATTAAGATAAAATAAAATAAGAAGGTCAGCTTTTGACATGTTTCGTGGGGGGGGGGGGGCTTTTTCAATTTATTTGGTGCAACTTGCTTGTGATTCTAAAGATATTTGAAGTGTTTAAAATTTAATGCCACGTACAAGCTTCAACGTAGCATTCCCAGTCATCCACGGACGACCTAAAATATCCTGGTAGAAATATCCCTTTACTTTGCAAGACGCACTTGGGTACACTTAATATATGATAAAACTCCTGTGTTGTTCAGTATTGCCAATTTTGGGTTACAGAATAACTCGCGGTGAGGCCTCGTTCGAGAATTTTGAAAAGTTTGACAATTTTTAAAAAGTTCGACAATTTTAAAAAGTGCATGGAAGGATGAACTTGCTTTGGTCAGATGCCCTAGTAGTACAGAAATAGTACCACTTTTAACTCCTTCAGAGCCAATTTCGACAAAGGTCGATGCATTTTCAATGGACATAATGATACTAAATCCATATTCCCTTCCCAGCCGACCATTCAGCTGGCACCAGCGAGCCTACAGTTGCACAGTCGATTGTCCAGGGCTACTACTTTTCTCGGCGCCTCTTTGGTGTATTGCACCCAAAACACGTCCAGGAAAGCTCTGCTGACTCAGTCAGACAGTGGCACTGATGGTATGAACCAATCCCTAGTCAGTGTACGACTGAATTAATAGTTTTCCTTGGCGCGGATTGGGCGCTTTGCACCGAAACCGCACCAAATTAAGCTAGCTGGCCTTGCGCGTGCCATCACGAATGCTTTTTTACACAACTCTCAGCAAAAATATTTTTTCCAGTAACGAGAAATTAAAGTAAACCATTAAGGCAGAGGACAATTTATATCCGGGTACTTTTAAGCGACTTTGAATGGGAAAGGGTTTCACCAAGTTGTTTTGTCCTTTTCAATTGCGAGGAGGTGTATTCTACTGGCGACTTTTCATTTATACAGAAACATCTGCCGACGTAAGAGGCATAGGACTCGGGTGCTATTGAAAATCTACTCGTCTTGCAGACCTGATCGATTAAGTATTCCCTGAACGTCAATCATTTCTCAGTACTAGTCCTTGGCAACATGTCCATAAAGCATTCCAATTTCTAATTCTAATTTGAGTTTCCCAACCTGTAAAATGGTTAAACGGTGATCAACGTGATGCGGGGCTTTACACATCAGCAAAGGAACCAGCGTATTTTAGTCACACTACATGGTAGCGGCAATGACGTCATGTTTAAGTGTCCCCGGCAGCATAATATTTGTCCTTTGATTGGCTGGTATGGAGGTGGGATTATACAAGTCAGATCTGCAGCAGGTGGTTCTGAATCACGACTAACTGGAGGGTAAGACGATGATACATACCTTTGACCAAACAAAACACAACAGATACACTTTTGCATCGCCGAAGATGTTGTCCCACATAATTGCCTTGGTATTGGTGTAGAAATGTCTACATTTGCACTCCCAGCCTCTCGGGAAATTAACTTCATCCATATGATAGAAAATCGAGTCAGCCTGGATGCTGTACACATATGAAAGTAAATCGTTAAAAGCAAAACAGAGAACAGATTTCTGGTCTGAAGCACCAGACCCATGGTATACATGATCGCCATCTACTTCCGTACCCTCTGTCATGGGAGCCACACATTTGTCTTATACTTCTGAAGAACAACGTAAGCATGTCCACCCCTTCAAATGTTGATGGCTGGTATGTTTATTTTTGGGATGTGTTTTGATTCTGTATGTCCTTATGCAGTTTCTTCAAATACTTAAAACTATGAACCATTTTTTTTTGACACTTTGTTTCGATCACAGCATCAGCCACCACATTTCCGGAACAAGGAAAAAAACTGGTGTGCAAACAGCCACGTTGCTTTTTGTTTAGAGATTCCATTTGGCCACTGTGTATTGTTTTTTACTGCCACAATTAAACAATACAGTTTATCCACTGACGGAAAAGTATACGCTAATGTCCATGCATTCACCGGCCAAAGAGGTATAAATCAAAAAGAACAGGAGCAAATCGGGTAATAAATACTACGCTAGCTATTCATTGCCATACTGATTCAAGAAAAAGCATTTCGTATCGCCCACTTTGATCACAATATCACCCTTTGTTGATTAAGACCAGTTTACCAATACCGGTGCACAACATTGATCAAACAATTCATACAACCATAATCAAACGATGATGTCCCTTTTTCTTCTATGTTACCTTAGGAACCGCACATTTTGCATTTTTATCTAAGTATGATATTTAAAAACTTGAAAATTGCGGTCTTCCAATTCACCCAGCAAAAAAGTATCAAATAGAAAAAACCTCGAGAAAAAATGTGCTATATTAAGGTAGAAGCCATATCTCCTACTTTATTGATAGCACTTATCGGGAAGAATATTTGCACCAGGTAGACTTCTATCTACATAAAGCTACGACTAGAAAGGCGATTTTTTTTGTTAAATAATGAATTAAATTAAATATGTACAATTTTGAGGTAATATTTACATTGATACCTCTGGTGACTGATCGGTTCTACCTTCAGCAGTAGTCGCTCAACTGCCGTTTTGACTAGAAGAACGCTCCCCTAAAATTTAGGCTCCACGATTCTTGTGTAGACATCATTGCCACATCACATTTTTACTACGTAATACGCAGAAAAATCACATGGTAGCCAATTTTGCACAATGATAGAGCTTAATTTTTAGGCAAAGTTTTCCGATATCAACTCTACTGACTCTCCAAGTGATATCATGGTTTATTTCTTACTAATGTTGGTGACTTTACAACTTATTCCGTGGTTTGCATTTGAAATCATGTGCTCGCTAAGCCACCATCCCTTTTAATAACCACAAAGTGTATTCCAAATTTGGTGCAAAGCATTTTTTTTTTTTTGGTTTTTTACTTATTTGTTACAAAAACCATATTGGCATTTGAATGACGTCATTGTGAATTTTCAGTAATAAAAACAGCCCGGAAAAGTGTAGCTAATACTATTAAACATGGTTTTCACCAGGGAGTTATTAAGTACCCAATACCATCCGGTTTTACCGTCAGTAAGAAGGAATGAATCCTAATACGACTCTTAATGAAATATTAACCATTCATCGCTTTGAATACATTAGAGGACCACAGACAAACCGTCATCCCTTCGTATCACGTGTCCTCATCAATTTTTTAAACTTTGGAAACGATTGACGTCTTTTGTCAATGATTGTACCAGGTAACATTCACATTCAGTGAGCTGTTGCCCGTCGGTTCGGACGAGGCCTTGGTTTGGCAAAACCTACTGAAAGATGAAAACCATGAATTTCTTTTTTTAAAACACACAGACACACAGGCGCGCGCGTGTGTGTGCCAAAGATATACAAGTCTTGCATATTGCACCACAATGCACATGTTTCATTTATATATAGATGTAATTATTGTAGCATCGAGTAACTGACACAATTTCGCTACAGTTGAATTTTTGCCTCATGATAATTATAAAGCTTATCAAAAGGGCATGTATTTCAGCATTGAGAGCTTTTCCTCCATTTCCAAAACTGTGGAATTCAATCTATGTGAACAAAATTTCTGTGTGCTTTACCTCTAGACGTGGCACCAAAATACGGCCATTGCCTGCTCGAATATGACCCACTATATTCACGTGAGTGGATCGTACGTGGATGCCACTTCAGACACCCATGTCCCTGTACAACGAGGAAAAGACGGTTTGCGAAGGGAAGGGCTAGTTGATTCGTCTGTACGTGCATGTAATATATTTGCAGCCAGAACCTTTGGATCGAGAGTGCAAACTTATTACACAGAAATCACTGGACAGAAATATCTGTCAGCATGTAATTTACGTGGCAATGTCAGAATAGCTTGCAACACCTGGGCTGCATCAATAACAATATTACAGCCATGGGATGCCTTCATGTATATGATATAAGCGAACGTATCAATAGTATTTATCTAAGTTGCCTTGATATTATCAAACCGCGGGCAAGTACATGTTAATTGATAGCTACTTTGGTTTTAAAGTTGGTTTTATAAGTATGTAAATGAAAAGACTATGATGATGATGATGATGATGATGATGATGATGATGATGATGATGATGATGATGACGACGACGACGACGATGACGACGACGACGACGACGACGACACGTTGGTAAGCGTGACCAAGTTTTACACCTTTTCTTTAAGGAGGTAGCGTGCAATGTGGGCTGTCTTTCCTCCCGGTCTCTTTCATTGATTAATATACATTATAATAATTCTTTATTGTTAGTAGACATGTTATATTTTTCACCCTGTCTCCTATGGGAAAGTTATGTTTTCAAGTTTACAGTCCTGTACTCTTTGTTATAATGACATTTGAAAAAGATCGAAATTGCATCATATTTGGCACAGATGTAATCAATAATGCATAGATAACAGACTTGAATGTCTGTGTCACTGTGACCTCAAAGAGACAGACATACCGGGTACCAGACAACTCTCACTTTCAAGCCCTTTGCAAACATGGTTTGCCTGTGTAGTTTCAATTATTTCCAATGCTTGTTTATTTATTTAATTAGTTTATTTATTCATTTATTTATTCTTATTTTGTTCTGCTTTAGTTATTCATAATTTTGAGTTGTAGGAATCCATATTAAGGCGACAATAAACAATGACGTCAGACAAGTCCAATATGGTGGGCAGGTAAAGTGAATTGTTGCAGCCACAGCATTATGACATGCAAGTTCAGCCATTGGGACTGGAAATCAAGAAAATATATTCCTAACGACTAGATTTCCTGACATAGATATGACGAAAATGCCATGCGTTCGACCCATAAGCCTGCATGTGAGGATAGTTCTACACTGATGAAAAATTCTTGGAAGAACCGTCGTTAAAATCACATGAGTTATTTCCCCGCCACCAACGGGATTGTATTTGTTGATATCAGCAACACTTTTCTCCCATTTCACCGTCTGCAGACTGCATAACCTTGAGCATTTCAGATATAAATCATCAATTGTGCCCAGGAATGCTAATGAGTTTCATATAATATAGATATGTACAAATGCTCTATTTATCTTTGTGGGGTAAAATAAGTTTAATTTGTGCCATGACGGTATTGTAGCGTTAACCGCACTGTTGCACTGTTTGTCCTCTATAGAGGTTATTTTGGTTTACTTAGATAATTCCTTTGGAATTTTAGAATACGCCAATGACATAGCGTGGAACTCTCCTCAAGGCCCTTGAATAAAGGTTCAACATAACACCCTGTACCTCTCTGCATACCCCATGGGCGAGCAGGGATCTTTGGTCGGACTCTTTTGAGACGGAAGGAGGTATGCCCTTGCACACTAATCATGTTCACAAGTGGACGAGATCACGTTGCCAGTCTCGTCGTGACGCTTATTCCATGTTACATCACAACGCAGTGATCTGTACAGACCGTCATTCACGGAGGTTAACTGCCGTATTTTGGATGTTGTATAGTTCTGTTGTGGTGGGCAACCATTAATACATATGTATATATAGATATATAATTCCAAATATAGACCGTCATATAGACGCCCGTTTTTGCCGAAGCATATGATACTGTAAAATTGAGTTCGTATCATCAGAATAAGAATATATTTCGTCCCTTACGTTCGAATTTAACGTCTGCATCGGTAATAAATGAGATATTTTCCCCGGGGACCGTGTCACTGAATACCGATTTTTCCCTCGTTCCCGAAAATTATAACATGTACACGAGCACACAGATGTAAGGTCACTGTATTCTGGATTTTCTTGCTGCCCTGAGATAATACTTCCGTTGGCGGTTATGACGTCACCCTCTAGTCGGACGGCAGCTCTTGCAGCAGCAGCCGCCTCCATTTCCTCCCTTCGTTCGTCTTCGGTATTCATCGTTAGGAATCGGAGAACAAGGAGGTTCATGGCGGCGGACACCACTGTTAATCCAAACAATATGAATATCAGAGTAAAAGCAACGTATTCCGGTGTCTTTTGTAATACAAAGTCCTTCTGTAGCGCCACAAAATCCCCAAATCCTATTGTAGTCAAGGTAATAAAGCAGTAATACAAAGAATCCAAGTAGGACCAATTCTCGTACATTGAGAAGGCAGCGGCCCCTGCAGTCAATACAATGCTGCACAAATTCATACCCACCATTATCAAGTTGGTCTGTGACACCTCAGCATTCCTCATTTTGAAACACTTTTTAATGTGCTTGAGTACGAATGTTACAAAGGTATTCAGCCTTTCACCGATACTTTGAAACATAACAAGTCCCAGAGGTATTCCCGCCAAGGCGTAGAACATGCAGAATATCTTTCCTCCCACTGTTTTGGGCGCACTGTGTCCGTATCCTGCAAGCAGATGATGCAGTATTAGCATATACAAGAAACAATAGAAGCCAGCTTTCTGCCAGTATATCCAGACGATGCAGTAATGTACCCCCTTTCTGGTCATCATATGGCCACAGACCACAATTATAAATCCTTTTATTTTGTTTATTTTTCATACTAGAATTTGTTAGTCTGAAAATCAGCATTTTGGTATTTTAAAATTTATTGACCGACATTTAACAGATAACAAGAGGGCTGTGTGAACAGCCCATGCTCAGTTGACTTAGACATCCATCTCACTTGAAGCTCTGTGTACTTAGGATAGGATCAAGGTCACCCATGTTCTGACCTATATAGAAGAACACTAACATGTGCAACATCAAGGTCTCAGTTCAAGTAGTTCTCAAGTTATGCTGAAGAGTAAAATTCGTGTATCTTGCACTGTGATCCCAGAAACGAGCTCAAGGTCACTCTTGTACTGTCTAAGCATACCCTTTACAAAGAAACATTAACATGTACAAAATCAAGGTCCCATCTCAAAACAGATCTCAAGTTATCAAGTGAACAATAAATTTCTTGTCAGTTGTCCTGTTACCTTGGGAATGAGGTCAAAGTCAAAACATCACTGGAGAATGATCATTTACATAAATTAGGTAGACATTTATGAAAGGTACATCCCTACCAAGTTTGGCACAAATCTGGCCAACATTATTTAAGTTATAATCATTACAAGAAATTTCCATGTTAAACTTTCCTATTCAAACTTTTTTGAAAGATTTTCGAAAAAATCATAAAAATCCGAAAATCACTGGAGCGTGTCAATTTGAACAAACTTGGTAGAGACCCACCCAAGGTACATTGTCACCAAGTTTGAAGTGAGGCTGACAAAGGTTCCTTCAGAGAGTCCAAAATGTGAATGACGATTAGAATGCATCTAAGAATGCCCATTGACTTGCATGGTAAGCAATAGAAAAGGTGCACTTACCCATAAGTACCCAAATTGAGAAAAAATCGTTAAAAATCAGGAATCCGCAGCAGTGCTATCTAGTCAACGTCTTTGCTTGACCCTTTCACGAGGAACATATCCACAAAGTTTCAACTAAATCTGAGTAACGCATATGGAGAAGAAGTCACAAGTAACGGAAACACATTAAAAAAAAAGGGAAAAAAAAAAAGAAAAATGCAGCACCGCCTGGTGAAGAAATTAAAAACTAAGAGTCCCTAGGAGTATTCTTGTGTAATATCAAAGCAATTCGGTGGGCGGTTGTGGAGAAGAAGATTTTTAAAGATCTGTTCAAAAAAGAGCAATTAAAACAAATCATTGAAAATAAAAAAATCAAAGGAGCGTGACCACTTGAACAAACCTGGTAGAAAAACCTCACCCTAGGTACATTACCTCCAAGTTCGAAGTCAATCTGGATGACGGTTTTGGAGAAGTTCAAAATGTGAATAAGCATTAAATTGCCCATTGACTTACATAGTAATCAATAGGAAATCTGCTTTGACTGATTGATACCCGTATTGAAAAAAAAAAATCATTAACAATCAGGAATCCACAACAGTGTCACCTAGTGAACGCCTTTGTTTGACCCTTGTACAAGGAACATATCCGCCAAGTTTCAGCTTAATTTGAGTATCGGTTCTGGAGTAGAGGTCGAAAATAGCAAAAACACAATAAAAATCATAAAAATAGAAAAAAATTGCAGCGCCACCTGGTGAACAAATTCAGAACTAAGAGTCCCCTGGATTGTCCCTTTGCGATATCAAAGCAATTGGGTGTGTGGTTTCGTAGCAGAAGATCTTTTAAGATTTGTCCCCCCCCCGAAAAAAAAATTTAAAAAAAAATAAAATAAAAAAAATCAATGGAGCATGACCATTGGGACAAGCTTGGTAGAAATCTACCCAAGGCACATCCCCACCAAGTTTGAAGTGAATTTAGCTGACGGTTTTGGAGAAGAAGCCGAAAATGTGAATTGTGGACGGACTAATGACCCTCAAAAAAGCTCAGCTTACAAGTCAGCTGAGCTAAAAATGTCAGAAAACACGGATGGATTTTTGTCATATAATTCCCAGGTCGTTAATTGGTGATAATTGAAATACTAAACAACACCTGGATGTCAGTTTTATACAGGTGTATGAACTGTGCTCTTACCAGGGTCACATCATTGTCTTTCCCCACCATAAAGTTCCCACCTGCCTTGGAAAACAGTGAACCTATATGGCCACCAATGAAGCAACTCTGTGATGCAGTAAACCTAACTTCATTTAAACATAAGCTACAACATGCCGAAAACACAGTATTTCCACAATTATGGGCGATCTCCGTTGGGATGCGCACCAAGCCAATCACAACTGTGGTCTGTAACCATATACATATAAGCAGTGAAGGAATGTCGATATGTTTTTCCTGGCCATATCTGCAGAGAGCTGCAGGTGAAGCCTTCGGACTGAAGAGTCGCCAAAAAAAGTGCGAGGAGTGGAAGCCAACGTACACTTGCACTTTGTCCTGACATACAAAGCATCATAAAGATGAATGAATGAATGAATGAATGAATGAATGAATTAGACAGGAAAGCATTTGGGAACACCTGGGTTCCAGTGTGTTTGCCTGTCAGCTATTCCGGCCAAAATCCTCTATGATTACCTCTTTCTCTTGTAAGCTGTGTACCTAACTCCAATGATTAATGTCGGTGGTAAGCTACACACCATGTATACAGCGGGACACTAGCAGGTACGTCTGTTCTACAAGGCTAGCACAAGTTCGCTGTCTGCTCTGAACACCGGGGTAAGTGTTTTCTTCCTACAATCCAGTGGACATGGAGCTTAGCCTGGTCATCAGGCAAGCCAGTCCCCAACAGTAAATAAGCTTAACTTATTTAGGACACAGGTTCACAGTTCTCTGTATACCAAATTAATGCGATTTTGTCATGAGACCGACAGAATAAATTTGATTTATCTGTCATCTAACAGTCTTGGCTAACTTAGAAAAGCAATTACGAAGTACAAGATGGAGCACTCGGCATTCATATTTTAAGTTTATAATGTTTTTGACGATGGACCATGAAGCGTTTTCCTCTGTAATAACATAGCAATTTTTATTACTCACAGGCCATGGTAATGGTGCCCCTGAACCTAGCCTCTGCGTCATCGCAGAGGCCAGGGGATTGGTGCTCCCTACCCTAGCATGTGCGCCATCGCTGAGGCCAGGTGAATGGTACCCTGAACCTAGCCTCTACGTCATCACACGTGTAATTATTTTTGTCTTAAGACCTATTCCAATGGATTTTATTCCCTGTCAGATATACTTGCTCTTGGTTCTACATGTACATGTATCATATTACAAGGAAATAATATGTATATATGATGACACTCTGCCCTATAAAAATAAATGACTGCAGGGGAGGCATAACCTACCCAGATGACCTACTTTTGGTCGGTAAGCAGGTTCTTTAAGCATATCCAAATGCTGTTAACCAGAGGAATACTGTTCTGTTTCCGACACGCTGTGGACGAGAATTTCACGGAAGGAAACTGTGGAAAATTACCATAATAGACAGGAAGCAAAGCACAGGCAAGGGGAAAAAACGTGGATGCTGCTCTTGCAAGCACCTCTAAAATGTTACTCCCTGTCTATTGAAGCCACCTTTGACTGATCCACGTTTTTCTATTACTTTGTAATTGAATTTTAATATTGTCTACAGCGACAACATATCTGTGATCCAACGTACGGTCATAGTGAGCAGAGATAAAGAGCTAAGTTAGGAGGAGTAGGGTGTAAAACCCGTGCTTCTTTCGCCCTCTATCGCATGCAATCGATGTACGGAACCAAAAAAATGAGAAATACAAATTAAAAACAGAAAATATTGTTTATGCATTGAGCTGCCCGCGGTTTTTAACTGAAAAGCAGACAAATAATCAAGAAACCAAATTCTGTGAATTTGAAAATTATTCTGTTTTAACATCATATCCATACGTAGATGACATGAGCGTCATGTATTGACACTGCAAAAATAGTATAGCACATCAGAGCACAAAATTGGGGTATGGCATACGCTACGACGTCAAGGTTTCAAATGTTTCAATGTAAAGTCAACTTTACTTTAGGGCGCAGGGGGAGGGGGACAAAATACTTGATATGTTAAACTTTACTCTTTTCATGGCCCTTCTTGTCAAATGCAGACTATCAAAGCCGTGAACTGTTTAACTTCTTCAGAGTTAGTTTGTGGACTGAGTCAACAGCTTTCTTGTCCACGCTTTGCGCTCCACGCGCGCCTTACGCCCAACAGACAACGAGGTCGTGTTGTTTTTCGTGGAAATACAAAAATATTGGCACTTGTATGGAATGTTATTTAAGAGGAATTTGAGTCTAGAATCAATATATGTATACATTTAAAATACTCATTAAGCATGTTTTTGTGTGACACTTCCAGGCAAATAGTCTAATTTCTGAGAAAACGCCTCCTGTTCATGAGGGACAGTATCGAACTTCAATTAGATTTGTAAGGGTAAACATGTAACATACATTCGACAATTGGTGCTCCAGCCTTTAAGCATTTAATAGCAAATTATGGCACATAAATGTCAAAGCACGCGTCATTTAACTCATTCCAACCTGATAGAAGACTGAGTCAACAGCTTTCCGTGGCGCACTCTGGGCGCATTGCGCCCAGAGCGCGCCAAGGAAAGCTGTTGACCATGGGCATATAATTTGGAATGATCTTCCATGCAAGTTTCATCCAAAATATTGAAAAATAATCCCTAAATTAGTAAAATACAATTAGCAGACGACATTTAGATATTAGCGGGAAAAAGCGTCATCAGGGTGGAATGAGTTAATTAAGGTTCTGGGCCCCTTCACTGCCACGTCCAGGCAACCTGCGTGTGCGCGTTAGAGCAGGGGCAACCCACACACTGCCCATTTTAAATGACGAGTTTCACGCACTTGTCAGACAACGATAAGCGTCTCGTGAAAAAAATGGATCTTGCAGCATATACATGTATAAGTTTTTGTTTACAGTTTAAGCATAAAACATATGAAATCACCCGTTTATCTTCCACGAAGTTATTATTTGTCCCCTTTCCAATTCATCATACATTTTATGTGGCCAGGCACTTCCTGTCGCGCGGTGCAAGAATTTCCATACTAGTAATACTCCAAATTATATTTGCATATTTTTGTGCTGTTATATGTTTCTTCACTGTGTGACATCACTGCTTAATGGACTCTGTCCGGCTATATTTACTTCAATTAAAGATTGCTCAGAGACGTGCAACGTTGTGGGAATTAGGTTTAACTGTTTCACTACCAACTTTTGACTGAGTCAACAGCTTTCTTCGGCCCGCTGTAACAAAAGTGCGACAAAGAAAGCTCTGGATCTGGATCATTCTAGTGGTCTCTGCAACTGTCTTTTTTAAAGGGGGGGGGGGGGGCTGCGCAGGCGTACAGGGCATTTTCATTTGTCGTTCTTACGTACTAGAAGCCCTTTTTAATTTCCGTATTCGTACAGACCGGTATTTGTGCATTTTCTTATTTTCCATACATTGTGCTGGGGCAAAATTTATACTCGTAACGGCGTACTAGGGACCCCCTTACCCCCACCCCCTTTCTATCTTCATATCACTGGTCGAATTTATTCATTTTTTTCCATTGGGTGAAAATGTGAGACATTGGGGAACTAGTATTGGCTGACAGTTGCAAGCGACGTAGTTGGAATTTTCGCCTTTCTAGAGGCTTGCAAAACGAAAACCGAGAAATCCAACAAGTGTCGTAAACGTTGCCAGCCAATGCTAATCTTTGTTTCTCATTTATCTGTGTTTGACAGGAATTACAACAGGATCTTCGAGCCGAGTACATTTTGACATCGTGCTGCAGCCATATTTATTTTATTATATTTTTCTCCTGTGTGTAGACCGCTTCATCAACAATTAAGTATGATTAATATCTGTCTACATGCTGAAGAAAATACATCTATCGTAATTTACTGACTATAAAGAACAAACTGAAAAAGAAATGACATTCTCCAGCATTTATTTATCACTCAAAATAGCTTTTAACATCAAGAGGTTACAAAATTCGTCTTTCGCAAATTTATTCAAATATGTTACATAGTTGCGAAGGCTCGTGAATCATATAGCAATTTGGTAAATAGGGTGTAGAGAACAGCTGATCTCATTAAAATATCAAAAGGAAAGTAGTCCCCGCCCTAAAAAATTGACCAATAGGAGGCTACCTGTAATACGGAAATTCTTCTACAACTAGTGGCAGACGATTTCAGTAACAATGGTTTGTAAAGGCGCTAGGTACGATAAAAAAAACCCCGAAAAATTGACCCAACAAGTGTCCCATCACTGTCCCACATCAGAGGTATACATTTTTTTTTCTTTCTGACAAACCTATTTTTGCATGCTCAATCACCAAAATAAACTAGCAACAGGCTTCTTACTCTGTGCTACTGTGAATGGATTTCCATAGTGACTACTACAGTTTCACTGCAAAAAGTAGTCCCTGGCAAGCACGGTTGGCCATCTCCATTACACAAGCCACACCTTTTTACGCTGTCTCAAATGGTCAGGGGTTAATTTTATTGGCTGCGCAATAATACAAGGAGGTTTGAGGGTGAAATCACCATCATGTGGGTAAAATGCTTTAGGTATTATAAGTTACTGAACGGCCATGTTAAGCCGTATCTTCATATGTCACAAAATGACGCAACAAATTTGCATTTCAGTGTCAAGCGGCGGAGTAGTATCCACGAGAAAACAAAATGACATGGTTTTATTTCTCAAACGGACGGAATGAACTAAAACTCATATTTTTGCACAATGTGACATTAATAGAAAAAACTTTTCCATCCCCTTGGTAAAAGTAAACGGTGGTTTTATATTCATCCTAACTTTGCTGGTGCATTCACAATGTCCCTAAGCGAATAGCCAATGTACTTTGCGATTACGCATCCTTTGTCAGATTTCGCGTCACTTCTTAATTACCTCTTGTGCCACATACAAAATGAGTGTCTTCTACTAGAGGGGCTCACGCCAGGAATATGTCTTGGTCAGCAACGTCCATCAGCCCATGGGTGGTGACCCTGAGAGGTTCCCAGAGGAACTTTCGAGTCGTATCTCGTTATCTACATGGAAAGATTCAATCAGTCATGGTTATAAGATAACTGTAACTCTGAATCAACAGCTTTCCTCTTACAGCTTTGGGCTCAGCATTTGGAATTGGGAGTCTCCTGCTAAAACTTGTGAATAAAAATGAACGCGGTTCCATGTTTCCCATTCCTGAGAATCAACAGTCGGCGTTCCCTGCTCCCAGTGATGATCCCGACAAAAAAAAAGTCAATGTTTCCTGCATGGGTATATATTTGCGGATCTAAAGAATATTGATAGCCTGTGTTGCATCAAATTGAAAAACGTACATTCCCTCTTTCTCGATGGTGACCCTGCTCTCCACAAACCTCAAGACAGCCACACAATGTGTAACTTGTCGTTACAACACTAGGGCACTATATATTGTGTATGTCCTCGCCACGTACTAAACAAATAATATTGGCTTCTTTCAATAGAACCTGTACTAAACCACACCCCAGAGGTTCTCCCGGGTAAACAGCATTTAGCTAATATAAAAAATGTCTGATATCTGTTTTGAAACTTCTCGAGCAACAATAAGAGCACATGACAAAGCGGTTATTTCGAGAGCAACGATATTGGCAAAGGTATCCGTATTGCCTCGTGATTGGTGATGTGCTTGTTTACATTTGTTCGTGACCTTACTCGCGTGTCTTGCAAACAAAATGAATATAAGACAATTTCAAATAAGCCATTTGCACACATGTTCTGAAGATAAAATTCATATTGTGATGGGTCGCATTTACAAATTATCCAATGAAAACGATTTTCTATTAGCGCAGTTTACTATTTCCTCTATACCAAATGCTTATCACATGTGCTGGAATGACAGCTAAGGAGGGCTCTTGAAGATAACTAATTCTACTCTGCCTCAGGGTGCCGAACTTATTTTTATCCTGTATCAAGCACAATTTATGAAGCAACACCGTAATATTTGTATCCTACATTTGCGTAGTATTTTTTCCATTTGTTTATGCCTAAAATAGGCTACCTACAACAACTAAGTTTTTGTTGCCTTAGACAGTATTAGGAATAATTTGTCCTTGCTGTTTCCGCACAACTTAAAGATTTTGACGATGTCACAAATTGACGAAGTACTCCTTATATGTTAGCTGGATAACAGATGCTTAGCAAGAAGAATGCAACAATTGAACGGACATATTGCGTGTGCTGAATGCATTACATACCCGCTCTCTGTGCATCAGTTCTTGACATGGACATTAGTGATTCAAAATACGACGGAATAATGATTGATAATAAATTAAGATTCTTATTTGCCTCGGTTATAAGCTATAAAAACAGAAAGTGGCTATATTGTTTTTTTTCCCCTTTTTTTCTGCCAATATGCAACTTTCTCTTCACAGGAAACCCTTTGCCCTTTGTGGCCGCAACGGAGACTTATGGCCCCATACCTTATTTCGGACACATGAATCATGGAATACCTTTTGCACCACGTAAACCACCATGGACAATTACTGTTTGTTTGTTTATTTATTTAGCAATTTATTTATCAGTTTACTAATTTATGTTTTAAATTGAATTATTCATTCGTTCGTTTTTTATTTATCTATGCGATGGATAGATTACGCACTATATCTGTATAGTGGACTTAACCCTTTAAATTTGATTGTGTCGCAGCACCAGAGTTCAGGTGGTTAAGACATAGGTACTCAGCTACCTATACAAACCAAAGAATAGCTCATCGACAATTAGCTTTGCGCAAACTGATACGTGCTTGTGATTAACGACATTTCTCTTATTCTCGGCACATACTTAACATTTTTCGGAACACCAACCGACCAGTAAAGATTGCATTTCAATCAATCAACATGACCTGATAGCTAAAACATCGGTAATTTACCTTTTCAACAGTTAGCTAAGGCGTTGAAATATAACACGTGACAGCTTAACACTTTGAAACCCAAACAAGCAACACATTCCCAAATGCCAGTAGGGGGCGCTCGGGCAACTTTTCATCGAGTAGACGCCCTGCTGACAGCTGATCCTATCAATTCCATTCAAACAGTTTCAGACTAAGCAAAGCACTTGGTCATTTATTGAAGCAGCCGATGGTTAGATTTGCGTGGCCAAATGTTGGTAAAGCTCAATAAGACTTATCAACTGTTCTGCCCGGTTAATCCAGTCTTTACCAACACGAGTGCACACACTGACTTACCCGCCCCACCGGGTGAGCTGTGGATAAAAACACCTCATCACAGTAACTGTCCTATTCCCTAATGCACCGAGACGATTCTGTTTTCAGCGTTTCCCTTTCAATCATGGACTTCGACGCACAAATGTAACTGTCGTCTGCCTGATTAATTTCCTTTGCTTTTCCGTTTATTAAAAGCCATCCACAGGGAGGGTATTTTTCAGTTGTTTTGTTTGGATTTACTTGCCTTTGGATATTTCAATGGAAGATATGATAATGAAGGAAAGAATATTTGCTTCCAAGCAAATCTGCATGTGCTCTAACAAAGGAAAGTTGTTGCCCAGCACTTTCAAACGGAAATTGGAAAAGGATCAGAGAAAACATGAAATATGAGGTGCAAACAGTAGCAAAATAAGGTTCTCGGCATGGGAACATAAATTCTTGATGAAGCAGAATGTCAAGGGCAAACAAACGAAAAAGTTTGGGTCATGTAAGGAACTCTACCTGGTTCTCTTGGGCACATTTTTATTATGTGTGTGTGCCAACACAGACATATCATTTTAAAAATTCTTTCTTTCTTTCTTTCTTTCTTTCTTTCTTTCTTTCTTTCTTTCTTTCTTTCTTTCTTTCTTTCTTTCTTTCTTTCTTTCTTTCTTCTTCTTCTTCTTCTTCCGTGCATAAGGTCTTATGCTTCAACGGTTTTATAAATTATGCAAATTAGGGCCATTAGAAAATTGAAATCTTGAATATTTTCAAAACCATTATAGGTAAAGGTAACCAATCCACCTCCAATTCACACGTTTGCAACACTTCACACTTTTGTAATTTACATATGACTTCTAAAGCTCAAAGATCAAGATTCATTTGGCCGTTTTCAATTTTCGTCTTGGCATAACTCAGTCAATTTTTATCCGATTTGGATCATGTTGACATCAAGTTGTATATATTGTGACCTCCACAACTCAAAGTTCAAGGTCATCTGGGCCTTTTACATTTTCATCTAGCCATATTTACAACTTTGAGACACACACACAGATTTCCTTCGAAGCGAATTTTCTTTTTTAGTTACAAATTTGATTTATTCATGGATCACTGTTGACACCACCCGCATGAACACAATGACAAAATGGTCATCATACGGTGGTATAAAAGTGGCATGAGTGTAAACAATAAATACTAGTGATGTACATGCACACCACTGATAGCAGATTATGGCCTGCCTCCTACAAATACGGACAAGGCTGGTATTGTTGCTCCAAATTTGCATGATTTAACCCTTTCCCCCTTAAATCAAAACTGAGCAAACAGCTTTCCTTGGCATGGGTTGTGCACTAAGTGCCCAATCCATGCCAAGGAAAGCTGTTAACCTGGGGTATGTGATCCTCATAGGGCTCATCTCCAATTCTCAGTCAAAATTGTTTTTCATCACTGTTGAAATTAGTTGAAAACGTTGAAGCAGACGACATTTGACCGCCAGCCGGTTTTGGCTGGTTTAAGGGGGGGGGGGGGTAAACTTCAACGATAGGGTCACACATTGTTTGGAGATTCTAGCTTTAGTTGTGACTGACAGGTAAGCTCTGGACAAGATTGATGAGGGCCAAAACTTTACGTAAAGTCATTCAGTTGAAATGTGTGCACAATAAGGTCAACAAAGAGGTCATAACTACTTGAAGAGGGAAAAACAAGAGCAAGAGCTTCTGGTTCTTTCTTTGTAAATGCGCGACTAAATGAATATATTTTCTCTTGAGAGTAAATAGGACAGGAACGCCCATAAAACACATTTAATTTTTCTACATCTAATGCAAAAAAAAACCCATAGAAATGTGTTTTTGTTTTTATACATATCAAAAGAACACGTCATAAAACGGCCAGGGGCTATTAGCATCTGGTGGCAAAAAGAGTTGGCAGCGATGCATTCAGGAAAAACAATCCAATCCAATCACGCAAGCTTTACGGTGGCAACATTAGTAAGCATAAAACTAGCGACGAAGGGCACTGAAGTAATACTACGGCATATGTGCCTCACAAGATATTTGCCCGTTAGTCAGACATTGGGAACACATAGAAGTACTCTCCGCCTGGGTAAGAGCTCCCCTCAATAAAGTAAATTAGACATTCCGTTCCAGTTCCGGATGCTCCCAAAAGAGCTTAGGGGTTATTGAAATTCACTGGAATACGAACGGAAAGGAATTGCACTTAACACATGACCACAATGTTCACTTATTTGGAGTGAAGCAGTGACAGCCTTACGGTTGAACGGTAGAGTGACAAGGCCTACTCTCTCGGCTTTCCGTGCAGCAGTCATAACTGAACTCATAACCGACCCAGAATACACCTTCATGCGAGAACGGGCGTGGGACCGTCCTCTCTAGGGCAGGATAATTGCCCTTCTCTCGTCCACTGAAGCCACAGAGGCTGAGAACGTTGTCCAGAAAAAACAAAACAAAACAAAAACAAACAAACACACACACACACACACACACACACACACACACACACACACACACACACACACACACACACACACAAAACAAAAACAATAAACAAAAAAAAAAAAAACAAAACCAAAAAACACCCCCCCCAAAAAAATACAAAAAACAAAAAACAAAAACAAAAAAAAACCAAAAAAAAACAAAAAAAAAACAAAAAAAAACAAAAAAAAAAAAAAACACACACACACACACGCACACGCACAAAACACTTGCATCTGTTTTTTAAATGTTTTTTTTTCCAGAATGATTCTCGACGTAACCTTTTGCCTAACTCGGAGACTACTCCACCCATATTTGATGTTGTCATTTGTACAAAGAGAAAGGCACTGGTCAACTCTGCGAGAGCATGGTTAACAAACCTAACATTTGGTCGGCTCTGCTATAACATATTTCACATAAATTTCACGGGAATTTTAAAATAAGTGTCGGTTTCATTTTTTTTCTAAAGCGTGACCTTCTGCCCACTATTGATAAACCCATTTGGTCGGCTCTGCTATAACATATTTCACATAAATTTCACGGGAATTTTAAAATAAGTGTCGGTTTCATTTTTTTTCTAAAGCGTGACCTTCTGCCCACTATTGATAAACCCATTTACTGGCTTCATACACCCCTCTCAAATGACCAGATGTCAACGTGCTATCTGCTTCACATTTTCATTTTTTTGCCAAGAAGAAATGCATTGGATGTGCTAAATTATAGAACACGATGAGAATAATTTTCGCTTTGCGTCCTAATCATCACAACAGCCCCATGTCTGTTTGCATGACAGCAAAGATTTCAGAATTAAGTGTATAATAAAAGAAAGCCTTTCACACAAGTGCCTGCATGCCGGTAGTTTGTCAGAAAAAAGGCCCCGGTCAGTGGCTCTTGTTAGTACGCTGTAGGTGCCAGGTGTCCAAAACGCATGTTGGAAACCTGTTGACTCAGCCTGAAACCTAGCGCTGAAAGATTAAAGATGCCATTCGTTTTGAATAAATATCGGTCAACAATCGTATAAACTACCAAGTTTCAGTTTCACATTAGAGTAATAATATAGGGGGAAGTTAAAGTGTTGTTTCATGAAAAGAGTAATGTAGTTCAGCCCCATTGAGCCACCTCCACCAACCCCACCCCTATGAACACAATCTTTCTAATATTATACCAAATTTGATCATATTTTAGTCAGTTCTTGTCGGACAAGGTCCAATGCCTGAGGAAAGTCAGAAAGAGTAACATCGATTGACAGAGGAAGAAATGTCAGAAAAAGCAAACGTACTCGTCAGGGACGAATGATACATTAAAACGACTCCATGAAATTTAAAACATCCATCCGCGGTAAGTCAGAACGGGAAGCAAGTGGCTAATAAGTTAAATTTAGTGGTGTGATCGACGTACCGAATGATACGCATACGTACAACTGACCCCAGGGAGATGCAAAACACATTTCATGTATCCGGCCACACATATTTTAAGGCTCTTCCGCCTGAAAAGACTCATGGCCGGAATCAGAAACTGACACATTTCCGCAAAGAAGAAGTTCAGCGATCGGCTGTATCTGTTGTGTTGCTTGCTGTGTCCCCCGAGACTTGGATAAACGTCCGTGACTTCGCGGGAACTAGTAGTCAGCGCCACCGGTGGCAAAAATTGTCCCTATCTCGGAACTAAGCTATTGAGAGCAATAAATCGTGGTGCTTCACCACTAAACAAAGTCACGTGGAACCCTGTCAGAAAACTACAAGGCTTTGTTGATAAACAATTGCAGGTGTCATTTTGGAAATCAGAGGCCCGAGGCCAGGCAGTAGGCAAATGCTTCTGA
Organism: Hermodice carunculata; assembly: GCA_964020975.1. Taxonomy (NCBI): domain Eukaryota; kingdom Metazoa; phylum Annelida; class Polychaeta; order Eunicida; family Amphinomidae; genus Hermodice; species Hermodice carunculata. Next base: position 68,548,500 of record OZ026623.1, read on the forward strand.
GGACATTCAGAAACACAACACAGTCTTAGTCGGTACTTCCAAACATGAAATGCAGACACACTTTGGTAAGCAAATTTAATTGTTGTCTTCTGGCTGAATTAAAATAACTGTTACAATGTTTCAAGAATTTTAATAAAATTGATGTGGAAACTGTTATGAGGATCATAACAGGAGCTGACAACTTTTCTTGACGTGAAGTGTAATGCGCCAGGGAATGTCATGTCAATGTCCTTAAGATTTGCTCAGGGGCCCCCGGTAGAACAGAGTTGTAACACTAAATAAATAAAAATAAATAAATAAAATAAATAAATAAATAAACACACAAACAATCAAATAAAAAAATGTCATTGGTTAATCGGTATTACCATGCAACAAACAAACATAAATAAATAAACGAACGAATGAACGAACAAACAAATAAATAAATAAATAAAATGTCAAACAAACCAAATAAATAAACAAACAAACAAACAAACAAACAAACAAACAAACAAACAAACAAACAAACAAATAAATAAATAAATAAATAAATAAATAAATAAATAAATAAATAAATAAATAAATAAAATGTCATTGGTTAATCAGTATTACCGTGCAGAGGAGGGTCATAACACATTAGTGGCCAAGCAAGTTAAAGAACCTCGTTTGGGAGGGTACTTTGGCAGCTGAAAATCTGGGAGCCTAAGCATTCATGCTTTATTGGTGTGCGGGCTCATATTATACTTGGCCACGAACTATTTCCCCGATTTGAATTAGGAACTGCTAAATTAGATTTTTTGTGCCAGGACTACGGCCATATATGAGCCCTCTATCCCATCCCAAACGTTATACTGAATTCAATGTTTGTAACAGCATAAACTACATGTAAGTTGCGATCATGGCCTCCAACATGCAGTCAAAAAGTCTTAAGCAATATATATATATAAAGATTAGACTTATTATGAACAGGTATGGCGTGTTAGAATACCCTCTGCCAGCCCCATTTGTCAAAGAAAACACTGCAGGCAGAGCAAAGCTTTATTCACAAAACAATTATTGTGGGGTTTTTTTGTGAAACGTTTGCATTTGATTGGTAATATTTGGTGTGGAAAGGTTCGTTTATGATTCAATAGAGACAAGACCGTCTCTAATATTGGTGCAAGGAATACCTCATCATACAAATGCATGCCATGCAAACATTAATTTAGCAATTGTTAATTACTCCTTCAACAGCACCACTCCAAAACAAGCATGTAACACCAGATTTTATTGGGTGGTTGCCGAGCAACCACCACGAAGGTTGTGGGCCATTGGGTTTTGCACTACGGACGGACAATCATACGGTTTCACTTTGAATTTCCAAAAGAAATTTTACTCTTTCATAACAAAATTGTCGCCTGAGCCAACAGCGTTCATTGCGCTTTAGATGCAATACGCCCTAATCGCGCCTAAGAAAGCGCCCTAAGCGCGCCTAAGAAAGCTGCTGACCTTCACTCGCATATGCTATGCAACTACTGACATGCTGGTACTTGAGTGAACGGTCTTTTGACAAGGAACATGACCACCATTCTTATCATACTTAAAAACAGTCCATTTTAAGTCGTTCGACTTTAGCAGAAGTTGGCACTGAAAGAGTTGAAAGTCAAATCAGTCTATTTATAACAGACGAATCTAATAATATCTAATATAATAGCTGAATATAGTGACACCATTACCAATCTATTTCCTCATAACGGATTCTGAGCATAAGTTTCCTGCTTTAAGTGACATTAATAATAATTGTTTACTTAGCTAACTGATTTTTGATGAACGGTCACGTTTTCATACAACAATTACAAGGTAGCTCCGCCGGTCCAGTCATATAGACAATCATTATGTCAACATATGGGACGAGCGAGGGACAGGGGAGGAAAATGTCTCACAGAACAGTCGCTGCTAAGCTGACTTCAACCATAAACATATTTTAATAAGATTCTTTATTGACCTTCTCTTGAGAAATCCAGAAATTAGTGACTTTGCAATGGATTTACTTTACAACTGAGTCAAAACATCACCCCTTGCTGATGATGGCTAGGGCACTTTAAAAAAACCCGGGTAGGACAGCAACTACCTCTCTAATTTGTTTAAGTTTCAAGAGATATCACAAACAAGTATGGGAAATATCCTTGGTGCACACATACAAGCATCTACATCAGTATCCATGAAAAAATCTAACAATGTACGTCATTTCACCGGTCATGGAACATTTTTAAAGTAATGAACGGCTTTGCTATGTTCCCAGCATATTTATGTTTGAGAAGATTCTAATTTGCAGCGTAGAAGAAGTTGAATATCACAAATACACACCAAAAGTTATTACATTTGCAAAATTTGTTGTCATGGCGGCTACTGTTGAACAAATTGACGCCTTGGTCCCCAGAGGTGCTCCTTTGCCATTTTGAAACAATTTTCCAATTAGTTTGAGAAGATTTTTAAACTTTCTTCTTGTCTGGCAAAATCACAAAATTTAAAAAAAAAAAGCGTGAAGTATAAAATAGATTTATAAAATTTCACATTGGTTACGTTTTATATATATATATATATATATATATATATATATATATATATATATATATATATATATATATATAATAAACCTAAAACCCTTTGATGGAGACTTAGCCCAAAAAAGTTAACACTACGGTTGAAGAAAATTCGGTCTGCGGTTCGGGGAAGAGAAAGTGATAAAGAATTAAAACCTGTGTTGAACATGTTTAACACGGACGGACCACGCAATCCCTATTCATAATTTTCTTCGAAAAGGGCTAGACTGAGAGTGGATCATTTTCTTTCACCTTATACTGGAGTCAAAGTTTTGTTTGGGTCATTTTACTTGAACGATAAGGTAGTTTACCCACGCATGGATGGCTGCTAAGACAATATGTGTCGAGAGGGAAAAACGCCGCAACACACGACTTTATGTTTCCTGGCATGGAAACGTCACGTGCTTTCAGAATCCCTCACATGGGAAATTAGAGGAATCAGATCAATATGAAAAATGCCATGGCGCAAACCATAGAGCTTCCGTTTTCCACTAAATTAACTTTTGTCGCGAGAATTCTCTGATATAACATTTTACGGCAACGCCTTCCCTTCTACGATGGGTTCGTAGAACTGGTTTCGACACTGCAATGATACCATTTTAAGTCTCTGTATTTGTGAGGATAATCAAACCATATGTAACAGACGGGCCCAGGAAGCAAACGTGGACGAAATGTAGAATATTCATCCAAGAAGCGGCAACGCTCAGTTTGTGCGGCATTGTGACAGAAGCACCACATTGCGACGCCGTTGCGTTTGTCCGTTCTCCTCATGTATGTCCAACCGGAAGTCGAGTATGGAAACTAGAACGTATACGCTAGAAAATCGATTGATGCATGGATCGACATATACGCTAGAAAATCGATTGGTGCATGGATCGACATAGTGATTACTGTTGACTTATACATGTGTCGCTGTGCAAGCACACCACGCTTGCTGTTATAATGTTATAGCTAATAAAAAATGACAAGAATTTGTGTCAAGGGTGTTTACGTTTATAAATCTAAGCGCACATATCCCAACGTTTGTAGATAAGATCACGAGGTTGCATGCAAGTAAACCCTTTAATTGGCCTGACAAAGGGGAAACAACACATCTGCTTCAAACTTTCTGGACTATCCTGTGAGTTGAAAAAGCTGGTTTCCATGCCTATGCCAAATCGATGTTATGGTTTTCGTTGGTAATTTTAACCAAAATGATGTTATGTCAAAGTGTAAAATTGGGAAAGGCGATGAAGTTCACGACATTTGGAATCACCGGTCGTAGCAGACTGCATTGAGCGGGAATGTGTTATTTAGTGGGAAATAGAGGCACATTAAACGAGAAGACTGAGCACACGTAGGAGATGTGAGAGTTGAGGCCAAAAGATGATATAAAACACGCAACACATGGAGACTGCACAATTACTCATCCATTGAATTATTTGCTGCGGAAATACGCGTCAGCTGCTGGCAGTAAAGCTCTCTATACAACTGGTCGCCGCTGTAACATTTTAGGTGATCCACCCGCTCACGAGCACATGTATTTTCATGATTATAGGCCTGGCGCAGTTGACATGTTCAGCCATTGGTATGGAAGCCATACTGCAGCGTATGCATTCTTTCGTTAGCGTCCATAATTGGTTTTATAACTTCCGTTTGAAGACTCCATCATACCGTTGAAGAAATGTCTCCATTGGGAACTGCTTGTCCACCTTAATGTTAATGAAGATATGTCGTGTAGCCTTGTTCTGCCTTTCAATGGCTATAAGGGGTTAATGGATCTATTATCTCGTGTATTTATCAATGGAAATAGAATATCAACCAGATTTTTCTTATACTGTGAAACATTTATGAAGGACATGTTCTAGGCGCTGGTACGGATATTATGGGTCTTAACACTGGACTGTACAAATGGGCGCTGCGCAGACTAGGGGTTAAATCATTACATTGTGGCACTGAACAACGAGTGCTCTGGGGCCAAGGGCGATACTGTTGCACTGGCAAGAGAGAGAGAGAGAGAGAGAGAGAGAGAGAGAGAGAGAGAGAGAGAGGAGAGAGAGAGAGAGAGAGAGAGAGAGAGAGAGAGAGAGAGAGAGAGAGAGAGAGAGAAAGAGAGAGAAAGAGAGAGAGAGAGAGAGAGAGAGAAGAGAGAGAGAGAGAGAGAGAGAGAGGAGAGAGAGAGAGAGCTTGCAGTGAAATTTATATTAGGTCAAAGGTAAATGAACTCCAAAAAGAAGGACAGTACAGAGACAGCAAATTCCCGTTCGGGAGACACGACAAATCAGTTTGTGAACACACTGAAAAATGTTCAAAACACATCCCACAAGTTTTAGTATGCCCATTCTTTCAGCTGCAAAATGACTGATACAGAGGGTGAACAAAAAGACTTTTAATTCCAGCGAAAGTAGAAACCAAAGTTGAACATAAACATACATTCTTAATTCAACACGGATGATTTGTAATATAGGCCCATGTTTCTGACAAATGGCCTTATTAGTGACGCCATACAAATCATTAGTAATGCTGTCTTAACGCCCAACTAATCATGTGCATTTCAAGTAAGATGTATCACGATATAAATGACGTCATAATATGGATTATATAAGTAGGCCTATAACGTCATATTCCACGGAGTTACACTGCCCACCGGAAACTCCAGATCTCTACTGATTTAAATTGTACGAAGTTGTCAATACATGTGAGGCTAGAAAACGGATTAAAATCCTAAAACCAGAGGTCTGTGACACCAAACAAAAGAATTATTTAGGCTTCTTTCTTTTCTGTTAATATATATATATATATATATATGCATGTTTTATAAGTCTCTGGGGTGATTAAAGATACGCAGTACAAATAAGCCACTTGCACGTGAAGACAGTGGGTTATATCTCTGTTGGCCTATGCAATCCTGATGTTGGGATGTAAGTTTGACAATATTGGCTATACACACTTAGGTGCTTGGGCGTAAAGGGTTAAGTCGTTGACCATACGCAAGATCAGTTAAAACTATTTCGCAATTATTTGTCCTTTTAAACTTTAAAGCTCACATCAAATCAGAGCCCCCAACTGCCCAGGGATCATTTTCTTGTTTCGCCGTTTGCAAAACTAAGCTGCTGACCAAAATACGGTTCTCGTGGAGACTGACCTTACAACTTGACTACAGCGGACTAAGATAACATGAGAAGTTTGATTTAATTTTATTCCAAAAATTCTGACTTAAAAGATACAAGTGATATACCCGTGAACTTCACGGAATAAATGTGGCCACTAATACAATATTGGTTGGTTTCTTGAAAAGAAGCTTGTATCACTATAATATGCTTAACCGACATCTCAACTTAGCATTATGAGAGAGGCCAGAACCCTAAGTGGGTCAGTAGGGAAAACTCAATACATGTACACGAATGTGTGGTAAAGTATAAAACTGTGAAAATGTCTTTTTGACCTTGGTGTGAACGTTAAGCTTACTAAGAGTTAATCAAGTGTTTTTTTTTTGTGAAAGGTATAAGCGTCTTAATTTTTAATTTTTTTTTCTAAAATTTATTTAAGAATTTGGAAAGACTGAAAGGTTTGATACTGGTGATCAAAGCAACTTATTAAGATGAATGGAGGAAAGGTAATTTCCTTTCGCCAATGACCTCTGAACCATATCCACCTGTGGCTAGCAAATGGTAGAGACTTATGTTATTGGTGGTACAACATTTTCATCATTTTTGAATTAGTACCTACAGTACGCGGGGGGGGGGGGGGGGGTCTCTACCCTTTTGCAGAATATAGGAAATGGTGGCCATTTTTTCAGCATAATTTGTGCAATCATGGCATTACTTTTTAGGAAAATCATCATTCTAAAAGTACTAAACTTGGAGGAGGGCGGGGCGTCACGAAATTTAGTACCCTAAGTACTAATTCAAAAATGATGATAATGTTGAACCATCCGTAAGTGATTAATGTATGAGAGGTCACACGTATGACTGGTGTGCGGTCAAACTCTGATTGTGAACAGGAACTTAAAGTTACAGAGTTACCCGTCTCGCGTTGGTCCTCTGTACGTAAGCGTCGCCCTGCCGGAGAAGCCCGAAGGTAAAAGGGCCGGAGGAGTTCGAACGGCCGAACAGTTGATGTATAATGAATTTTGGAATTAAAAAAAAATGGCATCAAAAATAAAAACAAATATGAAAACGTGATCCCCCCCCCCCCAAAAAAAAAATGTCCTGAAGGAAATAATACACCGAAAGGGAAAGGGAAGGAAAATTCTTCCCAAATAGTGATTCGATCCCGATGCCTCTTAACAATGGGGCGAGCACGTTTCCACTGATCTACACACTCCCTGGGTAAAAAAAAACCCAGCAGAATATGAAAGGCATTATTTTACAATCTTGAACACGTGACACAGTCGCCATCAGAATAATGGCGCCCGTCTTGCAACAAACCGATCGGTCGATTAAAAAGTTTCAGGATGATATTAAGCTCTTTAAACAGTCTCAGGAAAAAAGACAAGAACATGAGCACTGTGGCAGTCCTATGCTCAGCTGACTAAGTCGCCCTATGACCTTGAAAATGAGGGCTAGGTCACTGATATTTTCTGAATCTAACTTTCATAGAGGGTCATCCACATGTGCAACATTAAAGTCACAGTACAAATAGTTCTCAGGTTATCACACGACCAGCAAAATTTAAGTTAGTGGTCCTCTGACATTGAGAATGAGGTCAAGGTCACTAATGTACGGTCTCAATCTTTCCTAAATAGAGGACCACCAACAACTTAAACATCAAAGTCCTATCTTCCACAGTTCTCAAGTTACAATGTGAAAAGTAAAATTCATGTAAGTGTCTGGGTGCCAGTGACCTTGGCAATGAGGTCAGGGTCACCCATGACCTGTCTAAGTCTTGCCTTTGCTCAGGACGACCATCATGTTCAACATCAAGGTCCAAATTCAAATAGCTCTCAAAATGTCAGGTGAACAGTAAAACTTGAGCAAGTGGACCTATGACCTTGGGAATGAGGTCAAGGTCTCTCATCTTCTGTCTAAATCTGGCTCCTATTAAGAACAACTAGCACGTGTAATACGAATGTCCTAGGCTTAATAGTTCTCACGTTATTATGTAAACAGGCAATTTCAAGCACCTCGCCCTGTGACTTTGGAAATGAGGTCAAGGTCACTCACCTACTGTACCTGTATCACCCCCATACCCAGAAGTGTCCCTGTGCAATTTCAAAGTAATTGGCTGAGTATATACACGGAAAAAGACTTTTGAAGATTTGACCAAACAAGTGAACAAAAAAATCATAAAAAATTCCAAAATCACTGGACTGTGACCATTTGAACAAATTTGGAAGATACCTATCCAAGGAACACCCCCACCAAGTTTGAAGTGAATCTGGCAGATAGTTTCACAGAAGTCAAAAATTGCCCATTATCACTGCAAACCCTAATGACTTATAATCCCCACTGACTTGCATGGTAATCAATAGGCATGTACAATTAACAAGCAAAATTCCTTAAGAAAAAAAATAAATAAATAAACAAAAAAATCACTGGACCGTGACCATTTGAATAAACTTGGTAGAGATCAGCCCAAGACACGTCCCCAGTACGTTTGAAGTGAATCTGGCCAACAGTTTTACAGATGAGGTCGAAAATGTAAACTACCATAGCAATTCCAATGATCGACTTGCATAGTAAACAATAGGAATGCATGCATTGACCAACAAGTACCTGAATCGAAAAATTCGTTAAAAATCAGGGATCAATAGCAACGCCACCTTTGTGACCCTTGTGTGACCCTTCTACAAAGAACATATCCACCATGTTTCAGCAAAATCTGAGGGGTGGTTTTGGAGAAAAGGTCGAAAATAGCAAAAACGCACAAACATTCATAAAAAATAGAAAAAAAAATCGCAGCGCCAACTGTTGAACAACTTAAGGTATGGGGGTCCCCAGAAGTGTCCCTATACAATTTCAAAGTTATTGGCCAAGCGGTTTCGGAGAAGATTTTTTAAGTCCCCCCCCCATAAAAAATGCCCCCCCCCCCCTAAAAAAAAAAATGAAAATCCGAAAATCACTTGAGCGTGACTATTTGAACATACTTGGTAGAGTCCTACCCAAGGCACATCCCCACCAAGTTTTTCAAGTGGATCTAGCCAGCGGTTTTGGAGAAGATGAAGATGTGAATTCTGGACGGGCGACGGACAGACTGACGATGGATGCCCCACCCTCCTGAAAGTTGAACTGAACAAAAAAGAAAGAAAAAACGCTCGGGGATTAGATAGTGATACAAGTGGTGATTATGGAGTGAAACCGATGCCCCGTTTTCGAGTTTTTCTTTACAACACTGTGTATCAATATTTAGATATGATAAGTATGTACTACATACATTTCTCAAGAACATTTAGTAGTGCTCCTGCCCTTGCCATTGGGCCTAGGCAGGTCCACATAAAGCAGATGCTGCTGTGGATGTATGCGGAGGATGCTGACTTGTCTTGCCAATCATTCCGCTTGATAGGCCTAGGCCAATCTCTTCCCTTAGAACAGAAACATTTCACACGCTATCCTGTCATTTCATATGAAATCAGAGATTCCTCTCAAGCAAAAGTCAGTTATTCAGTCCAGTAGTAGGCACTACCCACACGTCTAAAACATCGTTTTCACTTTACAGCCGTTTGTTCTCACAGCCTTTGCACAGCAAAGCACCGTACCTTGGCTTGTTAGCATTTAATCTGTAAATTTACCAAATGTTTCATCTTTCGACATACAGAAAGCAAAGGAGATAAATATTGACCGTTACAAAACGCCATGTATCAGAAAGACCCCCACAAGATAATCTGAATTGAAGACACGCTGTTACATCTATAGGCTGTGCATTTAAAGTCAGAGGTGCCTCGGTTACCGATGTTACTATGTCGTGTAACATACCACCTTTCGCATAGCCTTAGCTTGCTTGTTCTTGGTTCTTAGCAAGCTTGGTTCCTAGTCTGTAGCTCCTCTTGCTAAAAATAAAGTGATCTTTGGATTTGTTCGAAGGAAATGATATGACGCGGGTCTTACGGTTTGATTGACTGCCACATTTTAGCTTGATTGATTGCTTTTGAAATTAATTTCACAAGGAACACTGATAGCACCGCCCTGGGTTAACGCTGGTGTTTACTGAAGCAATGCACCATGGGATGTTTTGGAGGATGCCGACATTACGTCAACTTCCGTGTATAATACTGACATTCCCCAGAGCAAACTTTAATAACGAGTCTCCGAAGTACGTCATCCAGGCGAGACGAGCCTGCCAAAGCCGAACATGACCACGCAACACACTGTCAACTGCGACACTGCATGGGCCTGGTCGTTAAATTATCGCTCACTTACATGAACGGAAGGTCACTGAAAACGACTAGGGTTTTCTTGAAAACCAATCAATATAGCATACATTGCATGGCCCGGAGCTGTACTCACACGCCGCCATGGTTGATTCAATGACATTGATTTTGCGATAACAAACCTGTGTTTGCCGACTTTTGTCCAATTTCCCTTTAATTGTGCTGGCGAGACAATCCTATTTTAGCCCTTGTAAGTTTAACTGTGCTAATGGTGACCGATGAAATCCTTCTACACTTCAATTATTTTCTAAATGTGACACCAAGTTAGAAAATTAAAGACGCAAGAGGTGTGATGTTAGGTATTAGTTTCAGTCTGTCTGCATGTTATTATGATCAATACCAGGTAAATAGGCATTGCAATGCAGAATAAGGACCACAGCATAACCATAGCCAAGAACATACTGCCTTTCAGGTTATTCAACATGGCTATACTTGTTACGAACAAAACACGGGATTACGCAAACCTGTTTAATTAAGTCGCATGATGAGCCCAGTGTGCAGTATGTAACATAGCCATTCTATATGGACATCACCCTCTGGCTTCGGTGCGTTGTAAAGCTATTCTGTTTCTAAATGATATGTAATTAATTTCTACACAGCGCTTGCAGTCACTCTCTTGGCCTCAAGCACATGTATGTAATAATGTGTTCACTCAATAAATTATGTAGCTGTTCATCCTTATTATAAATTGATAAAATTAATCAAGCCTGTGGTGTTGTGGCAATGACATATGACAGACAAGCACTTAAAGATGAAATAACTGGTGAAACAGTTACGGCTCAGGTGCAGGTTGCTCAACTCCTGCTATGGCAAGTAAGAAGCAAGAAAGTCTGCCGACAGTTTGGGCACTTGATTTCGCACCTAGAGTAATGAAACAATGGCTCAGGAGAATCGTCATGAAAACCTCCCCAGATGCTATCATGGATCTTCCCCTTACCCCACGGGTACTCTCCACATCGCTTAATGCGAACCTCGTGGAGGAGTCCTTAAGATCCCGGTTTCATTGCCCTAGCCTAATTTCATTTTTTGTCTGCGTTTTGCTATCGCAATTGTGATCAACATATTCTTGGACAGAAAAAGACTGATTCAACGCTTTTTTAGCGAGGGGTAAGGCACTCAACTTGAGCCGAGGAGAGTTGTTGACTTCGAACAAGCTATCTTGGTGCGTCCAACCTAGAAATCCAGGTAAGATAAATGGTCTATGTAATGGCCTGTTTTACTCAAATGTTGAAGCAGACGACACTTGAGACCCCACCACTCCGGCATTGCTTGAGCGGGAAAACTTCATTCAAACATCGAAGCAGACGACACTTGGGATCCAGCCACTTTGGCATGATTTAAGCCTGTAGTCGTTTTATTTTTCTGGGAATATACTTTGAACCCCTCACCACGATGCTCCCCTCCCCCCCCTCCACGCCCCAAGACACACACTGCAATGCGCTTCCGTCATGCAGACGGACTATCAATAAATCCAGTGGTCAGTCAGAGCCACACCATGAGATAGGGTTGCTGGGCCGAATACCTCTTGTCTAACTTACAGCCGACCCCTGCACTTATCAACCAGCATCTGAAATCAATAAGGGCCACTGTGTGGTTCTCTAGGTTGAGCAGCTACGTTCACGACTGTGCACAAAGGATGGATACATACAGGTACCTCTCCTGCATTTACATGTTTTCCGCATAAATACATTTATGTACCTCTCCAGCATTTACGTGCATTCCTCATGGATACATATACGAAACTAGGAAAGATGATTTGCTGCATAGCAAATCAGTGTGTGTGTCTTAAAAGCATATTGGCATGGCAATGTACAACTATTCCATAACACAGCAGCAGAAGTTGGAATTGGCATCTCTAGCTATCATAGTGTTGAAGATATTCCAGATTAAAAATTTCGAATACTGCTAATTAGCATAATTTAAATTGCAACAACTTTTTTTAAAGATTCATTATATGCGCAATGGTCAACAACCCCCTAGTAGAAGTTAAAATGACGTCTCTATCTATAATAGTTTTGAAGATATTCAAGTTTTAAAATTTTAAATGCTGCTAATTAGCATAATTTAAAATGCCACAACTTTTGTTTAAAATTCATTGGATGCGCAATGTCAATATCCCCCTAGTAGAAGTTGGAATGACATCTCTATCTTTTATACTTTTGAAGATATACAAGATTTTTAATTTCAAATGCCCCTAATTTGCGTAATTTAAAACATCTTCATTCCTTTGCATAAAACGGTCAAACTCCTTGTATGGAGGTACAATCATGCTAAGTTTGTAGTTTCTATGTATAATAGTGTTCGAGAAAAGTGTCCGACAAATTTGCTGGTAAAGAAGAAAGAAGAAAGAAAGAAAGAAAGAAAGAAAGAAAGAATTTCAGGAAAAACAGAAAAGTGTGTGTTGACACACACACTTTAACTATGTAGCATTTACATGTATACCTCTGTTGCATTTTCATGAAGTTCACGATTACGATATATATATATATATATATATATATATATATATATATATATATATATATATATATATATATATATATATATATATATATATATATATATATATATATATATATATATATATATATATATATATATATACATATATGGGACATGTGCATGGGTGGTTGGGTGGCGTGCGTGTGGGTGTACCTCTCGTGCACTTTAAATAAGTAAAAATTTCCACCGGAGTAATATTGCCATATTTTGCGCATATTTCCCTGTCAAAATTGCTCTATCTGGTGACAATTTTGGTGGCAACAAACAAAATTGTATTTCCGAGTCAGTTTCAATTGTTCCTGAAGCAAGTTTTGACCGACTCCGTGAAAGCGCATTCAGGAAAGCTGTTGACCTGGACTATTTTAATTGTCTCTGCGACTATAAGCATGTTTGCACTTGAATGTCAGGTCCTTTACAGAGGATGTGAATCTAATAGTATATCATCATGTTTATTCCACATCGACATTAGTAGACATTGAGAATCAAAAGAAAAGTTAAACAAAGGAAGCTTAAAATCCCTCTGTAGGGCTTTTTCCAGCAATGACAGCAAAATACTGATAAATTATCGTGTATTCTGTCTAAGTAAGTCGAAATTTTATTTTTGCCGTATATTGGTGCATATACGGTCACAAAGCGTTGTCAGTATGGCCAAGCAATTGTTTTATATCATTTATGTAACTATATATTTATTTATATATTTACTTGTTCGTTTGCGTTTTTGTTGTTGTTGTTGTTTTTTTGTTTTTTATTTTTGTTCTTGTTTTTGTTTTTTCTTTTCTTTTGTTTTTTTGTGTTTTTTTTTTTGTTTTTGTTTTTCTCAATTTAGTACATCTTTTTAAATGCAATTGGGTTGTCCTGACCAAATGGTAAATGTAAAAAACCGCCATGACGAAATAGTGTGTCCGGGAAAGCTGCAAAACACGCTTGATGGTTTCCCGTTGATGACCGGTTGATATATTCGTTTGGTGTTTGAAGCTTTCAATTATTTAAAAAAAAAAAAAAGAACAATAGAAAAACTACACCTGACGAGATAATAGTAACTAATTAATAAATTTTAAATTTAGACATAGACAATGACTGGATTCGCTATGGGCCTTAGGGAGATTGAATTATGCTAACTTAATTTAATTTCATTCATTAATGTTATTTCGTTCTAATTTTTTCTCAAAACTACACACTTTTGCTCCTGCCTGGTACAATTAAGGGTAACCTTAACAGCAAGCTATGCTTATACATCATGTAAACCAACTTTCAGCCTGTTCCACTTTAAATACATGATATATAACCTTCCCACTTTATCGTATGTCAATTAAGACTTCCTTCCTGTCTCAGTTTAAACAATCGTTGGGCTTTATGTCGGATACATGTCTTGGTTTTGCTCCTTTATAACTCAACTCTCCTTCCCCCTGCTGGCAGCAATGACTATCTTCGTCACATTATACTATATTAATTCTGAGTCTGTCTGTTCCAGGCGCAACCTCTGTCTAATATTAATCGCCCTCTTCAAACTCACTATAATGCGCTTTGTATATCGATGTCTTTTCTTCAATTCCCAATCACTAGAGTACACCTTAATGACTGATGTGGGTGGGTTTTATTAGGATGGCAGTATCTGCATGACTCAGCAAGTTTTCCCTGCGCGTATTGGTCCAATAGAGCCAAACACACACCAAGAACAGCGGCTTCATCAGGTTCATTCTAAACCAGGAATGGGTTAAGCGATACTTCCTTGAATGTCAGTTATTGTCAAGCACAAACTTCTCTTTCCCAGAAAGCAAACGAGAGCTTACATCTCTCTGTCTCTTTCTAATCTATCCTAGCCAATCAAGAATGTTACAGTTTATGCCTCAGCCTAAATCAATGGGAGCCTATGTCTATGTTGAACTTTTATTTATCACTTCCGACCCAAAGTATCACATTTTACTTCACCTTTACTCAACTTTATCAATTATCATAAAACCGGTATCAACGAATACATCTATTAAGTTATATTTCGATTTTTTTTTCAGAATGACACAAAGACTTTTTCATCTAAAATATCTTAGTTGAAACCTGAACCAAGCCTACATTATTCCACTGTTTAAAAAGCTTTCTGCTGCGTCTATTGTTTCTGATGTCAGTGTTATATATATACATATATATATATATATATATATATATATATATACTATCCGGTATAATTAAGCTGTCTTCCAAAAGACGTTTTATCGTCTACTAATTCTGCTCCCAATTCTTATCACTAGCACTCTGCAAAGTCAAAAAAGCTCTGGGCCAGGGTGGAGTGATCTCAACATCTGACAATCGAAGCATCTCACAAATGGACAAAACCGAAATGGCAAAAATACGTGCTCGATTTCCGACTTTTGCAAAAGAATACCAACACTTTACTAATGTATGGTAGCCCTCACTTGACTCATGCCTTGTACTTTTCTATTAAACAATTGCATGGTATACAACGGATGATATTCTGACCGAATATTGAATTTTTAATATGCCCCCCCCCCCTCCTTCCGGAGGAGGGTGCATATAGTAATCCCTTTTTTCACTCCAAAGTTGTCACCACAACCGAGAGGACCTCGACTTCATAGTGAATAGTCAGATAGATGTACCAGTCACAACTGTTATGCTGAAAAGATGTGGCTCAGAGTGGGAATGGGCCGGTTGTATATTTTTCCAATTTCCGATTTTCACCCTCAGAATATCCAGTTACCGAGTCCGATTTCGGATTATTCTTCGCATTATCATATATATAATATATATATGTATTAGAGCTTGACCGAACATGCATTTTGAAACCGAACCGGGTACTCGGTACTCGGTACACATTACCGATCCCGAACCGGGCACCGTTCGGGTTCGGTAAATGCAATTCAGACATGCCATAAATAAACTTTGACATCTTAGAATGCTCATTTAAAGCTTTATTTAAACAGGGGTTCATCACTGTTACCCTTTTGCACTGGGACATTACTATTGTCATTGTAATTCAGGTGATTAATGCAACCCATGTGATGCACTTATTTGCAAAAAAGCGTTCTTGCATTGTTTAAAAGTGTATACAAGTACGAAAACGAACCTCAGTGACCTTCTTATTTAACTTTATTGCCAACATTGACAAAGATAACCGAACCCGAACGTTCAGTAACTGTAAAAGCCGAACCCGAGCCGGGCTTCAATCCTGAAACCCGGTAAGCTCGGATTCGGTTGTTCGGGTTCGGTCAGTAACATTTCCAGCTTAGATGTAACAAACACGACGTAAATAAATCTGTGTTCTTCAACTCTCTAAAAACATGTAATTTCCACACATACACACACACACACACACACACACACACACACACATATATATACATATGTATACATATATATATATATATATATATATATATATATTTATATATATATATATATATATCTTTTGCTGTAGAATAATAGGAAACTTAATACTGCTCATAAAATATATTTGTTGTTCCTAAATTTCATATGACATCATCAAAATGAAGCAGCTGCATGCAAATGTATACCCCAGTCCTGTGTTTACGTAAATGAAATCATTACTCAGAACATCAGTTATACCATTTGCACGTACTCCTTGATCTCCTGCTGATTGTAGCTGTTTCTTGGCTACTACGGTCAAAGGTGGGTGTGCTCTTGATTAACATGACGATACCACATTCAAATTCATAGTAAACCGACCTGTCATTCAAATACCGGTATTTCGGCAATCGAAAAATCGTAAACATTGCCCAGGTCAACAGCTCTACTCGGCGCGCCGTGCAAAAGTGTTGACTCAATAAAAACTTGGCACTCAGAGAGTTAACTCTCCTCACCCCCTGTATGGCTCATTGGCGTGCATAATTTCATACCGTGTCTGTTTTTCACGTCTCTTCATTTTCCATTCTGTCTCACAATAGTGATTAAATACTAGTTCGCTGTCTAAGTTGACTTCTTTCTTTCTCAGAATAATAGTTACTTCCTGGTCGTCTGTCCGTCATTGTTTCTAAGAAGACTTACTGTATTCGACTTCACCATGATTCCTTGTCAAGCATTTCCTTTTTTTCCCTTTAATTGACAACTATAAACTACTCTTCTGCTATATACAATCCATTATACATGTCCATCATGTGTAAATAGCAATATTTCTTTCCAAATACCAAATGCATCATCTTCCAGAATTAGCAATCTGCCCAATAGGGGATGCTATTGGTACCTAATTTGCATAACATGCCACTTCCTGTTTGCAGTTCCTAACAACAGCTGGCCACTGAGAAGTGTTAGGCTTGTTTATTCTGCAAATGTCTCTCCCCAACAGGGGTGGCAACTAGTAGATATGCACTGGTGCTGCCACCTACAGTCAGCATCATCTGTTTATCTCATCGTCTCTGAGAATGTCAGCTACAATGGTCACCTCCATCCGAACTGGGCCAACGGTTTTCTTAGGTGCACTTTGGACGAGCCCCAAAGTGTCATTATAGAGAACTGATGATTAAATATACTATCCTGCATGGCATTGCGGTCAACGTTTATTCGACTTTTCACTTTGAAACTCGTGAATCAAATGTGAATAAATGCAGACGACGATTGAAATGTTCAGCAGTTGCCGACGGTTCTGGCAGAAGAGTGATAGCGGAAGCACAACTCCTAGAACTGTATTCTTTCCGAAAATGTATACTATCCCCATATAAATTTTGATACTGTTAAAACATAAGTTGCCCCGGTGACGAAGTAATAGGGCCAAGACAGCAGTAGTTTGTATTTACCTAAGTTATCAGCTAACAGGCTATGCTTGTTACCTATTGATTAACTGGATGTTGTGCGGCCCCAAAGCAGTATTGTCAGAAGACAGGGCAAACAAGACGCCTTGGCCCCACAGGTCGTATTTACAAGCAAACAGCTATATACTGACAATTTAACAGCTTTGTCCTGGAAGCGCGCTGGCGCACCTGCCATAGGTTCATCCATACAGTGCCAGGTACATGAGGTAGACCCGTCAGCGAGGCTATTTAACACTTTACAGCGTAAAAAGGAGCGACAGTCACACGTAGATCTGATTGTCGGCCGCTTCATCTTGAGTTCTGTGCTTTCATTGCATATTTTCTTGCATGGAAGCGTCACAAGACTCCTCCATGTAGTATGTCATTATGTTTCTATGCAGTCAATAACTTTTCTACACGTCCTGCTTGCTCTCTGCACCCAGACAGGGCTAGACAGACCAGAAAAAAAATGTTGATTTGGCTGATGAGTGGTATTATAGGTAAATATGACAGGCACATCCATGAGGACCATTGATTTGTACCTCATCAGCGAAGGACAAGCAAAGTAACTATATCTGTGGCAGCCGTTCGTTCCTGCTGTCTCCCAACGGCATTGGCACATTTGTGCAATTGTATATCTAATGTAGACTTGCATCCATTTTGCTGCATCGAAATTAGCCGTTTCCCTTGCCCCAAATTATGTCCAACATGACATGAAAGCAAGCGATTTGTCCTAATTTGACAGGTGTTAATATGATGATGTATATAATACAATGGACCGATTAACAGGTCCGTGATAATACAGATGCAGAAAATGTATATATATTATTTGTGTCAGTTGATAATTAAAATCGCTACAATTCGCGTTTTATTCCGGGACGGTGATTAAGATAAAAAGGAACGTATATACACGGACCCAACTATTTCTTTTTTTTTTTTTTGGACAGTATCGACCCAAAACATATAAGAATCATCGTCGGAAAGCGATAATATGATGAAGGTAACATCAATACAAACATACTCATACACCTATTGGATTTTTAATCTTTCCTATCTCACACACTGCATGATAAATTCTATTGGCACAATTTTGTCATTAATTAATCCACACAGACCATGTGCCGGGCGAGGAATTTCCATAATTGATCCTTACATGTACCCTGTTCGTGCAATACTGATAAATTGAGCGCACTTGTGCTTTAAAAGCTTCTTTAAATGTACACAAGTTTGCCGTTCGAACAGCAGTTTGCTAGGAAACCTAAGTCGGATTTTCCATTTAAGGTTGCATGTACTCGTGCCTGAACCATGGAGACCACGAACATGCCGTATATTTGCCCATTTTCCTCTTCCCCTCTCTTGCTTGCTCTTTTTTTACAATCTCACTGACGCGTGTCCTAATGCTGGTACCCCATTGCTCCTCGTCTTCTGGTTTAACGCTTTCGTTCTCAAACAGGTCTGGAACGACCGGTAGTCCACTTAATTGTTTCTATTCTCCTGTTGTACTTTTTATGAAAGTTTTGAATGAACGTGTGATAGGAGCAGGTGGGTAGTCAACGGCCTTACCAGGCACGCTCTGGTCTCTTAGAGCGTGCCTGCTACAGCTGTTTGTTTCGTTTCTCACATCAAAAGATACAGTTTAACGTTACAATCTGTACCATCCCAGTAGCAACTTACTTAAGAAAATACCATCGATCGAGCGTTCAATCCATGTCGCTTTGGGTGTTTCTGACAGACTGAGCCTGTAGCGCGATGTGGTGGAAATATATTGACTGGTAAGTATCAGAAGCACATAGACGTAGTCCTCAGTGTCCACCCCAAAGCACACATTGGAGATTTCCCGGCATTCTTGCCTCCATAGCAGCCTCCTCAGACAACTGTCACCGCCACTGCAGAGGCATCTCTCTCTCTCTCTCTCTCTCTCTCTCTCTCTCTCTCTCTCTCTCTCTCTCTCTCTCTCTCTCTCTCTCTCTCTCTCTCTCTCTCTCTCTCTCTCTCTCTCTCTCTCTCTCTCTCTCTCTCTCTCTCTCTCTCTCTCTCTCTCTCTCTCTCTCTCTCTCTCTCTCTCTCTCTATCCTTCTATCTGTCTGTCTGCCTATCTGCACAAATAATTGAAGGACTTTTCAGGAAAAGAGCGCGTAAAGGTGAATTTTTTTGGTAACTTTTTGTATCTAATAATGCGTTCTGTTTTGCATTCATAAAAAGTCATTTACAACCGCATATATCGGGTGCGACAATCTTCATGGCACGAGATATACCAAATCATTTTACCAGAACCAGTGCCCATGGATACACAATTCACAAAGGTAACCAAGTGAAGGCCTACGGAACCTAAATTTACAACCTGTGCGTGCAAGACGCACAGTATGTCCGTAACTCCACTACTTCCGCATGGGTTTGAACAAATCGGTCCTGTTTCAATAGATATATTTCTTACAGGTTCTGCTAATTGGCAAGGGATCTTATGAGGCCACGGTCAAGGTAAAGTGGGTTTTTTTTTCTTTTTTTTTTGAGGGGGTGGGGGTGGGGTTGCTGCTGATAACGAAACATGCAGTACTGAGCTATAATTTACGCAGGACGTCAGCCAGAACATTAGTGATGTTTGAGCTCATCGATTACAGTCTACAAAGGGCATGATGCTGGGAAAGATGTTTTGAGCTACAGATAATAGGTCCAGAACGGCATGTTGTGGCAAATTTGTAAAGCAAAAAAAAAAAAAAAAAAAAAAAAAAAGGTTGGTGATCATGAAAGAGCAACTGCTTGTCAGCCCCTGCAGGTTACCCTGGTGTATCTACGGCCTATATATAATACCATAGGGTGCACCAAATCTATGTTTTTCGAGGTCTCCACTCGCTGTTCCTTATCGACCTGCAATTCTGATGTTTGTTCTAAGTTGTATTATTGAAAAGGACACGTATTTTGTGTGTATGCAAGGACAGAGCATACGGTGTGCCCGGAATACTACGCCGCACCTGCCCCAGCTCCTATAGAAAATATCCGCTCAGCGACCTAACGGAGAAAATTACTGACTACAAGATGTCTATCTTTACAGGTCTTCTGCTCTCCGGCAGACAAAAACTTTGCCGTTCTGTTTCAAACCAACTGAACAAGCACAGGTGACGCATATTAGGTATCTAATTTTTCTAAACATGGAAATGAAATACTGTGTACAGAAATTGCACCTGTAGAAGGGCCTGACTCTCACAAAATGAGAACATATAGCACATTCAAAAATTCCACTTTTTGTAGGGAGAAATACCTAGATATGAACTTGCCCGTGCACAAGCGTGAGCACTAGACTAAATTAAAGATAATTACACACGACCTACACATTGGAGTGGGAAGATACAATAGAATTCCTGCAGAAAAACGCCTCTGTACCATGTGCAACAGCAGCGATGTTGAGGATGAGTAACATTCCCAGCTTAGATGTAACAAATACGACGTAAATAAATCTGTGCTCTCCAACTCCCTAAAAACATGTAATTTCCACACATACTTTGAAAAAGAGAAATTCGTTTTCTTAATGTCAGGCTATAATGGAGATCACTGGGTGACCAAGCATATGGTGAAATTTGTTTCAAGTGCCATGGAAACAAGAAGTCTTACCAGACTTTGATAATGTAATAATGTATATATTTATACCTATCTGTGTAGTTTTTTCCTTTTTTAAGAATGTAAATTTAAATTCATATATTCACTAAATTTAATTAATTTCAATGTTCTATATGCAATGCATCAGTTTCGAGCAGTTTCCTAGATGTAGCTGGGGTACTGAATCTGTAATGGTTGCCATACCGACCAGTTGGCGGGTTTTTAGCAATAAAATGTACAAATCTAACCTATCAGGGCAAGTTACAGGAACATGTTCGCGAGCCGTCAAAAAAAAAGAAGAAGAAAAAAGTACGTCTTTTTCAACATCCATTTTCCTTCCGTCCACTACAAGGCATCGCAAAATGTATATGTAGAAGTGCCATGTACGGTCTCATAAGTGCAGGATTTACTTATCCAGGTCTTGACACTTCAGTCAAGGTTCATCTATGGAAAACCACTGAAATACCATGTCTTACGTATGGGATAGATTGCATTCACTTAACTAACAACTTAGCGCAGAAATTGAATTCAGCACAAGCCACTATTTTAAAGCAGGTGTGGGGCTTTGGAAAGCGGTCCCAAAATAGCTGTCTTTTGAGATCTCTGGACATTAGTCCTGTTACCGACATACTATCCCGCGATACTGTATCACTACTAAACCGATTTAGTCGGGTGGACTCTCCTTATAGAACGGTATGTAGTTTTCTCATGTCTAAATATGCTCTGGATGGTCGACCTGAAAGAAACACAATCATTGATAGAGTAGAATGTGTCGGTGTGTCCCCAATCAAGGCATATTTTAACATGGATGACTGCGCTCGTAAACTGGGCAACAACTATGATAGACATGAGCCAGATGGAGTTGTCGACTCATTAAGACTTTTTCTACATAATGAAAACTTTGTTAAACCCTAGAGTTGTCAACCCTTTCTGGCATCCCTTTTGGTCATAGCTTTTTATTTTCTTTAAAGTAATCCTAGTTCATAGAAGTATTTTTACTCATTCGCTTTCTTGTCTGAACATGTGTACCTTCCCCGTTACATTGTTTGCAAGAGCCACCTGAGGGAAACGGCCCCCCTGTGTGAGAGGGCTGGCCTGTATATGCCTGTGTCAGATTATATATCTGCTGTTAATCATATTTTATAAGTATCTCGATGTATGAATGCCTTCCCCCGATTCCGGGAGCTGAAATGAACTATCATCATCATCATCATCATCATCATCATCATCATCATCATCATCATCATCATCATCATCATCATCCAAAATTAACCTCATTCAGTTGCAGTCATAACAATTTTCTACACACATCAGTTGCTGTAGAGGGACTCCCACACCAATGTAATACTTCAGCCTGCAGCTAAAACCACCACCGATTCCATAATATTGCTGAATATCAACGATTATGTAACTTTCATAACTTGATGCAGTAATGTGTTCTGTCTCAGACTCTTACCAATATTAAAACTAATTCCTCGTGTGCTTGCTTATTTTACCTCAGTCTCAGTGGAGTGAGGCAAGAAAAAAGTGAAACTAAGGAGGGCAGAAACGAAAGGGACATACAACAAAGGCTCAGGTGTCCATGAGAAGTCTTTGACAGTATTAATGTGGGCGACCTTTGACATTAGGCAGAGGAAACTGCTGCAGGTCGCTCTTAAAATAGTAGTCCCTGGTTCCGCTACAGACACTGCCAGGACGGTTGATAACAAGGCCAGGGCTTCCTGAAACCACCTTAGCCGGTCGCTGAGTAGGTCCCTCTGTTGACATAATGAACAAAATGTCTAATTATTTGGTTCTTAGATCTTTCTGTGTCGAGAAATTTATGTAAACAGTTCATTGTGTACCGGAATCGACCCAAATGGCTCATTCCTCGTCCCCTGAATTAAAAGCTTGGTGATCTGTTGGGTAAACAAGCAAATGGAAGAGCTCCGCACATCAGCCTACTTATAGGTATAGACACAATTACTAATGCCCGTTGTGTCTGCGAAATCGGAAAATGTATAAGATTGCACATTTGTTTATATATTTTTGCACAAATTCAAATCTACCTGAATACAAGAACACTTATAAATCTTCGCTCTGTCGAACCAGTTATTGAGAAAGGAACAGAACCAGAAAGCGGAAGTGAATCTGTGGACAACCAATTGAATGTATCAACAGTCGGCCACTTGAATGTTACTTGTTTTGTGAAGAACGTCGTCGTTGCTGATTTTGTATTTGATATGATCTGATACAAATAGGATATACGTTCAAGTTCAGTTTAGTTTTCAATCGACTCGACATTATGATTTGTGTATTCGGCTCTCTGTAAAGTATGCCACAAATCGAGAACACCAACCGCACAACTCGAAATCCATCGATCGATGTCATTATGACACATGTTTGGCCGACAGTGTGAGACGGTACACAGAAGAGAGTTGAGGGCCGCGCCGCCGCGCTGAGGCCGTGTACACAGTTGCTACGCCAGGAAGCCAACCAGTAACACGTCGGTCTTTCGTACAATATGCCTGGACTTATATATTTATCCTTCCGTGTACATCTAATTTACCTACATGAAATGGTCAATCTCATCATGTGGCCATCAATCAGCAGAAACGCTTGTCCATCTCCTGTCTGGAGACGTTTCAGGTAACAGTTATAAACGAGCTAACGCTGTGAGCAATGTGGTCATGTACACGCGCCGGCTAAATATAAATCGGCCATTATAATAACTTTGGCACTTTGACAAGCACTAATGGGACAACAGACGAACACGGGTGGCTTAATAGGGCCCAGGAAAGCCCTGGACACAGGTAGTTATATAAGCAGTGACGTCAATAGCCCGTCCCGGGGAAGCCACGCGAAATATGACTGGGATGTGGTGATGCTGTGAGGCTGGTCTCAGGTCGTGATAACACGCCCCAGGTGGTTCAACCATAACACTTCTGTGCGCAAAACGGTTGATGGTGAACAATTAGTCTATCTTTTTCTATTTTCTGCCTCTCGTCGTCGGTATTGCGCATTCATAATATGTCACCAAAGGCAAAGGAAAGTTATAAATGATATAATACGGAACATGTATGTTCTGAGTCAGCAGCTTTCTTCACTGTACCCTCTCCCCCCCCCCCCCGAACCTAGTTAACAGAGCGTGAGGAACAAACGCCACTGAATCATTTCCATCACCTACCACAAAATGAAGAGTTAACATTCTTCTTTACAAAATCCTACCATTCTGTCATATATGTGACAATTGTCTCTAAGAATTTTTCTAGTTTTCAGACTCTCAGCCCTGTAGTCAAGATGAATATATCACCACGCTTCCGCCTTGACCGCACCATCAGGACAGACAGCCGAAACAGTGTGGAGCAACAGAGAAATTGCTTGTGCGGTTTAAGTCTTTACTGTCATTTATTACACTCAAACAGCTGCTTGTGGATGCCGAGTTGAACACTTGGCGTCGAGGACAGGTTAACCCGGACCATGGACCAGGAGATCGAGTTGTTCTGAAGCTAAAATCAAAACAGAAAAGGACCCGGATATACTTACAGACATCTGCATGCCCTAGCATGTAAAGACTTACGTGGCCTTGTAATCTTGGAAATTAAGTCAAGGTCAGCCATCTATAGTCTAGACGCGGCCATGATAGAGCTCCATCATGATGTAATGAGGCATATCGGAATCCCGCGTTCTATCAAAATCCAAAGCGGAAAGACTTCACGATTTATCATGTGAAAAACAAAGTATTTTCGTGACCTTGGGAATTAGGTCAATATCTAAGATGCAGAAACTCCAGAAAACCTAACTGAGGACCAACTTTGGTTGAATTTCCTAGGTCCTAGCTCAAACAGTTCTGGAGTGAACAAGGAATACAATATTTGGTTGTTGTAGCCCTGCGGAATTCAGTCCACATCATCCACAAACATTTCTAAGCTCATATGTAAGGGTTATGGGGCAGGCCTAGGCCTCTATACACATTTATAAGGCGGGCATCACGAGGATCGCGCTTCGCCCGACACACGTAGCGCCTGCCCTGATATTAAGTTGGCCTATTCAGCCGTCGGCCACGCCCCATAACACTTTTAATTTCCTTTCACCGCAGAAATTCCACTCAAGCTCTCTTAACCTATTAACTGACCAATCAGCGCTTCAGTTGTCCTCAAGCGCATTTCGATTAGCGCCAAGCGTCAGTCGTTGAACAGAATTAGGCCTAGAAGCAATTCGAAAAATTGATCAAACCACGTCATTTGAGCCGTTTTGTGTTACATGTTCTCACATATTGGGCTTGGCCCACAGTTTTCCAGTGCCAACAATGGAAAACTCTGGAGTTTCCGATATAGACCTAGTGAGTATAGCAGAACATTTGGATGATTTTTGGGCAGACAATAACTGCATTATTTTTTTGTCGCAGGCACTTGGTATTTTTGACGTAGATCTGAAATATGGCAAATTTGGCAATTTTGACTGTGGAAACAAGACAGTAGATGAGGAAAACGAGGGAGAGGAAGCCATAGATCCATTACGATTCCCAGTACCAATGACTATGCATGATACTGAACGCATGTTGAAATCTACTGAATGCCAAAATACTAAGCGCAGTACAGGTGCGGGTTTTTGCAAGTTTTTGATCACAAGAAACCCCATGACATTAACAATTATGTCAAGGACTCAGGGTGATGTTTAACCAGCTGTGCATAATTTGGTTCATTTTGAGACTTTGAGACATTTCAGTGGGCATATACGCTGTATGCTGTCTCTCACATGTCCAAGTTTGCAAGTCCTAACCCTAAAGCAATACAAAGAAATGAAAATAAGGTTCTATTAATGGTAACATGATAGTTAATGGACCGTTTTAATCTGACCATCTTGATATCACACAAGACGTATCTGCAGCACAATTGCTTTTTCTTGTGGATATATTGTCTCTCTCAGCTCTTACTGCGTGAAGCTCTCTTACTCACTTGGCCTGACTGTGGAGGTCGGGATAGTGGCGACATGATTTCTGAGTATATATAAGAGATATCATTTAGCTAATGGAGATGCCAATGCAATACACGTATGAGGAAAACTTTGTCTTTATTAACTTCCTGCTAACCATTCAGTCAAGGCTTGCATACAGAACACACATTCTTTACAACCAAACAGATAGAGCAGAAAGCAAATAGAAAACTTGCTCACTCTGTCATTCTGTAAATCGACCATCACTCACTTTGCAAAACCACAGAAGGATAAATAATGAAACAACACAGCCTCTGACGCTTTGGACAATCACTGTATTGATAGATACCAATATGAAAGTTATCTGGCCCTCAGACCCTGTACTGTCTGTAAAATTCAGCCAGCACGATGGTTTTGTTAGAATACCGCAGCATTCTTTTGCTGAGCCGCCCAAATATGGAAGTGGGCTCAGCTTCTCACGACAGCACGGCCAATCGACAACCACAATAACTAATTACAAAATAAGCTTACTCATCCCAAACACTGCAAAGTCATGGCCTTGGTATTTCATTGTTTCCTTACAATCTTAATATAATTTCCACTACTATAAAACAAGGTATTTTTGAGTGACTGTTTACTTAACAGATCTTTATATTTTGCATTACCAAAATAATGAATACTGCCTTACTCAAGACTAAAAATTTAACCACAGTATAAATATCCATATAAACTAATCATGATAATGTCTCAAAAACTTATTCTTTGATTTTAATCAAACAAAAATCAATTTACTGAATAAACACTCTTTACCTGGAAGCGAAAAAAAAGGGGAGGGGGGATTTATGAGGCATGATCAGTCACTACCTTGTTTTTAATTGAGTACATGGGCAGGTCATGTTAGGAATGATTATCTCCGTGATTTTTTTTTATAGACGCCAAGTAACTTCGGCCGGCGGGACATAACCTGAAGGGGCCCACCAAGATAACGTACACGCAATCCACTGCAGTTCTTTTAAATGACCGCCATTGTGACAAATAAGGATGTAATCTTCGCTGAGTGCAAATTAATTCATTGTAATTTATGTTTAAGATGTCACATTAAAACAAAGAGGTCAACCAAGCGTAGCATATAACACAAAATGGCAGAGACCCATCCAAGTTATACATCCGCCAAGTTTAGGACGATTCAGCTCCCGTTTTTTGTGATCATCATAAAATTGTTGTTTGTGCGTTTGCAAGACAAACACGGACGACATAGCAAAAGCGACGAGAAAAGCTCCGTTGACAGACAAATCAGCTGAGCTAAACACAGATGACTCGCAAGTCGCTGCACCAAATACAGCAAAATGGAACAGTGTATAATAGAGCACACACAATCATTTATAAAAACAAAATACAACTTTTGACACTCATGTCAACATCACTCGGGTTCATCGGTAGACCACTGATCATACCACTTTATTCATCTCGTCTTCACCTAGTTTTACTGGCTTGGGACCATAAGGCAAGAAGACAGGAGGCAGAATTTAATGCCTCATGAGCTGGGCTATATGACCATTAACAGAGACCCGATACACATTTTCAATGATAGGTGGAGCAATTGAACATCAATGTTGTAAAGCTGCCTCAGGACCATAGCATGTTATTCCCAGTCGCTACTGAAAAAGTGTTTGTGCTGTAGCGACTGTACATTCACGTGTGGCCTGTGGAAGCAACGGATAACTGCTGGCTATTAGTTCTTTCGACGCTCACTATGGTCGGCACGACGAAATGCCAAGTTGTTTTGGTCAAGATTAACTAGTCCGCAGAGAAAGAGAGGTGATTAGCGTAACACTAGGTAGATCAGCCTTTGGCGCGGTCCTGTGCCCTGGGAACGACGGGGCAGAAATACCTATACTGCGCACAGCACCCTGACTATTAAAGCATTGCGCAAAATCAATGTTGAATCCCTTGAACGGGCACAATTACTCACCCTCTCCTGGGAGCAAAGAGACGTGTTCCGCCTGAAAACACGTGCATGAACTCTTGAAATGCACCAAGGAATTCATCCAACTAAGCTGCAGGAAGCCGTCCATGGTAAAGAGAAGTAATTGAAATACAGGTAGCGTTAGGAAGACCTTTTAAAAGTACTTACGGCAGATATGAAATTATTTTATTTGCAATCAGCGACTTCTTAAATTGGCACAAAACGAGCGCCGAATTATGAAATGGTATGTATCGTCTTTTGCTGTGAACCTGTCGCGTCTTTACATCTTCCAATCCGATTTATTTATATCTCGCTGCAACTGTTCCATTGCCAATTTCGACAAGGGTCGATGCACTTTGAAAAGACATAAGGACACGAGACCATAGTTTATGATTTAAAGCGAGCTTTTTACTCGTCCACATCTACACTACACCTTCTATCATCTTGGCAGTGCTACTTATAGCTCATCTAACTTTCCAAATTTACATTTATATTATACAAATCGGTCACCTGAGAGCTCACTTTGATACATTTAGGTGGGCAGTTGGTAATCTTCCCTAGCATATTAGCACCACAAGCTAGGCTACATTCATGTTCTTTGCGACGGAGCCTTTCAAGCATGTACCTGCATGTGTGCAATCAGGGAGCATGACAATGGTCCGGATCAATAACTTTTCACCGCGCGCTTTGGGTCCAATGCTGAAAGTTTTTGACTTTGTAAAAACGTGGAACTGGGAAAGTAAAAAAAGTGCTGCATCAACACATGGATACCTACGAGCTCGGGTGGGACCTATCTCAAATATTTGGTAGGACGTAATTGTCGCGTAAATGATAGGCGGCGATAAAACTACCCGAATTGCAAAAAACAAAAACAAACAAACAAACAAGTAAATAAATAAATAAATAAATAAATAAAATAAATAAATAAATGAATGAATGAATGAATAAATAAGTAAATAAATAAATAAATAAATAAATAAATAAATAAATAAATAAATAAATAAATAAATAAATAAATAAATAAATAAATAAATAAATAAATAAATAAATAAATAAATAAATAAATAAATAAATAAATAAATAAATAAATAAATAAATAAATAAATAAATAAATAAATAAATAAATAAATAAATAAATAAATAAATAAATAAATAAATAAATAAATAAATAAATAAATGAATAAATAAATAAATAAATAAATTAAAAAGGAAAAAATGTATAGCTATAGTGACATATAGAGTTAAAAACACCATCATGTCCAACCACTTTACTTTTTTTCTCAGGTAATAAATAAATAGGAGGTCCAGATCTCGCATTTTCTTTTCCACTCAAGAATAAGCGTACGACCCAACACACATACTCACATTTTGTATCAAAAATTTAGATATCAGATTTCATAAGTCACAACAGGTGACATTAAGAGGTTTATTATATATATATGTGTGTGTGTGTGTGTGTATTTTGGACAATAAGGCAAATACCAATATTCAGTTTGCCAACTTTTTTTTGCTCATTCATAAGTATATGACGATATATTAAGTCCGAATTATCCAGGCTTGTGAATGGTCCATTATTCCGATCTAGCAATGCTCCTGTGTGCGCCTGGGGCGCATAGCAAATGTGTGTTCACTTGACTGACAAATGTATTGATGGTATATAATAAAACACACATGATTACGGATGTTTAACACTTTTTTTCCATCCGATACCAGGTGTCCTACCGAGTGGGTAAGTCAAGACAGCAATACTCACTTACGTAAGCTAATAGTCCCGCGCAAGACAGAAGAAATTACGTGTAGGTATGGATTTACTGCCCTCAGAGTGTTAGAAAGCAATATATAGTCTTATTTGGAAGCAAGCCCCCGTCCTTCTGGTGACCCCAGATGGTAATGTAAGATATGGGACTGGTCCTTCGCCCAAAATACTTTATGCAATTTACGGAAAATATACGCATGTATCTGCATGTGGATTCACTTTCAGTGTGGTAATTCTTAACCTTCTTTGTCAATGATAGTGTGTAGGTCACCCGTAACTCACATGTTACGCCCTATCATCAGTATCCAATTCAAACAAAAAGTTGCTCACTAACAGCCTTGGGCCGCAAAACCATGCCAAGGGAATTTCTGGTGGGCATATGAACCAAACAGGTGAAGCTACGTAACGCGCAGCGCGTCCATACAAGCCGCTCTCGGGCGTCCAGTTACTGTGCTTTAGAACGTTGTCTGTTTCATTTTTACGGTTCCATCCGAGAGTGGAAACTCATTATGCTTTAGGGTTGCCCTTCCATCCGTGGTTCCGTCTTTTCACAATTGTTTGAGAACACAATCTAAAAAACTCACTGGAAGAAGGAAACTCAAATTACAAACATTTGTACCTTGACAGTACTTCTTGACAAGGTTTCATTTTGGTGACCTTGACCTCTAACGCACCCCTAAACTGTAAATATAACAAAAGAATTGTGAGTGTCCTGTGCTCACCTGAGCTTCTATGCACAGCGGTTCTGTGACGTTCAGATTAACAGCAGTAACTTTTCTTTAAGACCTTCACTGGCCAGTGTCTTCAATATTAGTCTTCATTCACACAGTTCCCGGGCTTTTTCGGGAAGTAGCCGGATCCACCATTATGAGGGCAAGAGCCTATAAATTATTTTGATCTTTCAAGGTCACTGAAGGTAACAGTAAACCCCGAGGTACTTTCCTATCAGTGTTCAGTAGTAACCAAGCACCTGGGGCCCCAAATTACTGAGATATAAGCCATTGTGTCAGATTTACTGTTATCCTTAAGTATGCATGTTACTATGTACACCTCATTTTACCAATAATTTATAATTTCGATAATACAATAAAAATCAGGAAATGCTATCGGCACTCTGTCGTGAACAAGTCTGGCGAAGAATGAGTCCATGTTTACTTCCACCAAGCTGGAAGAGAACCCTAAATGCAGTTTAGGACACAGTTTCAGACAAGAGCTGTTTTAAAAATTAAAATAAATAAATAAAAACATAGTTCATAAGCAAACCAAAAACCAATGCAGACAATTTGAACAAACTTGGTACAGATATCCATGGTATATCCCTACCGATCTTTGGAGTGGATCTGGACAACGGTTTCCGGGAAGAAGTCGAAAATGTTAATTACCGTTACTTGCTTAGTAATCAACAGCAATGCATGCATCAACAAACACGTACCCGAAATGAAAAATTTTGGTCAAAATCCGAAAAAAATGGACATCACCACCTTTACTGGGCAACGTTGTTTGGCCCTTCCACAAGGTACATTTCCATCGATTTTCAGCTTAATCAGTGACAGTTCTACAGAGCAGTTGAACATAGAGAAAACACACCGGAATTTGTTTGAAAAGGCGTAACGCCACCTGCTGACCAATTACGATCTTGGGGTCTCAAGAAGTGTCCATGTGCAACTTGGAAGCAATTGAAAACGCGTTTATGGTATTACTCATCTTGTCAAATAAATGACTCAACAAATAAAATAACAAATGTTAAAATTACTGCAACCAGACCGTTTGGAGACACAAACCCCACCAAGCTCATGCTCAAATACACAAAACTCGGTGATTATGGACAAGAAACTATCAGATCACTTTCAGACCAACTGATGTTTACCGCATAATATTAAGCAAATAATTTTCGTTATTGAAACAGATATTTGAACTCAAAGTATACTAGTCTAAAGAGGAAGCTACGTTATCACTGCTGTATCTTGAGCTTCATATATGCCCAGCATGACTGCCTCCATATTTCGAAATAAACAGTTGGATACCATTGTTAGTTAGATCAAAAGTGATTCTTCAACTTAAGTACTCTGCTATTATGCAAACGGACGGTACCGTTAAAAAGTACGCGTGCTTTTTCTTTTGACACCTACAGCCGAGGAAATCTCGCTCTGGCCAGGGATTCGCATTTTGAAAGATCTCAGCTTCGAAGTGGCGCCACTTTCGTAACGTCCAGCATTCGCGTTCCGCATTCCTGGGAAGAGGAATATTAGTTTAAATTTGACCGGTACATTTCTTGTTTACCCATACATCCCAGGTTGCCAAAATTTTCTACTTGGTCTGCCGCACTCCCTCCATATTGACACACGTGATTCGTACTGATGACTGGTAAGACTGGGCTTCCGTGGTTCGGGATATTGAATGTTTCTTTACGTGTTGCAATTACAACTAATGCCCGCCGTGCTTGGTAAAACCACGTTTAAATTCTTAATATGTTCCTTAAGTTGTGTTCAGTTTGTTCAGGCTGTTATGGTCACCCAGGAGCTTAGAACAAATTGAGCAAAAGCATCGGAGACATTGCTGCCTGCAGTAGTCTTTGCAATGCCTGGGGCTCTTATGGTGGTTGGGGGGATATGGGAAAAATGATCAGGAAATCTGTCATTCAATATACAGATTGGAGCACTTCAATGTTCTTGGTAGACGTGAACATTGATTTCGTGGGAAAATGAAACGTTTCTAGGAAATGTGAAACAAAGAACATTAATAGGACTCTCTCTCCCCCCCCCCCCCAACCCATCGACGGGGGTCCCATCACAACACCTAAAAACTTTCGTCCTTTTCCCTGAAAGCAAATGAATGCCTCACGCTTCACGTCAATGTATTATGTACAGACATTCTGCACATTCAAAAGGCACGAAACTTAGAACAGCAGCTCCATTGACTGACACACCGATTAACCATTTATAAGAATGATTATTCATGGATTGCATGGGCATGTTAACAAAAATAACCAATAGTCAGCGGTCTTTCATCATTGTGGGAACATGAGGGTGTTTTGTTTCATTATTAACATTTTATTGTCTTAATTAGTTTCGAATTTTTGTCCGTCACTAAAGTGTACAAAATTCCAGACGCGTGTCTTTTTTATTATTACTATAATTATAACTATTATTGTTATTATTATCTTTATCATCATCATTATTATTCGTCATGCTAAAATTTATGCAAATTAAAGGTAGTTCACCAGGACGGACGGACGCGTAGGTGACGACAATACCCCTCCAATAGGTCAGGTTACTTCTGTTTAACCTAATGACAAAGCTTTGGTGCAAATGCAATGAACAAATAGATCATGGCAAGGCCATTTTTTTTCATTTCAGCTCTGTGACCTACATACATGACCCAGTGACCTAGTTTTCAATAGACACCTGAGGCATCCTTAGGACCAAATGTCATAAATAATCGATGAAGCTACATTAAACATTTTTTTTAAATATTGTGTTAACGCCGTTTTTTTTTCTTCAATGTAGTACTGTGACCTAAATACGTGACCTCGTGACCTACTTTTCGATAGGCACCTGAAGCACCTCAATAACTCCCTGATAAAAATTTGGTCTGTGAAAAATGAATATTTCTGATGATATGGCGTGGCAAATTAACTTGTCCACAATGCAGAACTTTGACCTAAATATGTGAACCAGTACCTAGTTTTTACTAGGTGTCTGAGGCATCCTTAGGACCAACTGTCATAAATAATTGGTATAGCTACAATGAGTAATTAAATATTTGAAGATATCATGGTAAGACCATTTTTCTTCAATGCAGCACCGTGATCTAAATATGCGACCCAGTGACCTAGTTTTCAATACGCATCGGGGGCATCCTGTCATAAATAATTGATGAATCTACATTCAATATTTTTTTAGATATTGTGTTAACGACATTTTTTTTTAATGTAGTACTGTTACGTTAAATGAGACCGAGTCACCTACTTTTCAATAGGCACCTGAAACACCTCAATAACCCGCGCTGTGATAAACATTTGGTCTCTATAAAGTGAGTGTTTTTTAGATATGGCGTTAACAAGGCATAGACGGACGGACGGAAGCGTAGGTGACGATAATACGCCTCTGTCTTAATAGGTTGAGGGGTAAAAACTCCAGATCTACCATCCAATTATACATAAATATAAAATTTACAGTTGTGCATGTATACAGGATGCAACTGTCAATCCAATGGACAGTCAACAAAATAGTAGCATTTTAAATTATGCTAATTAGGAGCACCTGAAACATCTAAAGGTTGAATGTCTCCAAATCTATTATAAAAAGATGTGCCAATCCAACTTCATTTACTAGGTTTGTGTCATAGCCGCATCCATTGAACCATGAACTAAAGTTGTAACATTTTGACTAAAGAAAATTAGGCGAACACACAAAATTTAAATCTGAATAACTTCAAAATTATTACAGATAGAGGTGCCTTCCAACTTCAATACGACTCATGGATATCAATTTCCAGGCATAAAGCACGGAGCTCACTCCTGTCAATCACGGAGGACACATGGGCTTGTCGCTGGCATCGCCAGGGCTACATATCTCTTTCTCATAATATTAGTGTCTTTTTTAAATTGAAAAAAAAAGGTTACAAACACCAAAGTCATATTCATTTAATGCTTTCTGAATTAGTTAAAAGAACAAATTTCAGTCTGCCTGTACCAAGTATCCTTTTTTGTCAAAATATTAGTAGTGTCCCGCTTCGCCGCACAGGCAGCGACCCGCATCTCGCCAGGCGAGACTATGGTCACTGAGACAACCAGATATGCAGTTGTTGCGGAAAATCAATATGCATGCCTCGTATTGATGGGTTGGTGACATAGTCGCATCCACTGAAGCATGAACCAAAGAAACGTATTTTAATTTATGCAATTTGAGTTCATAAACAAAATTGAAATTTTGAATAACTTCAAAACTATAATAGACTGAGGTTTCATTCAAACTTCAACTAGTAGATTTGTGGCATAGCTGCATCCAGTGAACCAAAAATCAAAGTTGTAGCAGTTTGATTTAAACTAATTGGGCATATACATAAAATTTAAATCTTGAACAGCTTCAAAACTACTATGGATTGATGTGCCTTTTCAACTTCAATTAATAGGTTTTTGACGCAGCCGCATCTAAATATTATTTTGCAGGAGTTAAATAAATACTGAATAGGCAATCTTCAAAAGTTTTCTAGGCACACAGACAGCTTGCTGACAAGCAAATCAAGTTTTTCTGTTCACTATTATTATTATTATTATTATTATTATTATTATTATTATTATTATTATTATTATTATTATTATTATTATTATTATTATCATCATCATCATCATCATCATCATCATCATCATCATCATTATTATTATTATTATTATTATTATTATTATTATTATCATCATCATTATTATCATTATTATTATCATTAACATTGAATTGCATCGTGTACATTTCATAGAGAAAAAATACCTGATTAGATGTCACGCAAATAACAATGTAAATGACTAACTAACTAACTAACTAACTAACTAACTAACTAACTAACTAACTAACTAACTAACTAACTAACTAACTAACTAACTAGCTAACTTACTAACTAACTAATTAACTAAGTAAGTAAGTAACTAACTAAACTAACTAACTAACTAAACTAACTAACTAACTACCTACCTACCTAACTAAATAAATAAATAACTAAATAACTAAATAAAAATATTACTGTTTTTATTATTTACTGCCCTGTTGGTAATTTGAAATGTACCTCATGATACCCAAATAAGTTCGAGTTTTTCGCCACTCTTTGTTCGGAAGTTGACAGACGGCCAAAGCTTTGACTACAAATCGCTAATTGGACTCGCATTATTCCCATTCTTGTTAGAAGGCAACCGTACAAAATTTCACACATATTGTCTGTAGTAAATTAACTTCCACATTTCTTCCACAATGCTAATATTGACAATTTCGCGCACGATGGAGTATCAATCGCTGAACGTTGTTCTACACACACGCACACAGAAGTAGGTTTGCGTTCGATATTCAGCTGTATACAATTAAACATATATCTCGCTACATCTGGGCTGCCATACGATACCGCTCCTCGCACGATCACTACATTTTCCTATGGCCCACATATCATCGGCTGATATTAGAGTTTTTCACCAATAAGACATTTCCGATATTTGTGAGACTAATTTTAAGGGCCCATTGCATTCCATTTTATTCCATTTTTTACTGGTCATAGCTCTCGAGTTTTATAATAATGTCCTGATGTAGCACAAAATATCAGGGCATTTGTGAGGAATATAGGTCAATTGTCTTATGGCATGTAATCTTTGAAACCCTGTATGCCAAAATCTGGCTGAAAAAGGGGTAGTAACAAATACAATCTTGAGACGCAACACATGCGACAAGCAAGAAATTGACAAAAGGTCAGCACGCTACACGCCCACGAACACGATGGCTAACACTGTAGAAAGTACATCGATTTTCCTTGTACCGATGCATCATTTTCTAAAATATATTATGACAGTCAATGCAGATGATTTTATCAGCATTTCGACAGGCAGTAAGGTGGACAGCCGAGAGAGGACTATTGTTTGCAAGCTGTTTTTCGTTGTTGTTTTGTTTGGTTTGGTTTTGTCCCAAACGTCGTGCAAGAATATGCCGATCTTTATTCACCATGAACAGAAATACTCTTAGTTTACATGAATTAAATGTTAACAAGCAATAAAACACGGAGTCAAATTCACTCAACGGCTTCCCGTTGCGCGCTACGGGGGCAATTAAAGCTTTCAACCCGCGCCAAGAAAAGGATTTGCTGTACAAGCAATTATTATAGTATATCTTGCTCATATATCTGTCATGGCACACAACATAAAACAAAATCCGACACAAACGTTTGAAATAACAGTAGTGCCAGACTCTTTGAAGTTAAAATTGAGGTCAAAACAAGAAACATGGTTTGCCCAGAGGAAAATGAGTAAGAGCGACAATGTTGTCGGTTTGAGAATGAGGAATGCATAGTCATCAGAACTGAACACAACACCAAAAGAAAGCAGTTTACAGAACGACATTCATGTTTCGTTGTCGTGGCAACAAAGAGATCTGTCGGCCAGGCAATCTTCATTTTTTTTTTTTCAATTTAGCTCCGAATGTTCTGATGAGAGTACATATTGCTGTGTTGAAAATATCTGGCTACATTTCCTTAAATAAGAGTCCACATAACCTGTGGCATACTTCACACGTGCTCCCTACACCAATGTGTCTATTTTCATCGTTTCATTGACCTTCAATGGTGAAGTGACCTTATTCCTCTTGCTTCCAGTATAACTGTACCGCAGGTTAAACATGAACTCTGTCTGCACCTGCTACCAGAACAGTCACTTTATCGCTCATGGAGCGATCTCCGATAAGCTGTGGTGGTTGAGCGACGACAGACATATATGTAACATAAGACGGTGTTACCTGAGCAAGCATTAATAGATATAGAATAGCCGCAACTATTGACCATTAACGCTGAAAAGATTGCAAAACAGTATTGATTTTCAGCAACCTCTATAAAATCGAAGTTATTTCTGTCAACAGAGAACTTAATTCATGAATGCGGCATTCGATCCATACATCACACAATGGAAGAACCCAAGGGACACTTGGCCTAACGGGGACCCTTGCGCTCTGTGCCATTGACCGATTTACTGCGCCATTGCTATCGTCGGTTGGGTGCACTATCTCTTTGTCACGCGCATTTAATCCTTTCCTGCTGCAAAAAAAAGTGCCAAAGGCCTCCTCTTATTTCAATGTTATACCTTAATTCATTCATTTCCAGAAGAACAGTTTGACAGAACTTGTATATTATTCCTCTCTGAAGAGCAAGCATGCTTCAGGTCACACACAGTTCTTGGCGATTCGGTACTGAGTTCTCAGCCAACCCCAAACAAGGTCTTACTCTAAAGGGGAATGGGTTAACTTCGGACAATCGAAATTCAAAAGATCGAATGTAACAAGTCCAACACGTGCACTACTTCATATTTGGTCTAGTCGCTGTAAGTGACATGATGGAGTCTAAAGAGTTCGGACTGCGGAATAAGGTAATGGCAACCAAGAAGTAGTTCTGGACTAACAGACACAGATACAGATACAATTGTTTTTTTGTTTTTTGTTTTTTTTGCATAGATAGAACCTGTTAGCTGCTGCTGTCAGTAGGCCTTGAGGTTGGCTATCTATATATATACACTGCATCTTACTGAATCCCAGTTGGTCAAGACATACTTCAAACACGCAACATCGCTGCATCTTATTACTTCCAAGTGGCAATAACGTAATTCAAATACACTCCATCGTACTTCTTCAATTTGGTCATGGCATACTTCAAATACACTACCCCACTACATCTCACTTTTTTAATTTGGCTATGGCATCCTTCAAGCACACAACGTCACTCAAGCTTATGTCTTCCATTTGGCCATAACATAATGCAAGTGCACTACATCGTACATCTTCAATTTGGTCTAAACATACTTCAGAATCACAACATCGCTACACCTTATTTCTCCTGTTTGGCTAGGACATACTCCAAGTACAACCGACCGTGGCTTACAGAAAACGATGCAATGATCCAAGATATTGTCTATTGATGCTTACGAAAAAAATAATCACGGCCACAACTGCAGTGAATCGAGACCGGGGCTCAGATTGTAGGAAAATGTCATGTCAGAAAGGAGTTTAAGCATTTTCCCTCAGCAATACAATACATAGGTAGTTGAATGAGGAAGAGGGTAGTGCTTTAACACTCAGACAACATAGTACCCGATCGTGTTTTAATAATGTCTATGCGCCTTCTCCATTAAGCTTTGAACACGTAGACGATTTCGTGAAAAACTTTTACCTGAAGCGTTTCACAAACAGAATTTTAAAGAATGCTTTTGATTAGGTCAAATATTCCAGAAAGCTCACATATGACAGTTTTACTCAATCCACTTGGACACACACACACACACACACATATATATATATATATATATATATATACTCGCATATATATATATGTATATATATATATATATATATACTCGCACACCAAAAGGCACCAAAATTAAAGAAATGTGAAACAGAAGATGGATGAGTAAAGTACACGGTCGCTGCCAACCCGTTTGAGTGGAACGCATTCGTCCATAGTGTACTCAGGTCAACACCTATTTCCATTTTTATTCCGGAACAGCCGTAAGTAAGAAAACCCTTAAAAGAAAATTTAAGGCGTCGCTTCAAAAAGACGCTGGAAGAAATACGACAAAAAAAGACCGAAACAACGAGAATAGTGCCAGCAACACGCAGCAATCTCTCCCTTACATCTGTGACGGGATATCCCCAACGACGTATAAATACGAAGCTCTTTTTCTTCGTATTTTTTGTATGCCAACAACGTTTAAATCCAAGCCCACTCCCTTCCATTTTTCCCGTCATATGTCCTTGACAAGTCGCATGGTTCAAGTCACCTCCAAATTGACAATTGGTACTGTAAATGCAAATTTTGGTGGTTGGCTGCGTTCGTTTGGATGGATGTTCACTGAACAACCTTTGAAGTGTGAGCAAGCTATCAAATATGACGGCAGTTTCCAGGAGGAATCACGGATGCAGTGTATTCTCGGGCGTCCAGATGCGTCAGAAACGGAAGCTCGCAATATATTTTGGCAAATCCTGGAATGTATTAAGATCTATTTACCTTGGACACAAAATTTTGGCTCCCGTAAAGCAGTTGAGATTTCCCTGAATCCGGTGTCAAATCAGTCATCTTGCCTCCGCATACTGGCCATTTTAAAATATGTGTCAACAGCTTTCCTGGGCGCGTTCTGAGTACTAAGGGCAAAAAACATCCAAGAAAGCTTTCGAATAAGACCACATTATCTTGGCCGGTCTACATCTTATTAGTGTTTTAAAATGCAAATAAAACGTTGTAAGAACCAGCTGTACTAAGGTAACCAGCCATATACATTTCTGCCAAGTCTGATGAGGCTCTCCTTAACTGCCTCAGAAAACCAATGTAAATACAATCATATCGCTTTACTTTTTTTGCAGTCATATGTCTCTCATTGACTATTATGCAATATGGAACCAATCCACTCAAGGTATACCCATGTATGTTTAAGGAAGATTCCGACGAACAGGTCTGCAGGAAACTATCTACCTGTTCGTCTCCTGCAGTATACTTATAAAATACTAGCTATGCATGCTCTGCTTGACCATCATTATATCATTTCGAAAATTGATTTAAATAAGCAATGATAGTAGCACAACCTAAATGCTAAATTGTATGCTTTAGGGTCGTGCAAAAAGCCTTTACTTTAATACGCGTTTGCTGAAAAAAAAAAAAAACAAAACAAAACAAAACAAAACAAAAACAAAAACAAAAACAAAATTCACCCCGTGCGTGTCCAAGCTAATTTTAGCAACTTATTGCAAAAACGTTTTGCCATTTGCTTCTTTTAACCCCCCCCCCCAAATAAAAAAGAAAAAAAAAAGTTTTCAAGCTCAAAATTGCGCACAGACAGTTGCGCACACATCCATAAACTAGGACGATACGCTTTTATGGGCCGTTGAAATCAGTGGGGACAAATAATGCCTGGAGGTAGTCATAAGTGATTTTGCAAACTTGTAGTCACACGTGTTTTTATGAAGTTGGTATTTTTAATAGTTTTGAAGAAAGCGAGACACATGTGCATGTGCACTTTTTTCCCCGCAGTTACCATAATGATACTCGCTCTAGCTGAGCGTTGTCATTGTGTATATTTGTTAAACATGAAGAGATGACACCAGCACCATCCAGTGAACAGCCTACATGGGGACGGATTCAAACCATATCCTCACCGCGCAATAAGATTATTCAACATGCAACTTGGGAGACGAAGCAGAGTATAACCATGCATCTTCATCCACATCCACATAAATTATGAATCATAAGAATAACAAAATATGCAGCGCCACCTGCTGAATTAAGACGGGTAAACGTAAGGGCCCGTATGTAAGATAGGAACGACTGCCCAAGAGGTTTAAAGAATGATTTTTAAATATTTCCCGATAGGAATATCAAAATCAACGAAAAAGAAAAATCATTGGCGTGTACCCATTTGGACACCTATGTTACATTCCCCAACAATATTGAGGAGGATCCGGCCTCGAGATTTTAGAAGCCGAAAATGTGATTCGTGGATGGACGACAGCCTGCAACAAGCTCAGACGACTGACAAGTCAGGTGAGCTAAAATAATGTGGGAAAGCAGCCGAAGCAGACGACAATCAAAATCACCAAGCGTGTGAATGATAACCAGTTTGACGGGCAAAGTGTTAAAGGTCATCTGCCAAAAATATTGAACTCTGCACGCGACCTTGGAGATGGCCACCTGTCGCGTCTCAAGCTTCACATTGCTTTGCTATTGTTGTGAGTCTGAAGCCTCCTTTTAGCGGACTGCAGCACGGCATGGGCCTCTAATCCCACTTTGACCCGGTCGAAACCGCCTTATCTGCAGTCATGGAGTGTGGGCCCTTTGCATGTCAGGATCTCACTCAATATTGACATTGCTTTGGATTTTCTTCGACCCCGAAAAATGTATTTGACCCTGTAGAAATAGTGTTCTATGTAAAGAAGTCACCTTAAGCTACTCTGACATGTTTAGTGACATGAATTAGTGAATCTGTCCAGTGACAGGAATTAGTGAATCTTAGAGGGAAACACCCAACGCTGGGTACATTGCAGTCACCTACTCTATCTTTTAGAAGGAAAATAGATCCATGAAAAAAAAGCCCTCGAACCATATGCAAAGCTCAGTTTCCTCTGTCCTTCTGTGATGTCTACACCGAAGAACCTGGGCCGGCACACCGCACAGCAAATCTATCTTCTTTTAGTTCTTTATACAAACAGTACCCAGAGCAGGCAGTGAAGTCTTGTCAATCTTTTGGAACGGTTTACGGTCTTTCAATCAAATATACTAGTCAAATATTCGAATGAGTTAGTATGCTAAAATTTTAGCAGAAGACATTTAGTGCAAAACCGGTCGGTTTTTTTTTTTTGTTTGTTTTGTTTTTGTTTTTGTTTTTGTTTTTGTTTTTGACCAATATAACCGGGAAAAGCTGAGATTTTGGCAAGTGTTATTGTAACCAATTTGAAGGCATGATTAATGTCCGCAGTATTTCCCAGCGTAAACACACAACCGTACTGCATGCCAAAGGAAGTTAGCATTTTTACATGTGACCTTGCCCATATCCAATGTTAGGTTCTCTCCTTTTATTCCCAAACCAGCAGTTGCGTTTGTAGTCCAAATAACCGTTTTAGCCACGACATTTTCAATCCTTTGAAGAAATGACATATAAAGCGCACTCGCCAATACTGTAAAACCTGTGTCAAATTTTGGTGTCTCACAACTGCGAATACTGCCTCGGTGTTGTGGATTTTAAAATTCCCATTCAATACTTATGATCACTATATTCAAATCAAATGTATGGATGCCATTCCGGACTTAAAAGTATGACCTAATTGACCAAAGACTGATAATAATAAACTTGGCATTGAAGCTCAATTAGCGAGGACCAACTCACGCATATGTATGTTAGAAACTTTCCATTAAGACTACTCGAGGAACTCACACCCTTTAATAAATGGTGGTCCACAATCACGAGGTCCTGATGTGTGTGTGTGTGGGGGGGTTACAACCCCCTCCCCCAAATATATATATATATATATATATATATATATATATATATATATATATATATATATATATATATATATATATATATATATATATATATATATGTGTGTGTGTGTGTGTGTGTGTGTGTGTGTGTGTGTGTGTGTGTGTGTGTGTGTAATAACATTGGCTGTTGGGTGTGGGTATATGGTGACAAACATTTTATAAAATACCTTTTTTTTTCATTCTTCCATCCTGTGAAAAGGAGGGATATTATTACCTATCATACATCTAAGCGTCTGCAGGACTGTAAGGTATTAGGCAAGAATAGAGAGAGAATGTTGCTGGCTAGATGTTGACAGAATTTTAATGTATAAGCCGCAAGATAAGGTAATGTCTAAGCGCACATAATTCATATATAAGGGGAGCCTCCAGCTTTCTGAGTGTGCTGCGCGCATGTTGATGCTAATTTACCAAGTGGGAGTTAGAGTCACTGTTGCCTGCGTAGACAGACCTACTCACTCTGCTTTTCTTAACACTGATTTATATCACCGTGCCTTATAGCGGGGTTAAATTCGTATTGCCGCAGTGTGAGAGAAGTTTTTCTGGGCTGGCAAGCGGCAACGCCTGGGAATGCTGTTTCCTCATTAAAATAACCACAAAGTGCCGGTCTATTATTTGTCATTTAGGTCTCACTTGGACCAAATTTTCAGATGGGTGGGATGGGGGGGGGGGGGTGAAGGATGTCAAGAAAAGTGCTTGGCAAATAGTCAATATCATGGCCTCGTTAAGATGGTTTTAACAAACCTCTACACGTCAGCTTTTTATTTGTGGCAACGTTGCCAGTCCACTTTATTGGCACGCGTGTCCGTTGAATTTATCATTTCCAGGGGCATTGCTGTAAAGATTGGATCGAAAGGCACTCTACTGAGGTATACGAAAATGTGATGTATATATATACATATATATATATATCAGTGGTGCTTCGAGATCCTTCTTTTGCTTCGCTCCGCTCGTTCATGATCTCGAATCACCTCGAGTGATAAAAATGATGCAACCATGTTATAATATATTTATTAATTAAACAGGCCTATTTTATGGTATTAAATGTGGTTCAATACGTTAGGCGTGTCAGCGGCAACTTTTTCTCCCGCCATCTTCTTGTCGTCTGCACAGATGCTGAGCGCTTGCAACCACCTACCGAATTATACGAAGGGAAAAGGGTTTATCACTTTAATTTCATGCATTTTGAATGAATGTATCAAAATACACCTGTTATTTCACCAAAATAGGCCTATATATATATATATATATTAAAACTGAAGAGTTTGTTTCTTACAGGCGTACCTACTGTTACAAGAACAGATTCAACGATATTTTTTTTTAAACAAAAATACCATGTCAGCCTGGAAGACACCAGCGGTGTTCAGTGGATAAGTATCAAACCGTGTTTCGAAGCTGTGGGATTGGCTTGTATATCGGAAAACGGCTCCTCGTAGCGGAGTAGCCATAAAGTTCGAATTTAATTGAAACGGAACTAATTGAACATCGACCTTGTTCTTCAGAGATTGAAACTTGTGTGATTTTAAGGAAAATAAAACATAAAAAGTAGGGGCAGCGGAAAATAAAGAGGCGGGCGGTGATGATAAACAAATAGAATTTTTATGGGGCCTACGCAAGGCGTCAATCTATGTTATGAATGCCGAATAATTCAACAAAAACAGTGCTTAGTTTTATAATTTTACCACTATTTCTTCTTTTCCAGCAACAAGTGTCTTTTGAAGCACCCAGCCTTTCCGTCATTGAGAGAACTTGACGTGTAAACACGATGGCCATTTCAGTAAAGTCATGCAATACACATGAGCTAGAGGTTATGTAATGATACATTACATTGCGGTAGAGCGATAGATTTGTCCCAGGGATAGAGATAATCTAATAACACGGGTGAACGAACTTGCCACTATGTCCTTCCAAGACCATAAATTGTGAACATTTACAGCTTCTCCCCACTGCCCAATGGGCACAATGTATTGCATAATTATTATCTTTGATGGAACAGAAGGTCAGTAGCTGGTCACTCAACTTTCCTATTTACCAGCCGCTGGCGCCAGCCTAAACTGTTGCTATACAAGTGCTGGACTTTACAAGCCATTATTGAACTTTATTCCGTACTTAGGGCCATATTACTTTAAAAATGGACTTAATACAGACTACGTAGTCTGACCATACTACGTGGTTATGCACCAGACTACGTTGTGTTGCACTACTTTCTTTCCATTCTTGTGTTCATTCCCTTATATGGCATGGATCTGACCATACTACGTGGCTATGCACCAGACTACGTTGACTGTTCACTTTGTTTATGAACTTAATGTATTCATACACCAGAAGCAAAATAAAATGAGGTCGCGTATGTCTACATTGGGAAGCTTGTGTCTGTTATCTTTTATTTAATTATTAATAGTAGTTTTTTTTTTAATTTACAATGAAAAATGAAAATTGATAGTACTTAAGTACGGGATAAAAAGAAAACTAGGCTCGTCCGGAGTCTGCTACACCAGACTACCTTCGTGACATCCGCATCACACGCGCCCTTTGGGCTTGTGTGATGCGGATGTCTACTCAGGTAGTCTGGTGTAGCAGACTCCGGACTCACCTAGTTTTCTCATTGTATTGAACAGTACACATATGACACTGGC
Source organism: Hermodice carunculata (assembly GCA_964020975.1). NCBI lineage: Eukaryota > Metazoa > Annelida > Polychaeta > Eunicida > Amphinomidae > Hermodice > Hermodice carunculata. The sequence continues at coordinate 68,593,284 of OZ026623.1, forward strand.
CACGGGCTTGATCTGAGAAACTGAACAAAGACAATGAATTTCTTGACGATACTCATGAAAACATGCATAAAAATCTCCACACACACACACACACACACACACACACACACACACACACACACAAATGATAATTTTATTAACCCGAGATTGAAGCGAAAAAATTTACAATAGACAACAGTTCGTATTCGAGTACTATGGGGCCATTTGAGCGGGAAATATAGCTCCATCAGATTTTAAAACTTACACATAGGTGTCGTCTGCTCCAACTGGATGTTCAATTAGTTAAAACAACTGACTCACAAAAACAGCTAAGTAAACAAGAATCATTTCTGTAAAGAACATGCTCAAAATATAGTGGTTAACTATTAATAAATGATGTAGGCAAATACAAAAATTAAATCAGGAAGACCCCAAATAATGATATGAAAACCCACTATCGCAAGGGCCACCTTGCGAAAGTTAATAGAACTAATTGACATCGTCTTTACACGAGGCACAAGAGACGCATGTTGGTTGAAAAATAATACAGTTATTAGGTCTGTAACCACAAAAAGGAGACAAAAATAAATTGCCTGTTGCATACACAACAATTGGGTATGGAACATAAATCTTTGGAACTATAATATAATGAAACTTTGTACAGTTTGATAGACCAGAATAGCTATGTGTATGAATTTCGTCCTTTATCCAAGGAGGGGTAGTTGCAGTAGATGAGGAATGCAATTTATGATGCACATTTTTGCAGTTGTTTAATGTGGTATCGGAATTCTTGCAATTATACTTGAGCGGGTAAAATAAGAATGGGTGGTTATAGGCAGTTCAAACAAATTGATGAAAATTTAGGAACTTTATTTCTTTTGAAATATCCGAAAAGAAATTTATGCTTTTAAACGTATAATGTCATTAATTTTCAATAGCTAAAGCTGCATAAACAGAGTATCCGCATGTGCATTATATGGAGCATTAGACGTGGAACGAACGCCTTTCTTCCGTAATATGAGGATACAATCTTGACAGTGTTCCCAAACAAGAATGCCTGAGTTCAAATGTGACAAGAACAGAGAGTTGTATATAATACATCGGCTTTTTGTAGGAACATGTTGGCTAATTTCTTTTGAAAATTCCGGTTGTTTCAGAAAGAACTGCAACGGAGGTCTTCAATGACACAAGCAAGCCACACATGTTAATTACGCAGGCATTGATATAGTTTTCATTAAAACAATCCCTTTACGTCCACAATCAGGTTCAGCTGACAAGCGTACATAGTTCACTATAATTGATGATAACACCGAAACACGTTGTGGAAGGATAGATTATCCGTGCAACAATTTTGTAAATATCCACAGAGTATATAGATTGTACGGGGGTTTTATCAGCACTATATGGGTAGGGCCACATTTAAACTAAAGAAGCTGAAAGATGCCCTTAGCAGGTGGAGAATGTTACAGCAGAATACCCACATAACATAATCTTCACATCAAATGATTATGAAACAAGAAGCCAACAAGCTACGTATGTGCTGCATCTAGCCCGTCGTGTCCAACGGTCATGCCTAATTGCTGGGCACCCGGCCAAAGTTCTAATCAGCGATTTCTGGAAAATTCTGCAGGAGTACTCAACGGGCCTGCCTTGGGAGAGTGCTACTTTGTGATCGGTACCACGCACCTACTTTGAAAGAAACATATTTTGATTCAGATGGCACACGATGTCAGAAACTTGATGATCCCCGAATGACGTCACAAGTATCTGTGTCTGACAATCACTCAAAATGTCTGAAAAATACCTGCTGGTCTTTTTGATCTGTGACAGCATTTACCAAATATACTGCCGTATCATCCTTTAGCGAATCTGGATTTCTGTTGGAGAATCTGTAAAAGTCACTGCCAAAAACAGGTTCTGTATCCGTGAGGAGCATCAAAGCATGCAGATCGGTTCAGCTTATGCATGCCTGTTTACTAATTGATATTTCCATGAAGATATAGTTCATCACGCTCGAGGAATATTGTTGACCAAACGTGTTCCCTCCAGACACATGGCCTGGTTACATATCCATGTCGATTAAAGCCAACGGCAACGTGTGCTATTTATTGATATTTTTAGTACAAATTCCTACTAGTCCTGTTTGAATCCAAGGACAAGAGCTCACAATTGTATATCCGAAGTTCGGGAAGTACATAACATTAAAAAGGCCGTTGTTAGATGATTATGGATTACGGTACGAGTAATGTTCATAGAGAATAACCAATTTACCACATAGGTGTCAGAAACCACGCCATAGTATAATAGTACAGAGCTAATCAGAGTCCAAAAGTATTCAACCAACATAAGAATCCTTTCCTATATGACGCTTGAATCTCAATAATGATCACCACGTAAGTCCACAAGACATTTCCACAGGCTCAATTCACACAAAATCGGTAGACTTAAAATGACCAACACGCAGAGTGTAAGTACCAGAGCTTTATAAAAATTTGTAAAGTGTTTAGACTTTCGCGTTGCAGCATCATGTTATGCTAAAAATACGAATTGAACTACATCTGAACAATCTTGTGACTTATCAACCATGAGACAGCAGTCAGAAAATGAGAACAATTTTCGGACCTGCAACCCATGGGAGTGAATAGATATTGCCGTGAATTCTGACTCCGTTTTATCACCACGGGGCACACCAGGTGTGGCGCCGATTAGTTTTGGCCTTTCAGGAATCAGCTCCGTTTTCTTTCTTTTACTGTATTTCTTTTTACCCCCTTTATTTTCTCGGGTGGTGGGGTAGTCAAATCTCACACTGCCTTCCTCTGTCACAAATATTTTCTTCTAACTTTTAATTTGTAATGCACTCTTTACAAATGGGAAACAATTCTTAGTCTAATTCTCGTCTTACTTTGGTGTCGAACTGGATGCTGTCCCAAATGTCTTTTTTCCCTCCTAAAAAAAATCGGGGAGGCCTAGGGGAGGGGGTTTTTCCAAAGGGTAATATTTATCTGCTCTTATCTATGCATGGCAAAGTATTGTACTGCTGACAAAACAAACATCAATTGATACACAAATCAGACACAAATATCCTGCCTACTTTTTTTTTGGGGGGGGGGGGTTCGAACAACCGTAACCTAAGATTTTAAATCATTGTGTACAACTTTGTTTACATGTGTAATATTAATATTGCATTATTACCCAATAAAGTACGCTTAAGCCAAGCAACTGTTAAAAATTATCTGAGTACAAAATGATAACGATGGAGATATAATGATGATGACGAAAATGACTAATATATCCGTAAAGATAACTGATAGTACTTTCCATATAATAAAGCGTTAAAAACTCCAAAACTGCAACTCAGTTCCGTTCATAAAGTTACATATTTTCAATGTACAACAAACCAATGTTTTTTCCCATCCCTAAATGCCTGACTTTAAATATCTCTCTCTCTCTCTCTCTCTCTCTCTGTGTGTGTGTGTGTGTGTGTGTGTGTGTGTGTGTGTGTGTGTGTGTGTGTGTGTGTGTGGACGAATGGGCCACACTTTTACTGGTGGCCGAGTTTACGTGAACGCCAATCTGTGGATGAAACATGAACTTAATATTATGCCGACAGGTGCAAAATAATTAGACTGTATACATGCCATTATTTACTCTTAGACCTATCGACGATAATAGTACTTGAAGTATATCACAACAAAAGCCCTAAATGTCTGGAAACATTGCTGCCATATAAGGTTTACGTAGCCACATTTCAAAAATCTGCACGCTTTCAAAATCTTATTATTTTCACGAGCTATCTAATTTGTTACAGTTTCCTACAGCAGTATAGTCGACGGCAAGTGATAAAGGGTCAGGTAACGAAGATGTCTTTTTCATTATTTATTAGACTGCCTGTGGTACATTGTCCAATGCATTTCTTCACAAAGTACGGTAATTTTGCATTTGCTCAGTCGGTTCACGGTAAATACCCAGTTACATGTGCCGTAAAATTGTAAAAACATTGAAAAGAGTTGGGTTGTTCGACGCTGTAATCAAATACAACGAAGACACTAACGGGAGATAAGTATTTTTACTTTTATTAGAAAGGCCCTAGAAACATATTTATGCCATTTCATTATACATGTGAAAGTTATACTCGCCGTGTTCTTACACACACACACACACACACACACACACACACACACACATATATATATATATATATATATATATATATATATATATATATATATATATATATATATATATATATATATATATATATATATATATATATATATACTATGGCTAAAATAACTGCCTGGGTCTGATAATTTCGCTTTTTTCTTAGACAATTTTAGCGGCGATCACTTGGTCCGTCTACCTGTCTCTGTCTTCATCCCCTGCCTTCCCCCCTCTCTCTCTCTCTCTCTCTCTCTCTCTCTCTCTCTCTCTCTCACACACACACACACACACACACACACACACACACACACACACATTTACTGTCTGTCTGATCTCCGGGGATAATGATAGACAAGTAAATTTTACCAGTGCAAGTCATTCATAATGTCATAAAACATCACTCTTCTTCTGAAAAGGCGTTTTAGCAGTATATCATCGGGCCGTTTTTGTGACCAGACTCGAAACTTAACAAATTTCAGGCAATACAGTTCTTGAAATAACTGATTAGTACATCGGATATCATATTTACCTACATTGCAGCACAAAGTGAAATCATAAATTTAAATAACTACCAAGAAATAAGCGACACATTTGTATGCAGCAGACTAATTAACTTACAACATCTGTGCCTTAAACATGTGTGTCGAGAATAATTGTACAGCATGCAGCGCAGCAGAATGAAAAAGGTTTAAATCGGTGAAGGTTCCCCTTTTTTCAATCACAACTTAAGTACAGTCCTCATCTATTGAACAGTTGATTCATCTAATTCTAAATGAACAATATCGTAAGGTTGCGACAACCTTGTCCGGTCGATCACCAGTGAATGAACAGCTCTCCTCAGACAACGCCGGAAGCGCACACAGAAAAGCATATCGACCAAAGGTGATACCGAAAACACCCATACAGGCTTTCCTTTGTTGAATTAAAAGGCACAGGACAAATCGGAATTTTCTTTATCACGTTGGATGGGTGAGTGTTAATACTTGACACAGGCAAGCATACTTCAGCCACGCCACCTGTACTTCTTCCAACATAGCTTGCGGGCTACGCCACACATCTGAATGGGGTAGATTTTTGTATAACTCTGAAATGTAGTAATGTAGAAGGCTTTGATCCGTTCCTTTGATAAATAACATTATGATATGCACAGTGGTACATCCAGAATACCGAGGCTTCATGTATACACAATTCTCAATATTCAGCCAGCTACAGCTTTTGCACAACATATAACAGAAGATGCAATATTTATATTTCCATAATCAGCATATCAACATCTGGCTTTTACATATGAACAATCTGACACGCAAATCAGCCACCAGCGACGACTATATTTGAATACTGTTGGCTTCTTTTTTTCTCTTAGTAGGGATAAGTAACTAAGAGTAGTTAACACCGGCCAAACTGATTCAACATCAACAGCATTCCAGCAATCTCAATGTGGTCGTAAGCCCGACCCGAAAATCGTACTTCTGGTGATTTGGTTTGGTACCCCGCTCCTCTTGAAACTAATTTATTGGCACAAAGCTGTTTCGTATTGCTCTGCGTGATTAGCTCAATCATTTTTAATGTACGCAAGCAGTATCCTTTAAGTCACAAAGTGTTGTGTCGCGTGATTGGTTCGGTAACTTGAGGTCATTCTCTTGTGAACTAAAACTGGCTTATTTTGTCTTCCAATCTGGGACTGCTCCTCACTATGTGAACAGCTTCACTTAATTATACACGGACTGCAGTGTGCATTTGCTTTTTTTTTTTCTGTTGGTATTGTATCTGTGGCCTTATGCCATCCATTAATCCACTACAGCCATTGATGTAGTAGTCATTTCACGTGTGTTAGATTGGGTTTAAGTATTATTCTGTACATCCCTCTGTGATATGCTGCCATTTCGTATAACAACTTGAGATTGGCTGAAAATAATTTTCACTTTTTTAGAGGTTGTCATTGTGTTTCACACCTTGTAACTGGCTGAAAATACGTTTGTTCTAATGTTATTCTGTATTGATCTGTGTACTACACACCACGTCATTTTGTTTTGCACTGTGTCATTCTGTACAGCGCCGTATATGATCACATTCCATTGGTCTCTGGTACACTTTGTGATTCGAATTAGGGCATTCGGCATTGTATTACCCCACTAGCATTAAGACATTCTGCCTTACATTTGGCTACTAACATAGTGATACTGTGCTGTACAGTGTGAACGACATCACGCAATTGTGTGCTGCAATGTGACTGCTATAGAATCATTCTCCCTTGTACTGTGTAAGTAGCCTTAATTCATTCTATGTTGTATTGTGTCATTATGATCACGTCATTCTCTATCGTGCTACGTGATTGGCATTGAGCCATTCTTTGATAAGCTGCTTCACCAGTGTCAAGTCATTCTCTATGGTACAGTGTGACTGGCATTAAGCGGTTCTTGGTTGTATAGTGTCATTAGTATCAAATAATTCTCTATCGTACTGCATTGTGAGCACAAAGTCTTTATTGCACCATGTCACTAAAAATTAAGTTATTTTCTTTCCTATGGTGCCATTGGCATAACGTCGTTCTTTGTTCTGATGCAAACCTATCATTTAATCTCTATCAATCGTACACTGTGATTAGCCTCGGGTCATCCTGTTTTGCACTGTGTGAGTACCATCAAGTAATTTTCAAACGAAATTAAATGACCTTTTTGCTTCAGAGCAACAAACTGTGCAGAGACAAGAAAAGTGCTAATGCGGCACGTTTAAATCTCTCTATCTCTCTCTCTCTCTCTCTCTCTCTCTCTCTCTCTCTCTCTCTCTCTCTCTCTCTCTCTCTCTCTCTCTCTCTCTGTCTCTCTCTCTCTCTCTCTCTCTCTCTCTCACATAGACACACCACACACACAGACATTGCTTATGTCTTTAATTAGTGTCAAATTAATTAATTACTTTAATTAATGTCAAATTACAATTACATTCATTATTTGTTATTTATTCATATTAATTTTTCATTGTCATTTTTATTTTATTTTTTATTTATTTTATTTATTTTCTATTTTTATTTATTTATTTTTTGACCGCGCAACGCTCAGGTTTGGGACATATAAGAACTTCTCTCAGATAAGAAAAAATCATATTAGGATAGAGACATATATATTTCACAGTTTACATCTTGTGACGCGATAGAATGGAAATGCTTCTTTTTCGGTGTGGCCAAGCATCTGGCGGATCTGTCACAATCCTGAAAACATTACTCTCATCAATAGAGACAATCAGTCTATGAATCCCTCGCGACTGTATTGAACCTTCCTATAATCGTAATCATGACGAACAGTTTTTTCCCCTTGTCTTCATGGATTAACATCTTTGAATTCTCCTGTCATTGTTTTGAGTAATATTTTGCAATCAATATTCAAGTATCTGCATTTGGGCCTAACTGTGAGATGGTGTGCAGTAAAGCAATATTCCTTTTGCTGCATAAAAACAAAGCTTAAGTCCATTCATATGCACGCCCGCGTTACGTGTTCATGATTGTGTGGATGCACAAAAGACAGCGCCTACGTTGCTTGCACATGATTGTGTGTATGTACACAGGAGTACCTGTGTACATTCCACAATGCCCGTATTTCCCATCCTTAGAATGAAACATGCCATCGCTAGGGCGCTGGGCAGAACAGTGCTGTCTAAGGCAGAACGCCCATAAAGCAACACAAATATTATTCTTGATTGTGCATACAGACGCTTAAATATGATTACAGCGCGCAACGGGTATTCTACACAAATAACTGAACCCATTACCAACTCAGACTCCAAGCCAATTTTCATTACGTTAAGACGAGACCCAAACTTCATTTCACTGGATGTTCGTTTCCAAATGCCACGCGTCCAGCTCAAACAAAGTTAAAGAAAAAACGGGGAATGGGGATAACGGACGCATGTCCGAGATATCAAAGGTGGTAGTAGAAGCAACGGACAAGTGATAAAGCTTGTGGCTATAGTTGCAGGCCATGGCGTATTGTTAGACTGAGTTCAGCATTATTATAAACACAGGGGCCCTACATTCCCATTCAGAAAGGCGAGAATAAAGGAATGATTAATGAAGAATACATGGTGCATTTTGGCTCATTCAAAATACACATTTACTGTACAAAAGCATTAAGCAACTAAAATATAATGTATTCCATGTTACCAAAATATCATAGATATGTAAGTAAGTATTAATATTATGTATGCAAGCAGTAAGTAAGTAGATAGATGTATTAATATTATACATGTAGGTGCAGTGCCGCAATAGCGATCCGTTGGGGTGGTAGGGTTGGGCGTTGGGGGTCGCATGTTGTCTGTTCCCAGAAAATATATATGTCATTTTCCTGCCACACATAATATTCCTTTTTTGGTCTGTGGTCCCTATTTTTTGCTGTCCCACTTTAAAACACGGGTTAAGGGATTAAAACAATAACGAAATCGAGGTCCCGGTGACAAAATAAATCACAGACAACGAAACTGAAATGTGCGTGGCTGATGTAGGAACTGGGGACAGAATAGGGAAATTTCATACACTTTCAAATCAATGATAATACACAATAGGCAGCTATCATCAGATCAATAATGTTTCCTGTTCCCAGAAAATACAAGGCCCTTATTCCGTGTTAGAACATCGTCGTTGCATGATGGCTCATGAAACGTACCTTTGCTTGATGCCATCCGTACATCACCATTGAGCACAGAGGGAAAGGCTCGAAGTGTTACATCACAAGCAACTTGTCAATTGGAGAAATTTCAAGCAGCTTTCAAGTTGCCAAAGACCTGCCAGTCTCTTGGCTTTCAGACACACAAGCCACACAGGTTCAGTGAAATGGGTTATGGCAGACAACCATGGGTGTCCGTTGTGATTGGCTGTGAGCCAAATGACATGGGTTTAAGAGGCGGAAGCCACTGTACTTTATACCACGTGCACAGTCAAATTTGTTTCAGAATAAAATTTGTACGCACTCCGATCAAGAGACCTAACGATTGAATTATGGCCAATGAGATTCCCAAGATGAATCAAAGATGGACCTTTTCAGTTGGTTCACCGCATATATAAATATTCTGGTCAACATCGTACTTGGCGCATGACATCCAATTGGTCTTCTTGTAGTTAAAAGATTACATTATATTTTCCAAGCAAACACGGTGCTAATCTTAAGCAAACCGACCATTCTGGGAGACAAAAGGACCAGATCATCGGCGTATGCGAGAGCACCCACAAATGCATGACCACCATAGCATCCAAATCCAGATTTTTCAGTGACACAAGTGCCTCCGGCTGTGCCCAGGTAACAAATTAAACCAACATCAAAGGAGGTAATGTGTAAAAAAGGAACGAACATCCATTTTATGGATGTTTTTTCCTCTTTTCTTTCGTTCCGTCTTTGATTCGTTTGACGTGTATATATATATATATATAATATATATATATATATATATATATATATATATATATATATATATATATATATATATACATATATAATATCAATATATATACATACACATGTAGTTGGTATACAATGACAAGATTCACTGGCAGAAAAGGATTATAACTAATCAAATACATACAGCTGCATGATTATTAAATCATACACAGAATTTTTTTTTAGTGATGTGTAATCAATTTACAATATCAGTCACAAAAATGTGAGGGACTGTATGATAGGCTAAGGAGACCCTGCAAATTAACCTTATTATCTGACAAAATATACAATCTTGCTGAAGCCGACATCGATAAATTGTGTAAGAGAGACACTTTGATAACTCATGGGCGTAGCAAGATTTTTTCCCATTTAACTATACTTGTAACATATCCAATCTCGATGGAGCAAGTTTTTTGTACCTCTTGTCAATGAACCTTAGCGTACGCATTTCCTTAGACCTTAACGCTTCATGAGTTACTATCTTATTCAAACTAAAAGAGTTCCTGATTAATTGAACATGAGGGAGACTTACCACTACAAAATGGTGCATTCAAGTTTTCAGAAATCTCAAAAGTAACCACAGTACCACGAAAGACGCGCAACACGAAAGAATGTATAGTTAAGTTATGGTAACAAGCGATGTTACTGCCCCCGATGTCCATCACCACTAAATATCAAGGACTAATCGAAATTAGTCAAATTGTTTTGTGTGTCTGAAAGGCTTCCAACCGTCGACAAAGGAGGAGTTTCGTAGCTCCCGAAGATGGCAAAGAAGCACCATGGAAATCTTACTCTTATCCACAAGATTACCAGCAACAGCCAAAATTGCTTCATCCCATACCTGAGTTTTCTGAGTGGAAAGACAAAGTTTCAAATGAAACGTAAGGGTTCTATGCTCCACATATATATATATATATATATATATATATATAATATATACATATATATATATATAGAGAGAGAGAGAGAGAGAGAGAGAGATAGAGAGAGAGAGAGAGAGAGAGAGAGAGAGAGAGAGAGAGAGAGAGAGAGAGAGAGAGAGAGAGAGAGGTATACGCACGCATGTTTGGCAGTTATATTTACAACATTAGCTGGTGTAAGTCGCCTTATTTTTTCGCCCATATATTTTTTCTCGGCTTCTAAAGTATAAATTGTCAAATTTACATTGTTTTAAGTTCACGCGACTTTCCTTTCTGGAATTTTGGCAGTAATGTAATTTTGGGAACTCAACAGAACCGATTAAATTGGAAATTAACAATACTGTGAAATAGACTATTTACATTGTTTGCGGGGATATTTAGCTAGCATGCTGTACAGATCTATTGAGATATAAATAATGCATAAACATCAGGTAGTGTGCTCCGTAGTTATGCTCAAAAGTTACATTTTATATTTGTTACTCTGCAGTTCTATTCAGATACAATTTTTTTTAGATATTAGGCAGTATACTATATAGTTCTATTGAGACAAAATTTAAAGTTGGATATTACATTGTAATCTCTTAATTCTATTTAGATACAAGTTCTATTTAGGTATTTAAGTTGTGTTCTCTGAAGTTTCATTAAGGCAAAAGCCCTACTTAGATATTAGATAGTTTTCAATGTACATGTATTCTGTTCTACTGGAATGAAGGTCTACTTGGGTATCAAGTAGCATGCTCTGTAGTTCTATTGAGGCACAAGTTCTATTTAGATATTAGGTGGCATGTTCTGCAGGTTTTTTTATAGAGATATAAGGTCTACTTGGTGCCACAGAGTAATCGGGTTGTAACCACCAAAATAGAGAAAGCTACTGACCTTGCCTGTCATCCATAAATATGGAGAATTTAATAATGCTTATAAACTGTCGGTTAATAGGGACTGTTATCGCGAGACTCAGCCATGAGGTGGCCGTACTCAAGTGCTGAAGGCCTTACCACATTAATAACACAAACTCCGGTAAGAGGGAAATCTACACGTGTTATTAGCTTGCACAAAGACAGGTCCAAGCCATTATTACTAAATAATCTACCTACGACTAGAATTACGTGCCCTCCATTCTTGAAAAGCTCTTCATTGTGTCGTGACGGTCCCTGGGCTGTAAAAGACCTAACCTGTCATGTCTTTTAATCCGGCCAATGGTCTTGTAGCTATTTGGTTATAGCTTGAATTCAGTTCTCGCCTTTCTTAGAGATGCCATGTGGTTGCGATAGAGTATTAAGGAAAACTCATCATCTCCATAGACCATACACCTCCCAGCACACTGCTGTGTGTGACAGATGTTGACAAAACAACTATGACTGCTGTTTACAGCGATACACCCCGGTTTTCCGCATGACCAAAAATCTGTTGCTTTTTACCTGAAATCAATCATTTTATTTAAGATCCAGTAAATAATTAAACAAGGATACAATGTTAACTAAATAATTAATTAAAACTACTCGGGTATGTACCTGAACTAAAATGTACCATAACTAAGTAAAAGACACTTAAAATAAGCAGTGAATTAAACGCCTGGGCCTTCTTGGACATTGTGGTACCTCAACCAAGTGAAAGGCACCTGGGGGAAAGAATTAATTCAAGCATGTAATTACTATAAAAAATGTTTCCAGACATATCACACATATATATATACATATATATATATATATATATATATATATATATATATATATATATATATATATATATATATATATATATATATATATATATTAGGAACTTGAGAGTTGATCTTATGATCAGCGCAACCAATTATACGTGACTTGTTTGAAGACTAACCTGAACAGCATATAGGTCTTGCGTTAATATTTTGCATGGATATCTGGAAAGAACATGCAATTATTTCATGCCATTGCTAACATTGAGCAAATCAATTTAACAGTTATTGAGGTTACTTTCTACCATAAAGTCAAGAGACCTGGCGTTAACTTTTAATTCTAATACAGTGATTGGAAACTGCTGTCATATTTTGGCAGAGTGATTTGACTCTATTTCTAAATCCTTATATAGCGTCCGGGCGTTATCGCTCTATCTATGTACAGTTATTTGATGCTGTTGCTAAACCACTTAACCGATTTAAATGTATAATTCAATATTATGCAATTACAATGTAGCTCACGCTATGAATGAATCTTTACAGTCATTTGTTTTATCATGTAATCTTTACTCGTGTATTTGACGCCATCACTGAATCTCTGTCTAGTGAGTTAACGCCACAGCTTATTCTCTGTACACTGACCTTATGATATTGTTTGATCTCTGTTTATATAGCACAGTGTATTGACGCTACTGCTTCATCTGTAAACAGTGACTTAATACAATTGATAAAAGTTATACAACGTTTTGATATTATTATTTGTTTCTTATACATTGCACACTGACTTGGCCCTATTGCTGTATCGCTATTGCTTGAACCTACGTGTAGCCAGCTGGCCCAATTGCATCAGGTTCAAGCCGTGATATACCGGTATAACAGAATGTCTGTAAAGTTATCTGATGCTATTGCTTAATGTACACATGGCGATTTGATTCAATTGTTTTAATCTTCATACAGTGATTTAATGTTATTGGTGGGCCCTTATATGAAGATATCACCCCCATTGATTACCCTTTAAGCAGTCACTTGACGCTACCAATGAACCTTTACATAGTGATATGATGCTACTGGTATTGAAATAGCAATATTCGTAAACATCTAGTGTGCAATTCTATTGTAGACCAGTTCATTGGTGTCATATGGCAGCAGATGCATTGTTACAATTGCATTCATCAAATAGCCCTTTCACAATCACGGATTTTCATTTCTGCACAATAATACTTTATAGCAGCTTAAAAAAATAAAAGATTTAACATGGCTTTTCTTACAACCTATCAGCTGAAAACCACCAGTTGATAAATGTTTTTTGTTGCCGATCAGTATACGTGCCGCCTCTTCTTTCAGTTTAATCGATTTATTTCCCTCCCCCCCCCCCTTTTTTTTTTCTTTTTTTTTTTTTTTGCAGGTCAGCAACGCATTTTGATTGTCCTATCTTGCAGTGCGTCTGTCTATACGGTACCCATCTGCTAGTTCACTAAATTATTTATTGTCCTACCTGTCATTTCATATTGCCTTATCTTGTCCCAGTTTGTTATACGCGTTTCCATAATAAAGATAACGAGCAGTATTTCATTCTGGCAGAGTTGCATAAAAAGGTGTTGCTTCAGTTCTGTACATACTTTGAATGTCTTCCCCTTCTGTACTTAAATATAGATATGGCATATTTATTACAAATTCAACCAGGTAGGATTGGAACCTTAGATGTTTTACAACAGCAATTCTTATAATGAATACAAATTACCGCCCCCCCCTCTCCCCCCCATAATCGACTAAATGCACCGAAATGTCAAATGTCGTTGGCTTCTGATTTCATTTTTTTTCTACTTAGTTGGAAAATTTTGATTGAAAATTGATTGCATGATTACAAGCTTATACCTGATTGACGTGTCGACAGCTTCCCAAGTCGTTCCGTTACACTACAGTGTCTGGCACCCAAACCACGGCATTGGACAAAATTCTAAGCGCCTAACTCGCATCAAAACAAAAAACAAAATAAAAAAAAAAAACAAATGCTGACTTTGTCTTAAGAGAAAACGGTCAAGCCTCTAAGAGTAGGTAAGATACTTTCCCCTCCTTTCTAACAGCATTAATTACCCAAGTCGTTTTATACGCAACCATACAATATATATCAACGAGGTATATGACTTTTTACTGTCAAAATACCAGGCAGCAGAACGTAGCCCCACTACAGGAGTCTCGGCAGTGGACACTTATGATATCGGCGCATTGATATAGTGTACTTGACTGGCCCACCCTGGGGGCAGTTTCAAATTTCATCTTATAGATGGTCATTATAACGTAAGAGTGAAGCAACGAAGTATAACGCCTCTCTACTTGAGGCAAACATTTGTTGATTCTATTGGGCTTTTGTGGATAAGGCGAACATTTGTCAGCATACGATGCATCTTCTACACGAAACGTCATGCCAAAAGAAAAAGAAAAATCGACCAATTCCATCAGCATCAATCGAATAATCCATAATGTTCCTGGTATGTATTATCCAGCTTTGTCATGGAATGCTACAATTCATGAATGACTAAAACTTCTGCGCGTAAAAATTGACATTATTTCGACTTATTACTGGCCATAAGGCATAATGCTCTGTATATCAACTTACCTCGGAACTAGTGTAGTTTTAAATATACGCAGCACTCACCTGTTGCTGGGAAAATATTTTGTTGATCTACAATACGTAAGAAGCTGGAGCAACAGCTATATATGATAGTTAATCTAAAAAGGACAATAAACTTAATTAGTGGACCCTACATCGCAGAAATCAAATGACGAGATAGGCATTTGCTACAGTAGACGGATATGTGATATCACGAAGTACGCCAATTTGAAACTGAACAGATATATATTGTCATAGGTAAGCTGTGATGGAGTTGGAGAGTATCTGCATAAATTGTTATTGCAACCAGGGTAATATTACGGAAGGGAATGTCCACCTTTGCGGGAAGTGGATGAATGAAGAAGAGCTAGAAGCAAAAAAAAAAAAAAAAAAAAAAAAAAAAAAGAAGAAACGAAAAAAATATCAGGAACTAAGTACAGAAAGCAAAGTAAATCACGTCGTGGAAAGGCAGACGTTGACTACAGGCATCCACACAGCCAAACAGCCTGGTCTCGAGGATACAGCCAGCGAGCAACAGAAAGTACCATCTGCACGGGCGTCTGGATAGACCAGTCGTCCCATGATATTTCCATTTCCATACTATGCATCTAAATTTCGCTAGGATCTGTGACACGAGAAGCACAACATGGCTGAAATATACCAGTGCTATACTCAGATCACCCCAATTTTGGTCAGTTATTGAGCATTTTCAGACATCTGATTCCCCACAAACGTCATAGTCCAACTAAAACACTGGTATCAATCCCCTACTATAATCAGATAAACAAATATGGGAAGTATCAGTCTGATTACATGTTTGAGGTATCACTAACCCAAATAAACGCCATGTTGGTGTTTACTTTGTTGCTTGTTCTGCCTTGCTGTGTTGCAGTTAAATTCCAAAGGCAATGAGTAGTATTAGTATGCATTCTCAAACACCAACAGTATCCAGAGTGGCAAATATTTATTCACGTATTATTTCACAGGTGAAAAAAATGTGTTAAACCACGTACAGATACTCATAAGGCAACTCAACAGAGCACAATTTACGTAATACCTCATTCAAATACGCAAGCATTTGTTTCCAATTTGATTTCAAATGAAAACAAACCTTGTATTTGTTGTTTCTCAGTTGTTTATTTATATCGCCATCAACAATCGTTAAGAAAGAGCCTAATTGTTTTAAACAAGAATTTAGTGATAATTATAGTATAATAAGGAAAAAACTATAACACGTCCACAATATACAAATCACATCGAAAGAATGATATATCTGTTGCTTCAGCAGAGACCCAAATGCGGTCACGCTGTAAATTTTCAAGTAAACTGGATATGATATCCCACATACACCACACTATCAAGTAAGAGATAGGACAATATCACTTAATGGATAAGTTGGCCACATGACTACCTCAAACTCGACAAGGGGTCTCTGATCCCACAGCGTTCTCATATCAATCTGCCACTCTGAAATCGAGTAAGAGCCCAAAAGCAACGTGTCTTTTGTTAATCTAAAGCTTATTGTACCAAGAAAAGGTATAAACTTTTTGGTTATTGAACCTCACTCAAACCGGTCCGTAATGAGAGGTGTTGCGTCTTTTGTCTTTTCTCTTGAAGCATGCTTTTAACACAAAGGTTTGAATGAGAAGGCAGAAAGTAGCTTATCTCAGTATCATTGTGTTGTGGGTATAACACTTACAGTACACCACCAAAATGTGTATCAATATTACCAATATTGGTTACATGCCGCACACCCCGTCCTGGCAGAAGCACACAGGTGAAGCGCGATGCACTTCGGTTACCATAAAATGGCATCCATTCCTACCACTAGCATGTCACTGACACATGTAGGAACCACAGTGCTAAACCAATCTACCAGGCAACTAAACAGTAGTTTAAATGACATACATGACAACTTTTTAATAATCCAGAAACGTGCATACAAAGAATGCTTTTCTCTGTTTTGCTTTAACACACGAAATTATACTCGCAGTTAATCCTGTCATTCCCTAATGGCAGGAATGTAAAAGCGGATAGACAGAGGTACAGAAAACGCTGAGATAACAATTCGTCCACTGCAAACGAGTCAATTATGAGAGACAACACCTTCTCCATTTAAACCAGAGTCAACCGTGAAAGATAACATCTTTGTCACTACTGGAAGATTTGACCGTAAAAGACAACATTCTTTCCATTGAGAATAGTGTCAACCGTGAAAGGCAACATCTTCTGTAGTGCGGGCTGAATCAACTATGAGAAAAGGCAACACCGTATGCGCTGACCAAAGACTCAACTGTGAAAGAAAGCAACTTCACCACTGAGAGCAAATTCAACCAAGAAAGCGGATTTCTTCTCCACTGCAGACAAAATCAGCTGTATGCCAACAGCACCTGTCTTGAGAATGCATACAGGTATTACGAGACATTACCATATCTTTAGGACGGAAAGTATCTCGACTGATTGGTTTGTGAGAAGTTTTGAGAAGTCACGGAACAGGTAGAGGGGGTGAACCAAGACTTCTGGGCACTATTTTGGGTTTGGCAGGAGAGTGTGACCGTCAACCTAACATGTGGGTACAAAATAATACTTGAAGTATCAATCCACTAAGCTACTTGTAATAAATGCACACGGCACGTCTACAAGGTAAAACATTCATATCGCTTTCAATCGAGGCACGGCCACAAATTGTTCATTTTATGCCAACAAATAACAAGTTAACAACAGGAAAATTGCACGCAAATCGTAGTTTGA
>OZ026623.1:68610982-68793482 GCA_964020975.1 Hermodice carunculata
AGGAAAATTGCACGCAAATCGTAGTTTGAAAAGACTTTATTGATGAATCTGGGAAACAGCAACACTCTCTATTTAGAAGAGTAAATTGTATCATCCCGGCCGAATATTTCTTCATTTTACAGTTAATTGTTGCCTCTGCTGCCGATTCTATAAAACATTTGTGGGGCATATGCCTTTCGTCCATAATTGTCAATTACTTTCGTTTGCCAACAAATATCACCATACAAAATGATCAATATTTTGATTAACACTTTCCCGCAAAAATAAAAATGTCGTACGTTCTCTTAACTTTGTTCTGTTCCCCTGTTTTTAATACCATGCATTGTTTACTACCTTCGTTTGTCTTACCCTCAAATATTTTTTTAATGATTAAGTTTCACAACGAATGGTCAAGATCATCTACTCTTCCTTGAATCGGGTGTTTGGCATAGGTAGCTCATGTAGTTAATCTGACAATAGAGGCTGTACAAACAGGTGGTGTTATCCATTGTAAAGGCGGCTGGCAGTCCCCCGTGTATTACCATATAAACGAGTGGTCACCACCACCAACATGGCTAATAAAGAAACTGTCAAGTGGGTGGGTTTTTTTTCTGTAGCAAGTAGACCAACGGCATAAATGACATGTACGAGAATGCATTATCCCATAATAGTAACATATCGCCAGTGTGCTTGACTGTGACACTATTCTGATTCCTGCTCCTCTAACGCACATCGTATGGTAAGGACGAACGCTATCACAGACGGGTACATGCAGACGAGCTGAAGTTCTACTTTTATTCCATATACGCAATTCGAATGTTATATTGGTTTATAGTTAAATACTTAAATTGTTTCTTTCAATTCAAATAAAGCATGTTTAAAATTGTGAATTCTATTGCTGAGAACTTCGAATGTAGACATATCCTGGCGTGAAACGTCATCGTCCACGTGACCCGGTGGTGACGCAGTATATAAACTTACGTTGCACCACCTGACAACTTCCATCTCTTTGCGGATCATCCAAGTAATAACGGCTGCCCTGATTTGCCTGGCCGGTCTTCATGGTCTTATCCGATTATATTGTAGGCCTATGCCAATTCTCTCTCTCTCTCTCTCTCTCTCTCTCTCTCTCTCTCTCTCTCTCTCTCTCTCTCTCTCTCTCTCTCTCTCTCTCTCTCTCTCTCTCTCTCTCTCTCTCTCTCTCTCTCTCTCTCTCTCTCTCTCTCTCTCTCTCTCTCCTCTCTCTCTCTTCTCTCTCTCTCTCTCTCTCTCTCTCTCTCTCTCTCCCACTATCTGTCTGTCTGCCTATCTGCATAAATAATTGAAGGACTTTTTTCAGGAAAAGTGGATTTTTTTTGGTCAGGACAAGTAAATATGCTAAGCTCCATTGAGATTATATATATATATATATATATATATATATATATATATATATATATATATATATATATATATATATGTATATGCATATCGCCGAATAATCTGGCCTCTGCTTATACAAGCGCTAAAACGACGGGCGGTACAGATAGCACTATATCTTTGGCCCAAACCGCCATCTCCAGCCTGGTGGCCACGTCTGCACTTCTAAAGACTGTTTACTTTAATCATCATGGCTGAACTGTGATTATCTGGTAGTATCCAATTAGCGTCTTGCGAATCGGCAAGAGCTATCATCCACTATAGGCAAAAGGATGCACTGGGATATATGGCCATGTACGTAGAATTCCCAGGGCGAATGGGTGGAAAAGACTGGCATACATTTGGCTCATTGCTCGTTGCTCTGTAAGCTTTCAACCCTCTTGGGATAAAATTACAATAAATAATGCAGATTGTAGAGAATTGTACTTTCTATATTCAACACCTTAAATAGTAAGACGTAAATATGATGAAAACCTAAACAAATCTAATCAATCTAATCATGGTCGTCTCAGCTTAAGCCGGTTAGTTACTTTCCCACCCCCATCCCGCCCCGTAGGAATTAGTCATCTGCAGCACCTTTTTCTCGGTGAGCTTGTAACAAATCTTATATAATGGGTACCATCAATATTGCACAATTCGCCCATTTAAATCATTATCTTGGTACTAATTCCAAGACTAAGTCAACACCTTCCCTGGCCGCACTTTGGAGACAATGCACCAAAATTGTTGCTAACGCAAATTACTTTCTCAAGTACCGCCGAATCTTTTACACTGGGCATGCTGATACTCGACCGCAAGGCATTTGCAAGGGGGGATTTGGATGCCGACTCATTAAAATTCAGATAACTGTGAATATTAACGTGAAGAACACTCAATGGGCCAATCTCCCATGACATTTGTTGACTTGTTTTGCCAGAGTGGTGCTGCGTCTTCTCTATCGATGTAGAATGCACTAATAACGCAGTCGTGGATCATCTGACTCATAGGATCACACAAAGTTCAGCTCTTGGTCACGACACAACCAACACGGACGTTTCTATCTCCCCCCCCCCCCGTCCTCAAAAACTAATCACTGTTGGTCACGTAATAATTGTGGGGTCAGACTTAACAGATGTGACAAGGCGATTAGGCGCCTTTTATGTACAATAATGCTCTTTACCCTGGTGAGTTAACAAATTTCATTAGCCCCATTAACACTCCCAGTTCAAATTTGGTTAAACCGATAAGCTTTCCAAATTTTAAAGCTGTTTATTTTGATGTGTGGTACGTTGTTCACTCTGGAGATGTAATCCAAAAGATAATCACTTTGTGTCAGGTTTGTGGAAAAAACAGTTGAAGACTCTATGAGCGGCACACGATAAGCATAACATTAAGAACGTTATCAATAAATCTTAAACAGTCTTGTTTCACCTCGTTACTCGCAACAAGTATGATACAAATACATGCAAAATACATACAGCATGTAAGATACACTATTCTTTATGGTGGCAGCAGCGGCTCCCTGTGTCACGTGACACTCTAAACCAATGAATGAAGCAGGATTTGTTCTTCCTCTAGGTGTCTCCACGTGCAACAGGTGGATGCCATGAAACCGCTACCTGTTGTGCCACCAAGAGGCGACATGCTCCTATACTAGAATCCTAGATAATCAACAAGCATGTCGACACATTTTGCATGCTCAGCTTTGTCTCAACCCCCCCCCCCCCCCACCCGCCCGCCCCAGCATCACGGCCTTTCACAACAGCAGTTATATATCGCAGATATACATACCCTTGCCTTATTCAACTGTAACCACTGCAAAAGATGATATCTAAGTAGGGCCACAAAAATAATGTAATGGTCGCCTGAGGTGGGCGGTTTTTTTTTTTTTGGTTTTTTTTTTGCAATTAAGAGAGATACCCACAGCAAGGACATGGTAGATTTCAGTTGCTGAGCATATGGGCTACCATGCCAAATTATACTATCTACTGCTGCCTTCGCCATATCAAACGAAGAACCGATATATATATATATATATATATATATGGGCTTGCGGCTTTCCTTTCAGTAATTCGCTCACATGTATCCTTTCCCTTTGTTGTTTAATTGTATTACAGCAAGTCTACCAGAGTACATAGTCACATGTTTGCACATTGTATTGTCCTATGCGTCTTGTATATATCATTTTGTGCGTCTCCGTGTCTGGAGAACCCCTAGATTAGTCATATTTCATGTACTATTGGGTAATCCAGTGATAATAAATATGTTTAAACTAAACTGAATAAAAACCACGTCTACAGCTCCCCTTCAGCGCCCAACCCATCCCAGAAAAGCTGCTCACCTGGGTTATATTATCTTGATAGGTCTCCACTACAAATGTCATTCAAATTAGTTTCCGTTACTGTTTAGAAAGCAAAGAACATTGGAGTAGACGATATTTAATCACCTGCCGGTTTGGGGGTGGGCATGGGGTTGGGGGATTCAACATGGCTCAAATAGTACAATAATTTATCTGATATGCTACATATCTCCTAAGTGTGGCATAGACATGTGGCCTAATGTGAGGAAAATCGGCATAGTCAGTCATCAAAGCACTATTACAGTGCACGGAAGTCAGATTGTAGACCCATTTGTTCTATGTGCCCTGCAAAAGCATTGACCCTTTGAGTCAGTCTCACATGTAAGCCTACACTTCCTCCTCTTTCGGGCGCTGGGCGAAAAGACCAAGCGGGCAGATTAAAGTTAAGATAATAAGTCATGTTTTAAAAGTACTTTGACGACGGTTTCCCCTGGTAACTCGGAGAACGGACACCTAGAAGCTAGCAAAATATTACAATACCGATCACCGAACAACTGAGGCTATGCA
This sequence comes from Hermodice carunculata, assembly GCA_964020975.1. Lineage (NCBI taxonomy): Eukaryota > Metazoa > Annelida > Polychaeta > Eunicida > Amphinomidae > Hermodice > Hermodice carunculata. Next base: position 68,615,226 of record OZ026623.1, read on the forward strand.
GCTATAGTGGGGCTATGCTGTTTCACCAAACAACCGTAGCTATGCAGCTAAGATGTTTTCCCGGCCCAAGTTATCCCTCTAGACAAGCGGACATAAAAGGCTGTGTTTGAGTTGACACTACCTCAAAATAACGGCACATGACGCTAATTTCTCGATAAAATCTTTCAGTCAAGGTCCATCAATTTTTGTTAGAGAATGACGGTGTGTGTGTGTGTGTGTGTGTGTGTGTGTGTGTGTGTGTGTGTGTGTCCTAAAATTTATTCAGGCTCAGGCCTATTCAGTAGGGTCGGTCCAGTTACCGGAGCCACATATATATTTTTGTTAGGCCTTAGGTAACTTGTATATTTGTGAAACATGTTCAAAATGGATGTTCTTTCCCTTCTTACACATTACCTCCTTTGACGTCAATTTAAGGGGCCGTCTGTAAAGCTCAGCATATATAGCGTCGCGGTATCTTATTCTACTCCCCTTTCTAAAATATTACCGTAAGCCCCCCAAAACCATACATTTTCTTTTAGATATTAATCTATATTTTCATTATGTGAAGAAAAAATTCACTATTTTCTCGTTATTTGCAGAGGCGATAGGCGATATATTACAAAGCGGTCCACTTCGGAGGTTTTCTGTGCTTTGAAAACCATAACATTTAACAAAATCTTTAAATTTGGTAAAATAAAACTTTGATACAATGTTTAGGAACAGTTTTCTCGTTTATCCTTTAAAAGCAAAAGGAACGATTAAAAAAAATTATAAAGAAGCACTGTTTCAATTTTCTGCTTTGTGTAATTCAAATTACAAAATATAAAAATATTTGCAAACGCCACATACCGTTCCTGGGCAAGAATGTATATTTTCAAGAGCTTTTTATTTCATCAAAATCGGTTAAACCATTTATGAGCAATCTGTTGGAAACCTCAGAGAAATCGGACGAAAATAAGAATTGTGAGAAAATGCAATTTAGGTCTAATTGGCTCTCTGTCAGCGGTAAACTGGCCATTGTGGAAAATGTGCTCATTCTCTCTGATTGATGCTTGTCTTGTGAGAAGTTCTCTTATAATTCTTTACTTATGATGTGTTGTCATGAAAATATAAATCTTTAATCTATGTTTAAAAAGGAATCTTTGAAGTTTTTCCAGGAGAAGATCACAAAGATGTGGTTTCCTAACAGTTGGTTTCAGTCGCTGAAATAACAGATTATGAGTGCCCATTGTTCTCTCCCTAGCCCACCGGTCCATTGTTCTCTTCTTAGCCCACTCGCCCATTGTTCTCCCCAACCTATGGGCAGCTTGATCACTTCCCATTGCCTAGCAGACCCAAGTCTAACTGACAGCTCATTTACATTCTGTTGTAAATACAAAACCACGTGGGTGTTTCGGCAAAAACCATGATTTCTTCAGCTCCAAAGTTCTCATAAAAATTGACATTTGCCAAACTCAACATTCGGCAGTATTGTAGACCGGTACCTAATCTTTCATATTCTGCGAAAAAAAAAAAGCCAACAAAAAAAAACAACTTGATTTTTCTAAAATTTATACTGCAAAATATCTTTAGCAGACGAACCCTTAATTTGTTACTTGGGCACAGCCGGAGGCACTTGTTATGTATAAATCAAGTAAATGTAGCAAGGCAGGGAACATAAGCTTTGAAAACGTTGATTGTGTGAGTTCACTGATTAACACGCAGACAACAAGAGAAAAAATTGGGCTGTGAACAGCCAGCCCTCAGCTGAACTTGACAATCAACCCATAACACCCTACAATTCTGTCAACGAAAAACAAAACAAAAGCAAAACAAAACAAAAAACACGCCATACTTTTTTTAAGATGAATACACTGCTTTCATCCTGAAAACAATTTTGGCACGAAACTGAAGCGCCGATAAGGTATACTTTACTATATCAGTCCATTCAACTTGCCAAGTTGTATGATTTCGTCTTCATCTTCACAGACTCACCATATGATTAAAGGGCAGAACCCTGATGGATTTCAAACTAAAACTCCCCAATTATTTATTTATGTTGAAAGGAGGACATGTTCACAGAGATTGGGGAAATGCTTCGCAGAGACACCTTTTGTTATCATCATGCAAACAATGGAAGTTTAATAATACATCCAGTAAACGTCAAAAGAAATCGGCAATAGCACCATAGGCAAGGAATGACATCATGACCAGAATGATAACCAAATATAAGATGGAAAAACAGTCCTTGATAAGTCGAAAACGTCCAAATTCAACTTAACAATTCAGGTTGAAACACCAGTTCTGCTCAAAGTGAAGCGTACATCGGCGTACCACATAAAAACGTTCAGATTAGAGTATGAGCATTTATACTATTTTTCTTTCATGTCAGTTTGTACCATATTGATCACAGGCCCCTGTAAGGTAGGTCAGCCGAGCTGTACCTTCTATGCATGGAGGAGGTGCAGCCGGACGAATACGGCGTTTCCATTATCTTGGTGCAACCAAACGGTTTTTGTGGTATTTGGAGAATGTAATATATATATATATATATTGTTTTGTATCCAGGTGGCATCAGCGATTTGTATCTTCGTGTGAGCTCAACAAGCAGTTGGAGACTGCACAAGTGTTAATAATTCTTGAATGGGGTCATCCTTGGCCTTGAGTTTTGATGTATTACGTTATAAGGCACGTTTAATTCAATTTTACTCCTACAAGATAACGAAAACTTCTCTTAACAAATGATAAGTAACAATACGGCCATGCAACAATTGCACCGAACGCCAACAGTGCGTCCATTGAACTCTTTGGAGACAAGACTGCGATCATTGGTTTCTGTGTTCGTTTACCTCTTGTGAGGCAACAATGCGTCTATCTGTATCTTAACAGACAACATCACGCCAACTCAATTCTAGTGAGGCGATAATTTCGCTTTTTCAAATCTTTAGGATAAAACAGAATAAGTAGCTATGTGTTACCATGCGTTTAGGGATAATGTTTCCTGACACTATTCATTCCCATCAGGCATCCTGAGAACCCCAAGAAGGAAAGCGCAAAATGGTCGAGAGAAGAAAACAGACGACAGTCGCTGTGCTGTCTACCAGTTTGCGCATGTAAAGTGTTAACACAGAGTCCTTGGCGATGCAAAAGCGGCATGTGTCCTATGTTCTATAAAACATGACCTAGGACACAGAAGGCCGCTCTACATGCAGATACAAACAGTCAATTGTATACTTTAATATTGAGTTATTTGTTTAGTGTACAACGAATATGGTGAACTGAAATCAATTTAGTACACCGGTAGAGGTCAGGTCAGGTCTGGACTGTATTGAATTCAATTCACATCCAGGGACAGATGAAAAATTTCAACAACAACAACAACAAAGACAGTTAAAGCATCATAGCCAAAGACATTATATCAGCAAGCGAAAATTGTTAGTCTGAAACCTTCACCATATCCAAAGGTTTTGCGTTTGTAAAACATTACCTGTTTACAAACCATACGGGTCAATAAGTAAGGGTCTACACTTGTAATACGTACCAACACACAGCAATCCTGCTAAACAAGTGTGCATTAAACGCCGAGACACAAGCCTGCCTTTTGGACAGGATTCTTTACCCTCGATTTGAACACTTCATATGATTTCAATATTAGCAGATTACTTTCACTTCGTTTTGTGGACAAACATGCTTTTCAAATTTTTTTTTTTTTAATTGTATAAGACGATCCTTTTTTACAAATGAATGTTTCTATCAGAAATTGTGTTTGTGAACAATGCACCCAAATCTTCGTCGCTTCAGCAATTCATTAGCTCCAAACTCGGGCACCATCGCAAGGCCGATAAAACCACGCGGTCCTTTCTGCACCTGTAAACCTTGCCTTTCGAGCCAATCACTTGTGAAGTATCACATTCTACCACATGTGGGTGGGTATGTATTACGGTGTACAAACGTCTACAGGCTCCTACGAACACAAAGTATCACATTGGATTTGACTTATAGGGTACGGAGTACACACCTGACCGCAATACTCAAACACGTATACAACCAGCAGTTGGGGTCCCAAATCTGCTCATTTCTACACCCTTGGCCATCGATCACACAATACCAATCAACAGTTTTCTCGGGTGCATTCTGGCTGTAGGCTGCTAGAAAGTTTTGCATTCAAGTCCAGTGCGAGGGAATAGTCGGGCTCTTGCAGGGACTCTGGGGAACTCGAGAAGTACAGCCTCTTACATCAAACACATGTTTCATAACGTTAATGGACAGTAAACACGTGAATCCTCAGGTCCATGAAACACAGACCTACCTGTACAAGGAAAATTGATTTTTATGGGGGTTTTTTTCCGAGAAAAGGGTACATCGATTAAATAAAAAGTCACGAAGAGGCAACTTTTGGCCGCTTCATAGTCCCGCATATCTCCTAACTGTTTTATTCCATTTGTTTTTTGAATTCCATAATTCAAAAGAGCATACAGTATGTGACAGTAGTAGTTAATTTGTATCGGCAAGAGTTGATCACATTGGCAAAGAAAGGGTTAAACAACAACCCGATAGTTATCATGCTGCTCAGAAGGATCACCAATATTTATGCGGAGGCTGGAACCGCCGCAACGAGAACTGGGTCTTGGCTTCCAGGTGAATGACCTCTCTGCAGCAACTGGGTCAGAGGATACAAGTGCTGAATCAATCTTGCCCACACTGCCAGGTATTTTACATCTCACCTGGGAACTGGTCTAATCTTTCTCAGACAAAATAATGTTTAGATGCCAAGTTAAATCTACCTACACCTTGCCATGCATTCCGTACAATCTCGACAGCTTGCCGGTATCCCTGGTCATGCTGGGAGCACTGCTTCAGCCTATGCCTGTGGATTTCCAACTCCTCATGAAATCTGCTTTGAGCCAATGGTTATTGCTAGGGACAGATGTGCTCAGATGGATACTTTGTCCAGTGTCTCCTGTTAAAAACAGCTCCTTGATACCATCTCGCCAATTTGATGGCACCGGGCAGTGATAGACGAGAACTGTAAACTATATTGCACTTCCCTACTATGTAGCGTACGCTCAATGAGCCCTCATGGAACATATCCCTTACCTTAAGCGTACACGTGTGAAGCCGTCGGGACTGCCAGGCAAATAGATGTCGGGACACTATCTGGGCATTAAACCCCACTTAGACGGCTGTAGTTGGCTTAGTGGCAATCACGCACAACATATTTGCCGGTGTAACAGGTTAGTTTCTTCTGCAGTAAGCGTGATTTACACTGTTTAAGAAAGTGTATTGGCCATTGGCTAGTGGCCAAATATTTTCCCCTTGGTTGAGCGATGTCCGTGATGATCCCCATGCTTCATTATACAGAGAAAAAACACGAGTTCTTCGGCGCGGAAACATCGGTACCATCAATTAGGAAAACTACGACAGTCACGTGCAGTTGCAGACAATAATTAATGAAATCCCTTTCCGCTGGCATTTATGGCTATGGTGTTCTAAGCCTACCCGGTACCTTATCGGAACTGCAACGTTTCTTTCTACAATTGCTTACCTTAACTTTACTTCCTTTAGTTTTCTGGGACTGTTTGATTACAAATTCATCCTCGATTATTTTCCTTCCCACTTTACGAATGTGGCGATCTCGACATGCAAAATTTCGGAGACCATTGGATGTTTGCCACCTACCCTATGTTGACGTTCTGCAACTTGTATTTGTACAGCCACCTTATCAAATTCTGTTTTTGCTCATAGCTTGAATACTAACCTTTACATTTCATTAATTATAATTCTGTAGTACGCTCATCCAGGACACACTTTAATGCAAAAAAAGAAACATAGTTAACTTTTAAACGTTGAAGATCCATGCCATGAGGCAGTTGAAAAAAATCAATGTCACGTTGGCTTCTCCTGCGCCGTATTCTAAATGCAGCACATCAGAGATCACCCGCAAAAAAGTTTGTCAACCTTTTCCGTTTTGCGACCTACCTCACGCATAAACACACATATGTGCTCTCAAGTCATACTGTAATCATCCAAACATAACAATTTAACGTTTTATAGATAGCTCGTGCATTTAACCTTGACATATTGAAGGTATTGGTCGCATGCCATTCAAAAACGACCCATTTCCCACTTGTGGTACACTGTGTTGCTCTCAACAGTGTCCACATCGGGCCTTAATGAAGGGGCGTACCTAGCTCTTTGCCAAATGACCTTGGCCTTCTTTTTCAGCCTGTAACTATTAATTTAATGCATGTTTGTGCTCTTAATTTGAACAATGGTCGTCACATTTCACTATCTTGTACTCTGGAGAGAGTTTATTCATAAAAACATTAGTTATTATTTTTTTTAGTTGGACTATCAGTGTCCTTGACCTACTTTTTCCTCTCGTTCACACTGATATGAATATCGGAATTGGGATTAGAGGCCTGTAGGGTTCCTGGTCGCTTGCCATCGAACATACCTAGTCCCTTTGATATTAGTCTAGACGATATGCCTCCCCGGTAATTCGTGAAATATCTAAGACCTAATTAGTGTCTTACATTTAAAGGTATACTATTCCGATTACTTTTAATGTGGCCACCAAACATCAACATGGGCGGATAGATGTACACGCATGGTGTATTTCCCATGCAGGACAGTGTGAATGACTGCCTGGCAATGCTGTGACAATTACACGGAAATACCAGCAGGTAAACGCACAGGAACATGTCACAGCGACAGGCAACACTGCTATACCTGAAGGCCAATTCATTGGCCGCTTCTGCTTCAAAGATGAGTCGCCTGCTTGGAGAGAAACTGCAACGGTTCTGCTTGAGGAGAACATTTAAAGACTTATCCTCTCATCGTTATTTGTACTGCTTATTTGATGGTCAGCATAATGTTAGACCAACCCTAGTCAAGGCTTGCCAAGTAGCACAAGTATGGTATTTTATTATGGTTGACTAAAGTACATACTTAAACATAATGTGACTCCACCAGGTCAAAACGAGCTGAGTAGTACAAGTATACTTTATTATGGTTCATCTAAGTTTGTGCTTCAGCAGCTAGACTAATCCTATCCAAAAACAAGCCGAGGTGTACATGTATATGGTATTTAATTAGGGTTGACGTGAGTACCCACTTCTCCATAATATTCGGCTAACCCGTACGGTACCACGCAACAACTGTTGCTGGTCTCCCCCACAACAAACACAACTAGCTTCAAAGACAAGAGAAGCCCTTTCAGCTTTCCCATGAGCAGTGATTAAACTGCCCGCAGCAAGTTTTCACAAAAATTAATCGCAATTTGAATATCCATAGTCCCATTGGGCAAACTTTTCGCTTTTCCCCTGTCAATCACAATACTGTAGCTCCATGTACTGCCCCGCACTCGGCAGGAATTAAATACTCAAAGTCCCACGCACCCACCTCCGGGGGTGAAGCTACCAGCTGCTTTCAACAAGTTGTTATAATTTGTACTTCGATCCGTGGGGCACGCCGGCGGTCTCATTTAAAGTTTGCAAGAAATCTGTTCAATATATAAAACAACACATTTAGTTATACTATGGCCATACGCGGTCCCCTGTTTGTGGGAACGGGTCAATTTTCTATCAGGTGCTAGAATCACTGAAAAATTCGGATTTTCAAATGGTAAGTGTGAGCATATTCCCAGATGGAGTCAATGGAATTGTCACACTGATAAAATGGGAGCTTAACTTCAGAATGTGTAAGTGAAGTCACACAAAACGCACGACAATATACCAGACGTGAGGGTATATGCTGTAAAACACCACAGACGCAAAAGTGCAACTGTATTCACACAACACACGGGATGAATCGCGTAAGGGACGGCGGTCTATACCGTGCAATGGCAAAGTGTTCATTGTGTCAGGGTGCTAACCCAGGCATATTGTTCTCTCTCTCTCTCTCTCTCTCTCTCTCTCTCTCTCTCTCTCTCTCTCTCTCTCTCTCTCTCTCTCTCTCTCTCTCTCTCTCTCTCTCTCTCTCTCTCTCTCTCTCTCTCTCACACACGCATTGCTTATGTCTTTAATTAATAAATCACAATTACATTCACATTTGTTATTTATTTATTAATTTATTTATTATTATTATTATTATTATTATTATTAAACAGGAGTTGCAGGTAGGCCTAAGAGCGCGACTTCCCGTGGACCAATGGAGAACCCAAAATGTTAAATGAGAGTTGGATGTGGGCCTAAAGATTAACAAGTGGTAAAGTGAGTGCTCACTGGCGTAGCCAATCAGAGGGCGGCAGAAACAAGTGTCTGGAAGCCACTTAGAGGATCGATGCCCAGCACACCCAGACACCAAGCAGAGCCATCAAATGTCCTTTATACTAAATATTCGTTGGGAGCGTCTTTCTTGTCTATTCAATTCTACATCTATTTGCCACGTTTCGCACGAAAGCCTTACAAATGAATGAGCTGTCCCTGCCATCCCGGCTTGTAATTCACTACTGCGAGGAAATCTGTTGATCTGGGTGATTATATTCTACGTCACAGGCATGCTGGAATATGAATAAGAGGTCTTTTTTTATAAGGAACATGAATCTAACCCCCTTATCGCAATCCAGAGCAGTTCGTCCTAAGTAATTGGACTATAGCGACAGTTAACACCGAACGAGTTAAAGCAATGACACATGTAATGCACCGCCGTGTAGTGCACATCTACAGTTGACTCTTTCCAGTTCCTCAGATTACACGGGTACCTCTATCTGTTACTATACCAAAATGATATATGCATTCGTGATATCCAAATGGAACACACGCGCGCGCATACCTACCTACCTACCTCCCTTCCTGCCTACCTACCTACATATATACATATCCCATTTTTATTATTATTCTTATTATTACCTTGGAGACGAATACCTTTAACTATTGAAGAATGAACATCATTCTTTTACTCTCTCATCTAAAGAAGAAAAACTATTTTATTTAATTCTATGGATAAAACATCATTGCGTTATTTGTGATCCGATGAGGGTATTGGAACATCATTTTTTTTATTCACTGATCCGAAGAGAACACTTTTTCATTGTATTTGTCAATCTGAGGATGGGACATCAACATGTTTCACTACTTGTATTCTGAAGCGAAATCATGTTTACCTACTAACCGAAAGAATTTCATAACCGCAGGCGCAACCATGTAATTTTTCTATAGTGGTACAGGAATGCCAAAACGTAATCATAAATCTGAAGATGTAAGTTACTTATTGTTAATCACAAACATTAAGACGGAACATCCATTGCGTCGCTCGAAAAGATTGGATCGAAAATTCAATTTGTTCACATGAAGTGCTTTTTTTCATTGGTCAAACGGAAATGCGTCGTAATTTTCACCAACACGAAGAGAAAACTGCAGTATATTGTTCCCCTACCAAGATATGAACACCTTCATTTCCTCACTTATCCCATTACTCCAGCACATTTATAAAAAGCGTTTATTCTATTTGCTACTTTGACCAGGAAATACCCATGTGTCCTTTAGCACACTGAACAGAGAATATTCTTATTTCACGTACAAATGTGAAGACTGTGTATCTTAATCTGAAGACGGGGATATCAATGTTTGAATCCTAGATCTGAACTGAAAAAAAATCAATGTTTCATTTTTTCATTTGTAATATGAAGAGGGAAATATTGTGTTTCACTCATTAATCTGCAAAGGGAATATGAGTATTTTGTTGATTAATAAAATCGGGAACATTACTAAAATATCCCAAAACCCGACGCCATTATTATAATTGTCATCTCAAATAGGTGGGGGGGGGGGGGCGTGAAGCGTATTAAACAATCCCTCCGGTCATCCACACTCATGGGACTAAGCACGGTGCTGTGCATGACACCACGATATTTTATTTACTACATATATATATATATATATATATATATATATATATATATATATATATATATATATATATATATATATATATATATATATATGTATATATATATATATATATATAAGTATATGGAACACGTTCACCTACAAGATAGGGAAACATCAAAATATCCCATTCCGTAACATGTCAAGAGAGAACATCATTCCAGTGACAATTATGATGACAGAACTATGTTTCTTTGTTCATCTCTTTAGAAATATTGTTCACGCACCCGCCTTTATGCATCGCGAATGTCAACACGTAAATTGGTGCGATGCGTTCATCTTATCGAATGCAACTTAACGGTCTCATTGATTTAGTTCCTGTATGTAATATATTGTCATAGAAACAAATAAACGACACATCTCTTAAAGGCCACCTTGGTTAAATTGCGTGCTCAGCATGAAGCTATGCATTCCCTCAATTGACAGATGCAATGGGCAGCCCGTCCTCTGTTATTGTATGGTTTCATTTTGTTCCAGATGAGAGTAGCATGTGCGGTAACAGACTTTGTGATGGGCATGAATCTACATAGATAGAATATCTCAATCGTGCATTCTCGCGCAAATGTCCAGCTGGCGTCTGTTTGTTGAATTCAATGAACACGGTTCAGCCTATTCTTTTCCATTTTAACGAAAGTTACAACAAATGCCAGTTACGGTTACACGCTCTGGTGTACATTTTCAACAAATTTCTCGTCCATGTGAAATCCGCTGGAGTAAGCTCACAATGATTTCTACTCTGGTCCTGAAGTCAAGATATTTTCATATTTTACTTGACCCACGTTCAAAATCATAAGTCCACCAATTTTTGTTCCCTCCATGTCGAAACATTTACTTGCTCTGATGGGATTTTTTCTTGGCCCCGGCGTCAGAGCATGTAAATTAGAGAGCCTTGAACTTGGTGAATAAGTTCCCTTGTCAAGATATGTGTTGCGCCAACGCGTTTCCTTTCAAGGTGATGTGTACTGGGTCAAGAAGTTTCCGATCTCGCCACGAAGACTCTTGACACAATAAAATTATTTCTATCATAAATAAAAAGTTGGCTTATCGCTATGTTAGAATCAACGAGTCTTTTGCTTTGTTCGCCTATAAAAGAATGCAGTTTTCTATGTTATCTTTTAAAATATAGCATTCAACATTGGCCATTTGTATTTTATCTTCCTTAAATTCACTGTCGAATAATAGTGCCTATGCGATAATGTTTTACATTGTACCAACTCGACTTGAAATAAAGATGATTATTATTATTATTATTATTATTATTATTATTATTATTATTATTATTATTATTATTATTATTATTATTATTATTATTATTATTATTATTATTATTATTATTATTATTATTATTATTATTATTATTAGGTGCGGTGCTGCTGTGGCCTGTAGATTTCGTCACGGAAGTTCCAGTATATTAAAAAAAATCCCTGTATCAAACATGATAAAATAAGTTCCTCTTGGCAAACTTTCAGCTTCATAATATTACCCGTTCAAAATGTCCTCCTCCTGGTCTCGAAACGCACACCGAGCAATGAGTTGCCATTAGCTGGAATAAGTATTCTTTATTCCACAAATGTTAATAATATCCCTGGTGCTCCACCGGTACGCGCTCCTATCATGATTGTTGATTATCACAGTTTGCAAGCACCCCGTCGATGGTTTTTCCAGCAAAAAAAAATTCATTCTCAAGGCTATCAATCTACGTTTAATAATTACATCTTTTCGGTCTTGTTTTTGCATGGCAAATGCTTGTACTCCGTTGTGGTTATATTTACGTTCAGCTTAGTTTTATCATTTCAAGCGTGGCAATGAATCAGGTGTCATTACTCCGTGAAACGCATTAACTAATCAAGTGACACCCTAGTTCCCGCACGCCACCTAGTCATCTCCGTGGAAATGAGATTTAGGGGTGTATTCTAGATTGTCCACTTCCGCAACACTCGCATCTTTTAACCTTTGATTGCAAACTTTTGATGGGGAAGTATGAAATCTTTCTCAAGGGATTTATAGCTGGAGATAGAAAGCGCAAAGTTTTGAAAACCCAAAATTTGAAAAACATTTTTTTTTAAAAGAATACTATGTTCTCCCGGATATATTCAAGCACGAAAGTCATTGCATCACGAAACATGCACTGTCAATGATGCCATTAATTATAACAATGTCTTTCAAAGTTTTGGCCTCCAATTCCCAAATGATGTAATTTACACTGTTCACAAGGTCTTCTATCTGTAGGGAGCCTGGTGGTATTGTTTATATTGTGTGGTAATAAGCATATTGCAATATCAATTATTAATATTAGAAATGACCTGATCACGAGATCTGCGTAACCGAATTTGATTACGCACAATTAGACAAACTGAGTGCACATCAATATACATACTGTATCCACGATAGAAATTGTTAAAGCATATAAGAAAACTGTATGTGCAGCAGCATATCGGTCAGTAATCATTACGAGGCAGTAGCATATCGGTCAGTAATCATTACGAGGTAGCTTAAAGGCCATTCGTCTTTTGCCTACTAATACTAGTACCAATAAACCTCCTCCGTGTGATGCAACAAACTCCGTGAACATTGGCACAGATACGCAACTTGCAAATATGTATTTCCCTACTACGTGCTGCAAATGCTTCAGCATAATACATGCCAGGCCACGCCTTGATTGCTCTTGACACATATTCCAGTAGGCAAATTTGCCAGAAGTACTGAGAAAGTCCTATTTCTGTCGTTGTCAGGTTTTAGTTTGCGTCTTCAATGTTCTATCCTCAGCAGCCAGACAGCGCTGACTTTTTACCTCCAAAGCTGAGTAGAGGCATGAATGTCCGTGTCAGTCAATATGATGTCTAACAAAAGGAACCCAACTTCTTTCATATTTGATTGAGCTTCCACGACGGGCCTATTTGTCAATTTTCCCTTGTGCACTCTGACAGTTATCTAATAAATGGTTTCTGGACTTCACTGACCAGACCAAAATACATGATCCCAGAATCCATCATAAACATGGAAGGAGAAAGACGCGCCTGACGGCCTACGTCATGTACAATCGGGGATCAGTTTCGTCACACACTCGTCCTTTTTAAACATGCTCGCGAAAGGTTCATTGATTTTGTTCTCTTAAAGCATATACCTTCTCTAGTGTATGGAAGGAAACAGATACCATTATTTTCGTTTCAGCTAAAAGAACATCGCATTACCGCTGAGAATTCGACGTCTTGGCACATACTCTGGCTGGCTGTAGCATCAATGACCACGGACCAGTGTTACATTATTTATAACAAGTGCAATGGGATACTAGTTTTGAGGACTACGTTGCAGCTGCAGGCGACCTGAATGTTTCACCTGCAAATAATTGTCGCAAAGTCTCTATTCTCTGTCGCGCCGTTTTGTCATTGAGTCCTTGCAATGAACTTGTTTTCTCTTACGATGCAGCCAATGTTAAATAATAGAGCGACCGTCCATTATACAAACACTCTGGAGTCTCCTAATTTCTTGCGAAAATTAAACTTGTAAGTCAGCCACCATCATGCTATAGCGTTTGGCTTAAGCTTACTTGTTGCCTGCAAGCAGACCAAGTTCCGTGTAACTACACCTCCAAGCGGAGTAGACAAAATATGCAGCTTGGGTAGGCTTTGGAAGTAAGCTTACATGAGAAATCTCGTTGATGGCACCGGGTCCACTTAGCAGTGAGACACTGGCTTATGTGTAAATCATATTACATGAAAATGTGAGAACAGGAAAAAAATATCATGGGCAATATGTAACTCTGGAGGAAGGAATATCTTCCGATTCCTTCGAAACCCCGAAACTAAAAACTGCCATGCGTACCTACAAATAATTTCGAGCGGCGCCCCGTTTATTTTGCAAAGCCTATAAACAAGGCATTACTGTCATTTTACCGTCTCTACGTTGCTGACATGATACCATATCACTTGGGGGGGGGGGGGGATTTTGAGATTTTGCGTTTAACGGACCTTATTTTTAATGTGGGAAGCCATACTTTGTAAAATATTTAATATATATTAAAGCAATGCATGTTACCAGCCATTTTGATCAGATTATTTGATGGTCATATGGGATGAAATATGCATCACGAGTGCATGTGCATAGACAGCTCTTCCCAGTATCAAACACAATCAAAATTAGGTTACTCCGCACGGCAACGTCATTCGTAACATCAACTGTGACCTGACGTATGCATATGGCTTTCCAGTTGCGGATACAAATTATTTTGGTCTTCAGCTGAGCATGGTTTGCTATACGTTTTACTCTTTTAAAATTGCAGCTTCAAGTTTGGCATCAGACAGCACCAAATTCGTCACTTCCTCCGACAGCGACATAATATTCTTAACACCGAATATTGGGGAAGCTGCAATTTGAATATGCAGACAAATGATATTATATTCACAGCTGTAAAGAATTCCATTGCAGAAAAGAGAATGTTTGTCGTTTAATTTCTATTAAATAAACACAGCTGTCATGCGTACAGTCATTAATGTAAATTTATAACAATTGCTTTTGCCTGTTCCGCTTGATGTGCATGTAGTTGTGTCCCGCGTGTGATGTAGATATATTATGCGTGTTATGAGCCTGCGGATCACCCTGGTTTTTATCTATGCAAGTTATTTGCTGATCCAGCATTGATAAATATCTGCAATATACAACAGGCAAAGATGGCTTATTCAAACTGTATATAAATTGCTAGGTTAGCGCTTGCACTAGCCAAAAGTGCCAAATGCTACCAAAACCTCACAACGACAACTGAAAGTTGTACATGGCTACTAACATTTACCTAAAATCCTTTGTTTTGATGCAGAAATTTAACAAATTCAAAGTCCCTGTAGGTCTTTTTGGGAAAAGGGGAATTTTTGGCTACTTTTTAAAAAATCCTAGCGTTAACCTAGACTTGATTGTAAATTTTTGATAAAATTAACTGATGATACTTTGCAATATCCTTAACCCGGTCACCATCTTGGACAGAGTATTTGTGAGTGTATTGCACAATAACCACTGAGCACTCAAGGATTTAATAATGCAGTTTCTAATTTGTGTAAACAAATGGATTGTTTTTATTGATTTCCCATTCTCTCTGATATCTTCTTATTTTTGCAGGAATGTAGTTTGCGAATGAAGGTATGTGGCATCCAAGCTCTCCGCTACTCACAGTTTGATAGCCCAAAATACAGTCGCAGACATGTTACGGGTTAGTGTACTTTGGTTGATGGGAATAAATTTGTTAAAACTCTTGTTTGAGAGCAATATACAAATCATTTGAAAATATGAAAATATATAGGTTCCACGGGGTAATTATACCTGTGCCCAGGTAACATGATGGAAAAGTTCACACATAAAATGTGACACCTAGAGATGCAAGGTGCTGTATTTTCAATAATTTTGCCAGCAGAAAGGCAGATTTTAGCTTGATAATGGAAAACAATGTACAGTTTGAGCTCAAGTAAATATCATCAAGGTATGCACACGGGCATCAGTATACACAGTGGCTCAGCTGGAGTCATCACTGTCTTGGCACAATGAAAGTGAAAGAAGTACTATGCAAAGCTGGCTGCCGTGGTAATTTGCTAAAAAAGAAAAAAAAAAGAAAGAAAAGAAAGAAAAGTCCCCTTCATTCCCATACTTTAAGATCTTTATTTGCTGTACAAAATTGTAAGGAACCTTTTGATGTGTAATACATATATGTTTGTAAGCCTTTTAATGAGATACAAAATGATAACTCTGTTTATTTCTATTTTGACAAGTTGAATGACAGGCCTGGAACCATATAAAAATCGTGTGCCCGTCATATTTGGTGTACAAAATTGTGAGGTACAATTTGATGTATAATACATATATGTTTGTAAGCCTTTTGATAAGGTACCAAATGATAACTCTGTTTATTTCTATTTTGACAAGTTGAATGACAGGCCTGGAACCATATAAAAATCGTGTGCCCGTCATATTTGGTGTACAAAATTGTGAGGTACAATTTGATGTATAATACATATATGTTTGTAAGCCTTTTGATAAGGTACCAAATGATAACTCTGTTTATTTTTATTTTGACAAGTTGAATGACAGGCATGAAACCATAAAATGTGTGTGTGTGTGTGTGTGTGTGTGTGTGTGTGTGTGTGTGTGTGTGAGTGAGAGAGAGAGAGAGAGAGAGAGAGTTTCGCAAGTACGTATGTTTCCGCGCGCCAGCATGTTAGCACTGGTAACAGAGGCCGCAAAAGCAAAATTGTCCCCTTAACCTGATGTGAAGATGCAAATGTGCCACCACAGCTAAGTCAAATGGCATTCAATGGCTGGATATTTATAGGCAGTCATAATCGATGGACGTATATTTATAGGTTTCAGTGACTGAGTAAGTCTATCCCTTATCTGAAAATAGTTGCATGACGTCGATATACCCGTATACGTCACACGATCATTGGCTGCAGATCAAAGGTCATACATCCAAAGGTTAGCATACAGCTACTCTTGATATTTCTTTTAATTTCTGACTGTCGACGTCTGAGCATTTCGTCTATATTTGTATGACCACTGTAATTTAGCAAAGCCAGCTGCACCTTTTCAAAAGTTTCAATTGTCACCGACAGGTAGTCAAAAGATTGTTTGGGTATGTCTGTTTTCTAATTTCTTGCTGCAAAGGTATAGTGCATATTGATTAACTTTTGATGCTTTGATCAGTGCATATTGCTGCCCTCTCTACATCATAAAGAAGCGAAAATATCAAAACCATTTAACGTAGAGATATATTCCATGTCTTAGTCTTGTGTGAATTGTTTGCATCATCAAGTAATGGGGATTTCAAGGAAATTCAAACGTAGGTCTTCATTTTTGGGGAGTGAAAAAGTATAATCATATTCATAAAGCCCAACTTTAATGTCACTGTGAGGGCATCAATGGCATCATGCACACAACGATGAGCGCATGACCGAAAAATATGATGCCATGCGTTTTTCCCGGAAACCCAGGTTATAGAAACGTTGCTTGCTGGGCACGCAAATGAGACTATGTGCACATTTTACCCCACATTTGTCGGGCATACAACAAAAACAGTGTAATTTTCCGACTGCTTGATACCTTGCCATTTGATCTTTCATGAAATACATTTACGACTAAGGTTGGATTAGCCTTGTGACAAAATTAACCATAAATGCACACATTAATGGCTATTACATATTACTGCTTTATATCCGGATCTAATTTATTTCAAGCACACAAATCTAATCTCTAAAATTGATAATTTAAATCATTGGACATTTACCCAAAAATCAGGTTGAACAGTAGACAAAACCCCGGTAGAATGTAAATTTCAAATATGTTCCTGCTGAAATATGTACATTCAACGCCCCTTGTCAGTTAGTACCCTTTATCGGTCTGAGGTCCGCTTCCCCGTCTTTGGTTTTGTAATCTAAAAATATGCTTTGATCAGACGTGCATAAGAAGAGAGACATAATATAACTTCTATATAATGCAATCTTGCCTTTTGTCAATAACTTTTCACTTGGAAACTGTGAGCGTAAATAATTGGATATCATCACTGGATAACTTTTCAAAGGCAACACAACTCACCACAGTTGTCCTGGGGCAACATGACACTTGGAAGAGAGGCGCCCCTGCAGCCAGACCAAAGGATTCATTATTACACTTGGTTCACACATGCAACTTACACACACACACACACACATATATATATATATATATATATATATATATATATATATATATATATATATATATATATATATATATATATATATGTGTGTGTGTGTGTGTGTGTGTGTGTGTGTGTGTGTGTCTGTGTCTGTGTCTGTGTCTGTGTCTGTGTGTCCGTGTGTGTGTGTGTGTGTGTGTGTGTGGTCGGCTGTTTCCCTCAAAGCTTTCCTGAAAGTTGCCTTTGATTTCCAGTCTTTAGCATTCAAACCAGCCGCCAAATTTCCTAACGAATTATCTTGGCGCATGCGCACAGTCAACTTCAGGACCCCAGTGTGGTTCTACTTTGTTGTTCCCTTTTAAGGATAAAATGAAATCCTGTAAGTTCAAACACTGCAAAATTCAACACAAGATTTTGACATCAAAACGAATCGGCCTGAGTTCTTGACTGTGATTAAAAATAGAAACCGAGGGAATCCCCACGTGAACTTTCCGGTACTTGCCACAAACCAGGTACAGTTCATCTTTGTCAGCAAACACAACAAGGCTGCTAAGTGTGGAGAGTTACATTCAAAGAAGATCAAGTTCTATATTATCTCTACACACTTGAAGTGGCGAAAACATGGCGATCGGTTTGTTTAGCAGGCAAGGTGGGGTGTAGCTGCAAGAAAATTCTGCTTTGGAAATCAGGAGGTCTGACAGAATGGCCCCGGTGAAATGTGCATAAATGTCATGCCAGCATATTAAACGAAACCTCAGTTGAAGCTTGAGTTTATGAGTCACAATAACACACAACACCTTGGTCATAAAAGCCTTAGTATTTAAGGACAGGTAAGACACCAAAAATAAATCCCACTTTAGTCAATCCAAGCTCAAAATGTATTTGCGTTAGGATAACATATTATATATGTGTGTACTCGTCATACTCCAAATAATTTATATGTCTCGTATTTGGGTGTCTGTGATGTTAATTGTGGAATGAACAATTGAAAATTGACCGCAAAGCATCCACCCCATAAATGTCGATATAAGTCACTAATTATTTGTGATAAAATCATAATTACATTTAGATCTTAATCCTGACATATTGGCAACAAAAAAAGGATCCTGCGATTTTTTATATTTAGTTTCGTTTTCCTGTTATCCATCATCAAAGTTTGACGTTTCAATTTTCCCTTTGATATTCAGGATGTTCATTTTCTTCATTTCATAGAAAAAGAACGAAGCAAAATTTAGAAAATCGCTGAACCGTTTTTGCAGTTCATACATTAAAGAATCAAAAGCCGTTAACCGGATTAAATTTCGCCCAGCCGTTTTCTTGGAATAACCATTCTTAGGTGGGGCTCTCGTCCTATTATCCTCTCTGAGAAAACAAGCTTCAAAGGCCTTTGATGTTGATCATTTGCCTCTGAAACAATACCATTTGGTCAAGTCGAGCTTATATCTGTACCAAACGTAGTATACATTGTCCCTGAACATTTGGGGAGGTTGTCAATCAATTCTTGGCCAATCACACGAATAAAAGAGCTTTTGAAGTACGGAAAACATTATTCAGCGATCTGTCAAACGGCGATAGCGACGGTCTGGTTTCAAAGTGTGACGTCATGGAGCCGGCCCTTCTGGCTCCGTGACCTCAAGCCTGGCAACGAAAGTTGTGTTGCCTAGCTTCGGTGGGGCAGCCTGTGGCCGCTCGTGGTCATTGTACGGATGGCGGGTTTGGTCTTCCGCCCCCTACCTCTTCAACCCGGTTTTTCGGGATAGTATTTTATTGAATTTACTCGTCTCCCATCTGTATACTTTATGTAGTTAGCTTGTTGGACTTGTCTTTACATTTTACTTAGTTAGCTTGTCATTATTTTGTAGTTGTTTTCTCAATGAGTTTCATTTCTCTTTCCAACCTGAGCTTACTTTTCTTTCTTCATCCCTGGGTTCCGATAAAATATCATTATGTATGTAGGTATTGTTGATTAGGGTGTCAGTTTTTTTCCCCCGCCTGTCTTTGGTGTGAAGGACCACTGAGGTAATCCATCGCGGCACGGCCTTTGAAGTTTGAACGGACATCGTCTGACGATTCCCGCTCCTCTTGAACATTTAAAGGCTCCCTTCATTAGAACGAAAAACAAGCAAGATAACTATTAAGTAAACCACTTAGGCTATGATATGTTAGCATGTTTGCATCTTTTCCCTGCCCACAAACATACTTTCGGCATGCTGCCTTATTTCGCATTGCCGTCCTGATACCACTCTCCTTTTGCCATGGGCCGTTGCTACCTGCAGCCACGTGACAGGCTGTTAAGTATGATTGACGGGTGGCATTGTACCGTTTGGCGGCTGAAAACCAAAAGAATGACACATGGTCGTTGAGGTCCACGTCTGTGTGGTTTTTGGCGTTTTTCTCATATTTCTACTTTAGTTAAAAGCTCGAAATTTTGACAACTACTAGAAAGGACATTCATCTTGTGAAAACCGTTAAAATTTCACAATCGGCTATGCAAAGGTTTTTGGTATCTTAACTGTCCTTAAAAAGTATACATCACATGAGATTAATTATCAATTAGCCAACTATTTGCGGGTCTTGCAGTTTAGCTCGTGGATATATAACGGAATTCTATGCTTTTACATATGGTGTTAAACTGGCCTGCCCTGTGTGCTATCTCGAGAGTACAAATAGTCCAAACAAACAGTTTAATCGACAGGCTCTAATTCTGCTTGCCTTATACTTACTAATTATACTACAGTAACATTTCAAATGAACCCTTTAAATAGTAGCCCACTTTTTATTTCCTTTGAGATATATGGCCTTCAACGACGTGAATATGATCATGATATATTGAAACGTTGCTTTGCATTTCTGAATGTGTTTCTGTATCCTTATTTGACATCCTGTGTGATCCCAAACGATGATGAGCAATTACATAACCATAATGGCTTACAACTGGACCACCTGTGTCCCTAGAATGAAGTACTGCACAGGAAATTTAATTACGCATAATGTCCTTTCGGCATTTCCAAAATGCATGCTTGTCAAAACAGTCTTCTTCTTAATAGCTTAAAAGGGTGCTTTGCATGTACATGACCCTTTTCACCAGCCAGTCACGTAACGTGGTGTAGGTCACGTGAAACATGCGTTTTAAATGTGGCCCTTGTTGGCATGTTACCTTGCAGGCTTCTGGCACGAGATACACCAAGACCTCTTCGACTCGCTGTAGTTACACATAACCTAGTTTGTTACTCTTGTAAATGAGTGGTCCCTTGGGCGACGTATAGATGTATACCTGTCTTCGGCAGCTGTAGTTACAGCATTCAACCAGGACAGAGTCGCGAAAATACTGCTACTGTATGTGACATAATTCCCAGAAATTACCCACATCAAGTCTTATGTGGTACAAGTATAGGCTTCCGCTAACGACAGAACATCAAACTCTTTAGAATGTAACAAGGAACAAGGCTCAAATGAAACATTAAAAGCAGTCACACAGCATGCAGTCTGTATTATTGATGAGGAAAGGCCTCCTCGCAGTGTCTTCTTTCTATGAAGGGTTACGCGGGCGGACATGACCAGCAAATAGTGTTTCAGCACTTGCATCTGTCTAATCCAATACACAACGTGCCCCACGCTGTAAATCTTTAACTGTTCTGCAATTTGTTCCCATTCCAAATTAAACGTTTTGCTGCCTCTATTTACAGCAGTGCGGAGCCGTATGGTCATACTCTTGAGGCACCGCTGATTGTTTGTGAGAAAAACATACCCAACCACACTGACTGGCTGAAAAGGATAAAAATTACATACGTCCTACAATTTAAGTCCAAATATGCAGTCTGGTGCGATGCGGTTGAAAGAATCTAATGACATTTAGAAAACACTGATCAAGTCTCTTTGAAAAAGTTGCTTTGTGACTTGTTTGGTAGCTCCACGACAGTTCTTTATAACTGGTATTGATGTTCCCCTCCACGAAATGTCATTAAATTTGTCGGATACGCTCTTCACGTGAACTGCCCTGCCTGGTTCCAACAGTCGCCTTTCCAAATTTTTCTTCAGTTGCAGCAATCTCTATTAACCACACATGCGCCCCCTAATGCTAAATTGTTCGGCACTCTCTTGTGTTGGAGGGGCATGTTGGTATTTTCCTTAAACCTGTTTCTAACCTTGATATGTATTAATTTATGAATTATCAGTCATTTATCACATATTTTGTGACAATACACGTTAATTTTGATATATATTATTGCAAGTTTACACGCACAAAGTATCGTTCTTTGTTGCCGGAAGTGAATATTTTTGTGGTTTTCCTACCTCTAACAACGGAGAGTTACCGGACAGTTTGGCACTAGGGGGCCCATGTGTGAACTGTAGGCCTGCCTAGCTTTAGCGTTCCTCTGCTTGAGCTGCCGTCAATACAAGCAGTCCTCTGGTTGGCTGAAGCATTCCTCTATTTGAACTGCCAGCCAATAGCAGCAGTCCTCTTATTGAACTGTATTTAAGCTGAAGCCTTCCTCTGAGCCTCCTTGAACTGTTAGCCCTTTGCAACACTATAAATAAGTATTGTTGTGATTTTTATCACTCCTTAACGATGGGACCATGTCGCATCACCTGGCTGCATCATGGTTTCGTATTTATGCCACGAAACATACGCATCTCGAGAAAAGTTGTTACCAGAGAAATCCATATTTTGAAACAGGTTTAACATGTACATGCTTGAACGCTGCCCGTTTTGCTTGCAGATGCGATTATTTATGTTATGAACAATTATGTAAAATAACTAAATAAACTGTTTCACAGCTACATATCTTAAAATTGCAGGCTGACTTCTGATTGAACTGTCTGTCAATTGCAGTAGCCCTCTGATTAAGCTGTGTGTCAATTGCAGCAGTCCTGTGATTGAATTGTCTGTCAATTATTGCAGCAGTTATCTGATTGAACTGTTTGTCAATTGCAGCAGTGATCTTCTTGAAAAGGAACGCTTGAATTGCAGCAGTCCGCTGCCTGAACTGCCTTTCAATTGCAACAGTTCTCGATTTGATGTCCCTTAGTAGAAAAAGTCGTCAGTTTAAAATTTGGAGCACTTCATCCCCAATATTCAACTGCAGATCATTTAATGTGAATAAATGCACAGTGGTGTACTTTCCATCTGGAAGAGTCCTCCATAAAAATTGTGCATCCTTCCTTGACACAAATCCACTCATTGAACTTTATGTTCCTCGTTTCCAGCATCACTTAAACTGGCATAAACTATGAATGTACATTCTCTATCTACATCTGCCATCTGCAAGGGTATTACAGAAGCGCTTTCAATCCGGAATGGTCCTCTTTATGAAGTATGAGACCATATATTCGGTGTTCCCGATACGAACAAAAAAAAATATTTCTCCAGCTACTACACATTATTCAGCTGTATCGTGTGTTTTATAGGCACATGCCATTATTTTTCGATGAACTTTGTTCTTCGTTCACTGCAAGTCCTGAATACATTTTTACATGCATGCAGCTTTTATCAAAGACAAATTTCGGTATGAATTATCAGTTATGTGTAAGTTTCTTTATATGCTCTTTTCTGCTTTTTTACGCCATATATATATATATATATATATATATATATATATATATATATATATATATATATATATATATATATATATATATATACATATATATATATATATATATATATATTCCTATTTCATATAAATATGTTCTCGTGTCTCTTTTCATATTATATATGTACTTCTGTGTCTTTTGCATGCCATATACATATATATATATATATATATATATATATATATATATATATATATATATATATATATATATATATATATACTAATGTGGCTTTTTGTCAGACACACAGACACACACACATATAAATATATATATATATATATATATATATATATATATATATATATATATATATATATATATATATATATATATATGATCTTCACAACTTTTGTATCCTTTATAACCATAGTCCGTCTTTATTTATCACACTAACTATTCACAGGTATTTGCACTAAATCAGGGAATTACGCTCTTTTACGTCGGTATATCTCAATGAAGTTTGCGTTAAATATCATTAAAACAGCATGGGGATTCCTTTACTTGGGTGTATCTACGTGCCATATATCTTGGTTCGCCTATATAGTGCACTTCATTTGATCTGCGATCCATAATTGCTGGGAATAAACTACTACCGGTAGTTCTACCTTCGCTCTTCCTGGAACATCGATCCGCGCTTCAGCACTATTTTTCGCAAACAAAATCTGTATACGAGAAAGGAGCTGGAGATAGGGAACTCACAAAGACAGAGGTCTGTACAGTACAGTAACAGATGTTGAGGTTTTGGATGCTTTTAATGTTCTTAACTTAGAATTGTTAATTTGAGTTCATATATAACCAAATCAATCCAAGGCTGAAAAAGACCGAAGATTTCTTAACCGCACGATGCGTTGCAACCACAGGGACACATGCCGAAGCAAAATGAGTAAATAAATGGAATTCTACTCATAGTGCGCGATTTCCCGATTGATAAAATGGTCACTCGTGTTGCAAATGTCCGTCGTCACAGATCGGAAAAAAGCATCCCCTGTGTAAACTGCACATGCTTGTTGATGAATTTGTTTGACACACCACACGCGGTTTTGTTCTTAATGGAGTAAAATAAACTCATGTAATGACCTTTAATTAAAAAAACAAGACAAAAACAAAAAAACAAAAAACAAAACAAAAATTCCTCCAAGTCAACACGCCAACTTGCTAGGTCATGGTACTGCATGAAGGCCTGGTGCATTCGAAGCGGCATTGACCGTGAAGCAACATGATTTCAAAAGAAAAAGACAATTGAATTATTTCTTATAATTCCACGTACGCTCACCATGCCATTCGGACTGAACAGAATTATTATAAGCATCTGAAGTGTCATATATATATATATATATATATATATATATATATATATATATATATATATATATATATATATATATATATATATTTGACATGTTTTTAAGTTTGCATTGTACATTTTGTTATTGGTTAACCTATTTCAACTTCACTGATTGCGTTGTGATGTTTGCTACTCTAGCTCGACATAAAACTTATATACTTCTATCTAGAGACAGCGAGTGTGCTTCACAAGCAGGAATGCCTGCAGGGTGTGAGAAAAAGCTGATAAGTTCGTGTCCTGATAAGTCAACAAACTGTCACTTTCCTCCTCCTTCAGTCAGTATCAATTCTGCCACTCACGTCTTTGTGTATTCAAGACCACATACTTGTACAGAAGCAAGAAAAGAAGATTACATCATGTTGTTTCTACCTGTGAGGCCTTATTCGGTTGTCTAGTCGCATTCAATAAATGCTTTCGTTTGAGTGCCGACAAGACTTCCGCAGTAAATAAGAGCGATGAACTGATTGGAGGATGGGTATATCAGCGGACCACTTAGAATGCTCCATGTAGCTGGCTTGGGCAATGTGAGTAACAGTGAGTGGCAAAATTAATTTGGACAGCATGATTTATGTCAAAAACATTTCAACAAGCTGTAAGATCAATATTTAATATTAGTGATACGTAGACTGACAACAGATCTGTTCATTCAGCTGGCACGTCTAGCACATTTTCACATCTCAACATGCACGCTGTCGTTGGCATGGCTTTCAGTATATTCATGTAACCTTTGTGCCTTTTTCCAATCTCAGAGTGGCCCTACAGTGGTGGTAAGGTTGCATAATTTATTAACAATAAGCACATATATCCCCAACTGTAGAGAAGCTGCAGCATCCCATGACGCCACAAGAGGCCCAGGCCACGACAGTGCATCCGAAATGTACATGGAAGGGTGTTGATACGCTGAAAATCAAATGAATTTTCAGACAGTCTGTACCCAGCAATGGAGGAAAAATTAACACAAGATACTACTACACAAACAAGAAAATTAAACATAGATTTTAACGCACATAAATCCGTCTCATTAAATCATATTTAAAAAGTGCGCCTATCTTGTCTAAGAAAAACTTTTAACCATGTGCTACAACTAACACAAACGTATCACTACCAAAGGCTTGCTCAACGTAATCAAAGGTGTTAAAATCAAATAATGATCTCTTTTAAGTTCCCAAAGACATTAGCTCTGGTATACTTGAACTTTTGCTCTGCATATAATTATGAGATGAAATCAATTTTCCCACGTACCACATGTCAAGTTCTCCTACGCGCGCGCGTACACACACACACACACACGCACACCCACCACCACCACCAGCACTACCACCACCACCACCACCACACACAAAATCAGGATCTGCAGTGACTCTACTAAGGGTATCAGGGTGAGTAAAAGATTTAGTACGCCCTTGTCTCTTTTGTCAAGTTAGTGAGCCCCCATGAAAACAAGCTTTCCACTGTGGTGAAATAGATATTGACGACTGGCTGCGGGTTCGTTGAATCTCGAAGTTATCAATGTATTAGATTTATCCCCCGCGCTCGGTTGTAGCGTGCAGAGTCAATAGTCAAAATCGAATATCCACGATTAAGGTTCATGTATACAATAGTACATCCGCATACTTTGACAAGTTGATCTCTGCTTGAAGATACGCTGGGAAAGCTGTATGCTCGCGACACAGCTACCGTGATCCACCTCCAAGATTTCATGCGCCCCGCTGTTGTAGGCGGGGAAGTGAGTCCACCTGCGGCCTTTAGGGTTTAATGGAATGCATAAAAGACGTGTAGGAGAGAATGTTATACCCCTGCCGTGGTAACGGGACCACCTACCACCATATATACCATACAACCTTCATAAAATGTCATTAACAAAGAGAGGAACGCATTCCATGCTCTAACAACTGAGATGAATACATGGACCCGGCGTACACCGGCGTCGAGTACTACCTACCCACACCAATAATCATGGCAATTTTATCCCAACTTAACACGAGAAGAAAATATACAATGATCATTGCACAACCTCATACAAATATAACCATATACACTTTTTGTATCACCCTTTGAACACATTATATCATAAGAGGACACAGGTTCTGACCACAAAACGATAAGATCACATTTATGCACAATATTTCCGCATGTAAGGTGTTCAAGTTCTTGTTTGCTTACTCTGCTAATGGTCAGGTCACAACGGTCTTCTCGGTGCGTTTCTGTCAATATATTTTGCACGGAGCGTGCAATTTTATAAACAAGATGCGCATGTTCACGAGCTAAATCAGAATTTTAATTTTGTCGTTTTTTCAGTACACACAAATGCTCAGTTCACATATTATTTTAATTAGGTCTTGCAATAGGAAGCCAGTACTTCTAGTTCATATCATTTACTGGCTATTATATCAGGTTCTTACACTACTAAATTCAAGCCGATTGTCTTTACCCAATTTACGACAGACAAGCAGCCGTCATAACAAAATGGCGGGTTCGGGGATTTTGGGCTGCGCCACATTTTTTATGGTTTCCCTCTGATTACCCGTTTATAAATTCATTTGGCTGTATAAGCTTCGAAATCCATAAAACTGTGCACGTGGTAATGGGGAATATTAAAGCAAGGAGGATTTACTTTAATCACGGAGCGTCAATCTACCCTCCTTGAACAAGGTATATGTTTATACATAAACAAATATGGATTGTGTTATCATTGGGCGGAGGGGGGATCAGAGGTACATGGAGGATGCGGCGCTGTTGTAACTGCATGTACATTAGCAGGCGTCACCGATGCCGAAAGGTTTGTCGGAGAGAGCGCACTGTCCCTGCAAATAAGGGCATGTGCCAACACCACTGTCGTAATCGATCCGTATAGGCAACATATTTAGGCCTTTATACAGAGACAACTGGACCACAAGAGTTACAGCCGACGCCTGAAGGTCGCTGTGTCTTACAAGACTTGTCAACTCCATTTTACATTATCGATAGAAGCCTTGATGTTACTGCCCGAATGATCGTAACTGATTGAAACACCCGTGGCGGTCCCTCTCTGCAGGGCATTGTGGACTGCTCTGTGATAACTTGCCAACATATCAACTAAAATAACCATGAAAGACCTAACGCCGTTGTATCGGCATGCAACTTTTTCCCATTAAACTGCCATAGATTATGTCCAGTGTCGTGGAAATGGCCAGTTTCGTGTTTGGATGTTATCTGTGTCATCCAGTATTATATGCACTTAATTAGCCAGCAGCTTTCTCTGATAAACTTTATAGACGTATGATGACCATAGTGCGCCGAAGAAAACTGTTGATTCAGCTCGCCAATGACTAAGTTTCACATACAATTAAGAGGCATTAACTAACCTAATGGTTGGTTGTTTGGGGGGGGGGGGGGGACTAGAATAGCCGTCGCCGACAAACTGGATACCCCACCCCCACCCAACTTTGCACACATATGAATGCTGTGACCGTGAAAATGGAATCAAGATCACATCATTATAAAAAAGATCAAGAAGTAGTGTCAAAATTTAATTCGGGTAATTCGATCATGGCATACCTGCCTCCATTGAAACATTCTTTTTAGGAATGGGGATACTGTACAGTTGGTATGTGCGTGTCCCATTTTCGGCAAGGTGATAGGTGCCCAAGGTTGCTGGTTCGAGACCCGACAGTTCCGTGGTCACAAATCATAATACCATTATTTCATTCGTCTGCGCTTGGATAATGATTAGACAATACAATACAATACAATACAATACAATAAATTCTCTCTCGACAAAATACACTGCCAGGATATACAACTTTATTGTCCTCACTGTCCATCAAAATTGTCCATTGCTGCCATGAGCCACACTATTTGAAGTCACTTTTAATCACTTTATTTCCCGCCCTACCCAACACATGAGGCAATGAAGGAATCATCCTAAGTGATACTTTACTCTAAACTACAAGCTAAACATCACGTGCCATACAATTTTCTTCCACTAAACAGAAACATTTCATATACGGCTTTGTTGTCCGCACAACATTTTAACATAGACTCTATTTGACGTTCTACTTCATTCAACTACAAATTGAAACATCATCTGACATAATTGTTATTATTTCTCAGCATACGTACACAAGACTCGTTCGCCACACTGCCCATTGGCCATAACTTTGTCTTTCCTGCCGATTGGTGACTAGAATCCCTTGCAGCTATCATGCGTCACTGGGAAAATTAACTTTCCGTGTAAAATGCTTCGTATGTTTATTTTGTAATCCTGAGCTTTATTAGTCTGCCCGTTGTGTTTTTTTTTATCAGCATTCGGCTAGCAATGTTTTAATATAAGGTTAAAATGTACATATTTTTGCTTAAGACAGGTGTTGTACTGGAATGTTCCTGAAAACACAAATGAAGGCTGATAGAACTGGTATATCTTGCAATTCCGCTAAAATTGAGTGAAGCCGGTCTACGTTGCGATAATCTGCCGTTGCAGGTTACAACATACCAGCATAGATTTATTTACCAGTTCTTTCCTATAAGATTGACGGCGCGTAATTTGACATGCAAACTAGAAGACAAACACGTCTGCCTCCTAGAAGAGATGCCTCAAAGGTCATGGTAACAATTACATCAAGTAAATGTATGTTCGTGCAGAGGTAAGTATCCGTCTCTCACAAAATTTTGTCTTCTCTTACTATAAATCTGGATGGGATGTATGTTTGTGCGTGTGTGTGTGGGTTGGCGGGTGGGTGGGTGGGTGGGTGAGTGTGCGTGCGTGTGCATATGTGTATTTAGACTCCCTGTCGTTCGTTCGCTGTTTATGAGCCGACTACTCATTGTCGGCGTGGGAAATCACTGTTTGCGTTATAATATTGCGTCCGCTTTGTATGAAACCTATGTTTATATGATGAATGAAATTAACTAATTTCCCTATCGCTGATTGACCACCATTTACTATTAACTTGTACATCTCCTCCACGTTGGCAGAAAATCTGGTCACCTTTTTACGGAATAGTATATATATATACATGCATTTACGCAGTTGTCCGTGTACCAATATGCTAACATGTGCCCTAACATTTCGTTAGGTAACTTAACAAAACCTGTCTCAAAACTAGGAAAGCAAAAGCTGTATTTCATCCTTTCTTGGAAACCCAAAGTGCATCCACCCGCTTCATGTTTCAGTACTGTGGATGAAAAGAGCAAAATGAAACACACACACACACACACACACACACACACACACACACACACACACACATATATCGTGTCAGAATTACAAAAAAAAAAAAAGAAAACAAACAAACAAGCTTGCAAGGACACCTGTTGAAAAAGCTAGGTGTAGATGTGCTCCAAGAATCTCTTCATGCACCTCAGAGAAAAAAATGCCGCATTTTATATTTCCCCCAAAATGAGCCAAAACTATGATGATGATGATGATGATGATGATGATAATAATAATAATAATAATAATAATAATAATAATAATAATAATAATAATAATAATAATAATAATAATAATAATAATAATAATAATAAGCAATTAACCCCAGCTTCTTGATCAAACCTAGTATAGAGGCCCATCCGAGGCATATACCTTGCGACTTTGAATATATGGCAGACAGTTTTCATAAAAGTACATACATGTATTTATACCGGATCCTCCATATCCACAATGCTACCCAAAGTGATCCGCGCCTAATTTCAAACAAGATGGCTGTGTGAATGGCTTGTGATCAGATGACCAAGAAACGAAAATCTAGTCCCAAACTAAGCTCAGCTCAGCTCAGCTCAACTCAACTCAGCTTTGTCTTCAGCTGCATGTTAAACTCAGCAAAAATGGCATGATTAAAACTGAACTGAACCGAACCATCGAGATGATAGTATATTGATCTGATTGACCCATACATTTGACCTAGAGACCTAATTTTACTAAAACGTGCAAGTTAGATGCGATACATGTGTGTGTAAAGACTTACAAGGCGACTCAAAGAACAAAATGTTAGAGATTAACAATTAAATAAATATAACTGGAACCCAGTTACTTGACCTTGAGCTCTGATTTTATACCCGACATACCCAAGAGTTATGATGTATATGTGTCAAGTTGCCTAATCCAGGTCAAAGTTTGAGAAAACCGTATGCTAAACATATCCATTAGCGGAAATATCTCAATGCATTCCAAAGCAATTGTCCCATCGGTTCAGAAAAAAAAACTATTTGAAAGATCCCACTCTCCCCTCCCCCAAAAAATGAATAAAAGTACATAAAAACCCAACAATCAAGCAAAAACGTTTGACGAAACCAGGTTGACACCCATATGAATGAGGTACCTCCCTACCACATTTGACGAGAGCTGGGCCAACGGAGTTTTCAAAGAAAAAAGTGAGCACGTGAACATGTGAATCGTAGATGAAGGCCGGACCAAAAGATATCGAGGTTTGACATCGCTTGTTGGTCCGGCCTTCTGACAGTACATATGATCCACAAAAGATGTGAGAATTAAGGCAGTGGTTTTGCTGAAGTAAAAAAACCTAAAACGCAAAATGTACAAGGTGGTCCTCACACAATTCTTAAATTCATTCTAGAATGAGAATGGGCTGCAGCCAGCTGAACAGCGACTTGTACAAAATAGGTGTTGTAGAGTCTCCAGCATGCTCATGCGGAGCCAGTCAAGAATCTATTTACCATTTTTTCTTTGAATGTGATAAATATGTAACCCTACGAAACGAATTGCAGTGTAAAGTACTCACTCTTGGTAATTCCAACTTGAAAACATTATTGTTCGGAATAGAAAGAAAAGGATTTTCAAAAAGTCAAAATGAGGAAATATTTGAAGCAGTACATAAGTATATAAAATTATCTGGCATATTTAAAACGTGATCCTATTTTGGTAACTGTGTTCATGGAGTACGACTCCTTCTATTTGTACCAATGCTCACGCATCACTTCTTTTCCCTTCCGCTTTCATATTTGTGGTCCTGTGCGTGACCTATCTGTGAATTGGTGTTTACAATATCTATGTAGTCTTGTCTTCTTTGTACAAGAGGCCCTCATATCGGCTGGTGAGCCTGTCGGCCAATTGTGTTAATAAAATATGTTTAAACCAATTCTTAAAACACATATTTTGAACAAATCAGCAGACCATACTGTATGGTCAGTGACATTACCACTCAGAAGACACTAGACCTATGCTCATACCGCAAGACCTGTGACTTTAGCACTTGCATACCCTCGACCTATGATCATTAGTGCATGACTTATAACTCTCTCTCTCTCTCTCTCTCTCTCTCTCTCTCTCTCTCTCTCTCTCTCTCTCTCTCTCTCTCTCTCTCTCTCTCTCTCTCTCTCTCTCTCTCTCTCTCTCTCTCTCTCTCTCTCACACACACACACACACACACACACACACACACACACACACACCAGATATCTCATCATACTGCATGACTTTTGATCTTAGAACTCACATGCACCCACGTCAGCACTCGGATCATACCACATAACCTGACCTTAGAACTCACACACACCAGACCTACGATTATACTGTAGGACATGTAACCTTAGCACTCACACACAGTCTTAGTTAAGAATGAAGGCGGACTCTTTCGTGAATACGGATTTAAGAATATTCTCAAGTAAGAACATTCTTAGGCTTAAGAATAGAAATATTCTTAAGCCTACGAATTTTTCATGAATACGACCCCAGACCTTTAATCATATTGTAAAACCCATGACCTTGGCACTCAAAGACACCGGACCCATGATCACACTGCATAATATATGGCCTTAAGCTTTTAGAGACTGTAACCTACCTACCAAGTCAATCGACTTGACTTACAAAAAAAATAGATTACCCCTGGACTCCTATATCTACATCTCTTATCACAGTGTATGGTCTTTGCGCTTGGATCCAAAATCTATGACCGAATGACGCGCGAGCCCTTGAAGCATCACTCGTAAACATATTGAATGATGACAGCATAGAGAGACCTAAATTCATGCATGATTTTACTGGATCTGACACTACCACTCCAAATCAAATATTAACCCTCTAAAGGCGACTCTGGGCAGGGCCAGAATTTTGCAAAACTTTGCGAGAATCTATTTGGATTTTTGTCAATTAGTTTTCTTTTTAAACAAAGACAAGTTTAGGAGAATTTTTACGAGAATGGATTCTCGGATTCTCGCAGAAATTCTGGCCCTGCTGGGCAATAGCCACATTCATGACCACTTCACCTTCAACTTCCAAATGAATGGCCTCTCAACTAAGTCTGACACCAGCACTGACCAACAAGACATATGATCATATGGATGAGACAGGCACTGAGAGACCAATGTGTATGACTATACTGAATGACCCGAGCATTCTGAGACAACGGCGTATGCCGGTGTGGCCATACTGGACGGCAATCGTACTCGAGACAAAGGCGTGTGGTCATGCTGAAGGACACGAGCACTCAGAGACCATGATTTACACTTATACTGAATGATGCAAGTGACCAGTGATGAAGGCGCACGGTCATATTGGACGACACCAGTACTCACAGACTATGAAGTACATTTCTACGGGATACACTAGAACTCCCATACCAAGGCACGTGGTTATTTATACTGGGTGACACGAGTACTCAGTGACTATAAAGTACAATCATGCTGGATGCACCAGTATTCAGATACCAAGGCACGCGGTTATACTGGATGACACAAGCACTCAAAAACCATGACGTACGATCATACTAGATGACACTAGCACTCGAAGTCCAAGGCGTACGGGCACACTGGATGACACTAGGATACAGAGACCAAGGCGTGTGGTGATAAAGGATGACCCAAGTATTCAAAGATGAAGACGCGTGGTTATACTGGATGGCACAAGTACTCAGACACCATGGTGTACAATCATACTGAATGACACTAGCACTTAGAAGCCAAGGCAAATGATCATACTGGGTGACCCCGGTACTCAGAGACAGAGGCGTGTGGTCCCACTTTATGACCCAACTGCTCAGAGACTAAAATGACACTGTAGCTCAGACACCAAGAAGTATGATCAGACTTGATGACACCAGAGATCATAAATCGAAACCTATGAAGCTCAATGACATTTCCTGTCACTCAAACCCAGTTTCGATGGTTCTCAGAGATCTCAGTTCCAACAGTCGGCGTGACAGGTGCAGGCAGAGAAGGCCCCAAGCAACTGGAGCTGGTTTCGCACGTCGAAGCCTGCGCCGGTTGCCGTGGGGGCTCGAATGAATAGAGGATGCCTCCTGCGGTCAACGTGGCCACGGCAGTCCACACTCGAGAAAAATTGTGTGGGGGGGAGGGGCGGGAGGTTCTTGAAAGACAATTTAACACAAAATCTATTAACTCATTCCATACTACAGTGACGGGCCTTGGTCAGTGTTTCTATCACTGCCTGGCAAGTCATGCTGTTGCTGCCCTTGCGGCAGCTACAGCATGACTTGCCAGGCAGTGCCAGAACTACTGACTTAAGACTATGGGCACGTTGGTACTTGAATAATAGCTCTTCCATAAAGAATTTAAATGTGCAATTGTCTTAAATCTAGGTAAATATACGGAAAAATCAGGGACTGGTATGGAATGAGTTAAACCCAACTCTTTCTCCTCATATGCAAAGACACACATATGATACCAATAGATTGGATATATATATATATATATATATATATACGTGTGGTGTATATACATGTATATATTATATTTTATATATTATATATATATATATATATATATATATATAATGTGACATTACGGGGGCAAGTGTCATGTAAAGTCCAAAAATACTCAGTTGTCACCTTAAAAAAGCAGCACACCACCAACATTAATCTCCTGCAACCCGAAGCCAAACCATAATAACACAATACACGTTTATTACCTGCCACCAAGAATACACCTTTCTATCTACGCGACAGGCTATGCTTGAGCGACACCACGTGTGGCTCAAATTCTGAAGCAATTGCAGTTAGGTTTCAAAGAACCCGCAGGTGTATCATGTTGTATCAGACAAAAGCAGCTTCCAGGATCTATGTTCGTATAAAAGCTGCATTGTATGACCTGAAACCCAAACTGTTAATAATCTGCAACAGTTGGGACTGCATTGGGTTATATGTTTTAGCGATACACGACCTCGAACAGAAATAACCCACCTGGCGCAGTATTGTATATTCACGATGTACCATCAGACGGCTTCGCTGCCACAGAGATAACTTTAAAGTTCACATATATTAATGAAATGAATTTATTACTTTAATAAATCCATTGGTGACATATTGACACTTGCTAGAAGAATCCATGATAATTTTTCTTCTAATCTCACATTTATGACATGTGCTGATATTGCATCATTTAAAGTGTACTCATAAGCCGGGACAGCAACGCAATTTTAACAACTGACCTATTTCCTGATTAATGCTCCAATCAATGGACACATAAGGGTCGCCCTAATACATCACTATATGGGGGATCAATATTAATAATGCCGTCTTTGTTACACACTTGCATGTGTCACTATTAAATATTGGACTTTGGCATAAATGAAGCAAGGTGCAACGCAGGATATCGCGGAGCTTGAAAAGGGTTAACGATATTTTATATCAAAATAAATCACTTTAGGCAATATAACATAAGCTGGTCGTTATTCTATCATTTTAATCAATTACAGAAATCACTTATCACTTATATCTGAAACTAAATAGTCAATGAACGAGAGCGTTTTCAAAATTTCCAAAAGCGCGTAATACTGTACCTTTTATTTGCATCTCAAAATAATACTTTTGGGATGGTAATACAACGGAAGGTAATGATCAGCAATTCTAAAATTCAGAGTTAGCTTTATACTGTGGATACCTTCTTTGTTTGAATGTTTCGATATCGCGGTCGTCCGGAAAATAATGCAGGCCAACTAAATCTAAGCTTCTGAACAAAGAACTGTCCCGATGTACACACCTATCACGTCCACCTGGTGAATCAGTCACTCTTTGTTACTGTAAATATTAACTTTAGTCACAAGAAATACATAGCAGCATCCATTGTCGTGCTACCATGAGCGACTGAATCATTTTAAGCTACTCAGCTCTCTTGGTCATCTCTTGTCACAAAGGCTTTTATTTTCCATCCCAAGCGATGAGTAATGTAAGGCTTTGATCGAGCGAATCTGTTCATTGTCCCGTTTTTACACGATAACCTTATTTGGTAATATTTAGGTGCGATGAGGAAAAAACAGACGTCGGATGCCGCCTACATTATATCAACGTGACCTTTAAGCCTGTCTTCTAAAGTACACATTTTGGCGGAAAACTCTACCTACCTTCAGCAAAGTCCATTCTTCTCACTGTCCAGCAAATTTGAATACAGGAATGAGAGGGTTGGAAGACCTGACAGGAACGGCCACAGAGGTACCCTCTAGTAATTTCTGTCTTCGACGGGAGTTGGAATCAATTCATCACTGCCTAACGACCCATATGAAAAGATCATGGCTCTTCTCAGACAGAAAGGGTTTGAAGTGACAAAAACACGACATGCATATCTTTCTGAACTCCCACATCATGTGACATAAAATGTCTCTTGATGTCTGTGAATGGCACAAGGAACCAATAACAATTATTCAAAAGTTCTCGTGTTCCTTTGCGTTTAACTATACAATACGGTGCACCGATCTTTCGAGACTGAATTTTTAACAGAGTGTATCCTGATTATGACTAGGTCGGTAAGACCATTGACCTCGACTTCTTGACCTATTAACAAATTAATAAGGGATTTCTATACTTTCTTTCCCGCGTGGCGGGAACAGGATTCTGCCAACATCTGCACTACATACATTTCAAGATTATAAACGCAAAAACACCCATGAACACGCAAATTGTGCATATCAATTAACTAATTATACATAATATACCTTGTAGCATGAAAATAAACTGCTTCTGTCATCTGAACATCTAAATTCCATTGGACATGTCAAATGCCTAAGATCTCCAAAATGCATTATTTTGTCAAACGTCATGAGCGGAGGTTGTGAGTGAGATTTTTTTTTTTTTTTTTTTGAAAGGGGGGGGGGGGGCGGGGGGGGGGGGCAAACATGGATGTCCGCAGGAGTTGTGCAGACAGAGTACTGTGTCATTTTCTTCAAGTCCAGTGGTATCATATACCGAGACACCACGAGAAGTGAGTTCTTGTGCTATCAGGAGTAAGAAACCACCATGTGCTTCGCTCGTCGTGGTTTGTTATTCATTCATCCGCACTTTGAACCTCATACTGTTAAATAGGATTAAAAACGGCATTGAACCTCCCATGCACACGTCAGACTAACCAAAATGTCTAATTGCAGCTTCCGCAATGTGTCCAAAAAAAAAAAAAATAAGCAGCGGTTTAAATTGAAGAAGACACCACTGGAAGGAACAATACAAGTTTGGTTAAAGCTGAAATACACAGAATTCCCATGACACGCTGCCACACAGGAGGCAGTGTGTGCTGCAATGCCACTCTTCACTGTGGAAGAGCAAGAATAGGCTTCTGTGAACGGCACTTGGGTCAGGACATGAGTTGTGTATTCCCATTGCTTTCCATTGTAATTTGCAACCAGGTGACTTAAAAATCACCTCAAGTGGAAACGCATTTTTTTCGTGGTAAATCTGGGTGTAAAACTTAAACGATTCTGAAAATGTTGCTGCCTTGGCACGAAAAGTAACAGTTACAATCGAATGTGAATACACACCTGTGGCCTGTAGGAATTTTGTATTTGGGGTTGTGTATTAAGCTAAATACACAGGAAACTGCTGATTGTAAACTCTCCTATTCATTTCCCTGCTCATCCAATTAATTTGGAAATGAATTTGATTGAAAAAAAAATGTGACTATACGTGTGTAAACAAAGGAAGGGTTACTATACGGTTGAACTTGATTTGACACAACCATTGCCACGGATTTCTGCTGTCCGTCCAACCGTCCATTTGACCTGTATGGTTTCCATTGAAAAAGGCCGTTGGTTGCGCTCGATTTAAACTGGTTGCATGGAACAATGGACCGACCAGTAACGAATCAAGAGTTGCCCTTAGTATTGTTCATCTTCTCCGACAATGGAAGACGCGTAGGCCTATTTGATAGTATTTTCACAAGAACATTGGTAATGCATGTTGACCCTATCAACGAACGGTTTTCCTGTTGACAATAGTACTGAAAGTAAGATGGGTATACACGTATGCACACAGGGATGCTCGCACGAGCTATTGGATAATCATACATACGTGTCACCGTATAAACTTCTAAAGTTTTTGCGACAGAATACACTCCTCCTGATTCTGGTTTTTCTAAAAATAATCATAGGTTCGGTAAAAAGAGACTGTTATGCTCAGGCAGGAAGGTCTAAAAAGTGAAAGTCCCTGTACATCTGTTGGTGTGCAATGCACTTTTCCCTGGGTGTCGGGCATTTATTTAAGTTCAACTTTACCTATTTTAGGTTAAATGCTATTAGACAGATTTAACCCCATACACACCGACAAAACGGGACATGGACTTACGACGCTTCAGTCAATATACTTGTCCAAAAGTTCGACTCACGGCGCTTCAGTCCACAGACTAGTCCCAGCGCATATATGTACGTTTCCCTTTTGTCACAATCAGTTCTGTGAACACTCGCGGCGCGCGGAGTTTCAAACAGCATTGAACAACACAGGGTACGCGCTACCGAGCGATCAAGTGAAACTTAATGCATGCAGTTTTAAAACTTTGCTGACCAAATGTGAACTCATGGGATAGCAAAAACAGGACTCTATACCGTGTGGCGCAGAATGACATGGCAT
The DNA here is from genome assembly GCA_964020975.1 of Hermodice carunculata. Taxonomy (NCBI): domain Eukaryota; kingdom Metazoa; phylum Annelida; class Polychaeta; order Eunicida; family Amphinomidae; genus Hermodice; species Hermodice carunculata. Next base: position 68,653,449 of record OZ026623.1, read on the forward strand.
GGCCATACCTGTGCATGCCATGAGCGTGGGAAAGGGGTTTCCCGTACTGGCGTACTGGGGCTTTTTATTTACCGTACTGGCGTACTGGAAGCCCTCTTATTTTACGTACTTCGTACTATCCAAAATTTTGAAAGATTTTTATTTTCCGTACTGCGTAGTCTAGAAAAATAATTACCTGTACCAGCGTACTGAACACCCCCCCCCCCCCCACCCCTTACCCCGCTTCTGCCATGTGATGAGATAAAGTGCCAGCTCACTGTACACAGACTGGTACGCACAACAGAGTATGGCATACAATGTGCGACGTGGAACAGTGTTAGCATACCATACCTGCACATCGGTTCGCATGACACGGGTTTTGGTACAGCGATTGTGCCGTTTGGCATGCCATGGTATGATATGATATGGCATATAGTATGATATGCTGTGTTGTCAAACAATTTATTTCACGTGGGCAATCACAGACTAACATTATCCCCGTGACGTTCTGCATTTGAGATTTTCTGTATTGATGAAAACACCCTGTTGTATTTTCATGACACAAGGATGATAAAGGCCATGCCACTTCGTAAAATTCACTCTCGACAGAATTTCAATCTGGAGCAAAACAACACGACACAGGAATATTCATAATTGAGTTTGTGTCCATAACAACAACGCACGGTGCGTATTTCTACAATAACTGCACAATGGTTTTGAGTTCAAACGGTGCTCATGGACAAATCCTTGAGAAAATATACTGAAAAACAAATCAGGGGACGTTTGCCAGCAGAGGTGGATGTTCCTACCGACCCACTACATAAGAGAAATACTAGCTATATGTGACTGCTAATTAATTGGGGAATTGTGGATGATGGATAATCCCAAACCTTCATTTGGCTCATAAATATTCACGTGCCAATCAACATGCCAACCATTGCGTTACCATACCTTTCAAATTCTTGTCCCGAGAGTGTTATATAAATATTTTCTGAACGTCTAAACTTAATGTCCATTGACAGCAACTGTGGTCTATTGTTGACTGTGTGCATGGAACAATGTTCCTCTGAATACGTGAATAACGCTTATAAATATAATAATGTGCTTTCTGTTTGCCAATTATAGCAGGCGCGTGTTGGGTTCAGAGACACAACAGCTCAAGTTGTGCTGATATTTCTGCTCTCAAAACTGGCCAAGAATTTATTTAAGTGGGTAAATAAGTAGAAATGCATTTAATGTAGTCCTTGCTCGTTTGTCACTTATGAAGCACGTCCTTAACCGACATGACAATGCGTTATTTGCAACATAGTTATTATGGAATCAATGCACATTAATTTTGTTAATATCAATATGTAAAGGCATTTCTGGGACTTGATCTACATCCTCTAGCATGTATCCATCCGCGTTATAACCGATATACATAAATGATAAGACATTTGTATATTTATGTTACCCAGTTCCTTCACTATGACATAAATCTACATATGCCACCAGCCTGTTGTCACTCTTGATGAAAGACCGGAACACAATACGGACATTTCTAGGTCCATGGGGACACAGAGGGAACAAGCCATGTAGCTCTGACTGTTTGTGCTGATGTTATGGTTTCTGCCATTACTCTATAGCAGCTCGCGGTGCGGCAGTTGTTGACAAACATTCTGTGCACATGATCAAGCTAATATCGTGTGGTGCTTTATTTGTTTGCTTGATTGTAAACTTGTTTTTTATTTACTTGGGACAGGTATCCGCCTGCAGGCAAGAGTGCCTGCAAACATGTAGCTCCATCGCTGCGGCATAAATCGTGCACAAGACGACCTGGACCCAAAGCTGAACGATCCCATGGCACCATACTTTTAAGGATATTTAAGAATTTAAATTTGAAATTATCCCAATTTGCATAGTTTTAAATGCTAAATTTTTCGTTCAATATTCATTGAGTCCAAAGTACTCAATTTCACACATATAAATGCTGGAATGATATGTTGATATATACAGTGGTACCTGTTGTGTGTGGCCACCCCTTATGCAAAGAAGAAGTGTCCACATACAGCAAGTGACCTGTCGCCTCTTTCTTGCTTTCAACGAAAAATGTTTCCAATCAAAATTGCAGTCTTTACTGGGAATTCCACTACAAGTGATCAGCTGTCAGTAAGAGTGGTGTATTTAGATGAATTACTGTCGAGTCAAACTCGCTTTAGCAGCATATAGAAACATGCAACAACTTACTCTTGATCCGAGAACTTTTTATAATTTGAAAAAAAAAATGACCGCAATTTATTGGCATTAGAATTATGAGCCCCCAATTATTTCATAATCATGCTCACACTGTATACCAACACAATGCAAGACGACAGGACCTCGACATACTTTTTTTGTTTGTTTTTTAATCTGGTAAACAGGGGCGGCTTTTATATAATCATACATAATTATTCCTACTAGGATAGTCTCGTGACAGGTCACGCCAAATTTCAATAAGCATTTCCTGAAAGACAAATGGATGCACTTCCCACTAATAAGCTGCGTTATTTGGACGCCTGGTTCCACTTTCGGTGTACCAGTATTCTTGTATATTAGCACTGATCTGGAAACATGGTGATGGTCCGTGCACTTGCGCACGTGCGCTCAGGTACACATCAGTATTTCCTAAGTAAAGATTAATTGTGGTCAGTAAATACTTCTAAATTATGGTATATTCGACAATGAAATATTTGAGACAATGCAGAATAATTAAACAAAAGGGTGGCAGACAAGAGCAAACCTAAATTATTTTAACCCTTCGTCCATCTCGGCTTGCACCTGTGACTGACATCTGTTCAGTGGATTATGGAAACTATTCTGATAAGATTTGAAAGTGCAAGTGAAAATGACAGACGTCTGTCAGGTCAGGGCAGCCCTAATGCTATTAAAACAACTTTCTTTGATCAATGCCCGGCTATTTTCAATAGACAGAGACCAAAACACGATTAATGCAACCTGTCGGGTAAACTGGTGGTGAGAGTGATGTTAAAGTGTTAGAGGGCATCTGTGTAGACAAGCTGATTGGACAGCCAGTGGTTAAACTATAAGGAAACAGGAAGTCACACAATCTTTTAAAAGCTCATTGGACTCCCAATGGTTAATCCATACTCATATGGAAAGGCGGTCATACATTGCTTGTTGGATTGAAACATTGGATTTGTGCATGCCTTGTTAGCGTTCGACGTTATCTTTTCAAGGTTACATCGATCTTGTCACCACCTTGAGTCAAATTAAGGTCTCCACTTTGAAGTATTCTAGCATGCAACCGAATGTCCTTGATTTACAACAATAACACTCCCATAACAGATATTTTGATTTCAGGGGAAAAAAGGGAGTAATCAATAAAACAAGTGATTTCATTGGTTCCTGCCAAGGCGCCCTATGAAGGCAATCAATAAGACAAGTGATCTCATTGGGTCTGGTGTCAGCTCACTTTGCTTCGATTCATTCACAAATATGGATCTGATGTCTTGGACTTGGCACATGCAACATAATGGCATATCATATCCAAGGTAATCACCATAATTTTTTTTTTACAGCATGGAATATGAATGTGTGACACTTCAAGCGAAATGTATTTCCGTAAACTACACGCCATTACCACGGAGTTATGACCTTTAACACTTTCCCAACCAATCTGCCAACTCCGAATCGCACTTTCAAATACCGCCAAATTCATCGTTTTCTTTTCTTTAACATTGAAATTTCACACACCGTTTTTTACCACACGTTAAAGAGGCTGTTCCCCCACGCAATAAAACTGTGACACTCAGACACATTTCAGGTTTGTTTTTTTCCTGGTAATATTGTGCACTGTCAACGAGAATTGTAAGTGTGTTGAGGAGACCTATACGGTCAGCATACCTGCAAGGGGTAACTTAGAATCAGATATATGATCGACTGGTTGCCCCTGCAGGTGGTGAGGATCAGATAAATGATCGATCAGTTGTCCTGTTTCTGTAGCCGATCGAAAACCTGGCAAAAATTGGCGGCTAGTATTACACCCTTCTTACTTTATATTGAGACTGAATCAACTTCTTTCTTTTGCACAAAAAGTGAGCTCAGTACCTGACCTGCGTTAATGAAATATGTTGACCTGGGATGAACCTTTCTGGTATGTCCCACCAACAATTCTACAACAAATAGTTCTCAATCGACAAAAGGTGCCAGAAAAACCACTGACACAGATATTTTACATCTGAAAATGGGGGGGGGGGGGGATGTGATTAGATTTTTTTTCCGCAGGTGCATATGTGTACCTTACCTCCATGACTGACTGTTCGGCGCAAAATATGTCTCTAAAAATACACAAAACATTTTACATCTGCGCTCCTTTGGTTGTTTTGAGCACAAAGAAATTCGGCACTGATCTTTTGAAACAAAAGTACCGATACTAACCCAGCGTTTCTATCACTTATTTCCAGCACTGTGGTATAAGTTTCTGAACATATTGGTCAACGGCTTTGTATGTTCTCTTGGCAGGGTACTTTTTATACGCTCTCACTGCGCTTGTGATGATGTACACTAGATACGATTGACTTTGTATACATTTTGAGCATGATGTCTTTTTTTCTTCTTTTTTTTTTCTGCGCTCTCACTGCGCTTGTGATGATGTACACTAGATACGATTGACTTTGTATACATTTTGAGCATGATGTCTTTTTTTGTGTGTGTGTGTGTGTGTGAAAGAATGAATATGCAGTGTTACTTATATCATTGCACCTCAACTTTCCGAAAAGTCATTCATGGGTACAGAATATAACCAAAAGAAAATCTTACTGCCCATGACAAACTATCTATTACCTACTGAATTATTCTAAAAAACAAGGGAACCAAAGACACACAGCGTAATGTGGCCGTATACGAGCTACATTCATAAAATATGTACTGTTTGATCCGTGTTCGAACATCACATTATAATATACAATAAATGTAATCAAATTGATTTTCCTCCTGATAAAATTTTAAAAGATAGTTTTTCATATGTATCATGCGACGAATCTATTGCCTCAAACCAGAAATGGTGTATAAAACTTCCGCTTGAGTGCAGCGCAGATTTATCTGTAATTTCTACGGTGTAGTGTGTGACATTAAACCGAAGAGCGCAACAAATCTCTCCCGTGCCGTTTATGTAGTTGCCTGCTGGGCTGACAGTACCTTTACAGCTTTGTTTTTGGACAATACCAGAAATCACCCTCACAGGCAACCGATGAAGTCAATACGCTTTCATCGATTAATCTCGGGGCTGATATAATATTCCTCAGCGGTTAATTTAAGATGCAGGTCTTCCGGTCGGTAAGTTTGCAAAGTAAAAATGATGTTTTTTTGTTTGTTTTTTTTTTAAGTTTTCATTTCATTCCATGCCATTCTCCTTTGCTTCGTTTTGTTGTTCAAACAGAAGAAACTCGTGGGTATACTGTAGCTCTGTTGCTGTGTATGTACGGTACTGACAGGGATAGTGGGACGATTTGGCCTCTATTACATCATACCTGTTGACTCAGTAAAAAGTATGCCACCGTATAAATATGTAGCTGTACATGTTATTATATTTCAATCATAATAAATGTGACAACAATGAACACCTGTCAACAGTGGTCGCTATGGTAACTTAACCCCACATTGATTGGTTGCAACAATAAATCCCTTTTTTTAAAGAATAAATACATATGTCCCCACTATTGTGAAATACGAATTTTTTCTTTCTTTTTCCTGTTTTTTTTTTCTTCAAGAATCCAATATACAAATGAACTGGCATCAACTTGGGACGCTATTTTGTGTTTATCTACATGAAGTTATCCACAGATTGTGTTTAACTGTAAGTAATAACATACGAATTAAAGGCATGAATATTTTCTCTCTTTCTCATTTTCTTTTTCCGCCCCCCATACACACACACACACACACACACATATATATATATATATATATATATATATATATATATATAGTATTTAGGCTATGCGCCTTGAGCGTGAAATCATATGATTGAACGGAATTTATGGAGAAATGGGGATTTCTTTCAAAAAATCAAAGAGAACGCGTGCACGCCCCGCAGATACGCTTTAAAATGAATGAGCACTTGACCGTATCAAAATGCAGTGGGTATACCTATGTCGCCTAAGTTTGACATGAGCACACAAGGCGCAGCAACACAGCGTTACAACGGCGTAGGTTATTCTTTACCATGAGAGAAAACATAGACTGAATTATTAACATAACATAAACATGTTGTCCCAGCGAGGAAGCCCATGTGCATTGTCGAGTGCTACGTATCAAATTGATATGGTGTTAACGAGAGCCCGACTGGATCCGTCTCTTGCGTATTTACGTGAAGATGCTGCATTCAGTACATCTTCTGCCACTTCTCCATTATCTTGTCTAAATAAAGCTCACACGGGCACATTGGGGGCTATAAATAGACCCGTAACACGGTCTGTAATTAATACTACAACGGGCACCTGAGGGACTCAGCCGTGTATATTACTTATAACTTACTACAAGGGGCGCTGTTACAATGTGCAGTGCCATCAAAATTATTATAATGTACCAATGCCACACAGGTGATTACTCTCCAAGGTTCGCCCAGATTTTATGCACACAGTTTCTAAAATAATTACCTGTGGGAAAGAGAGGTCTACAGCTTATAGCAGTACTAGCGGCACGGCGGGTGGTTACATGTAGCCGACAATCTTTATATAATTGTCGTACTTTTTTCACCTCCGAGACTAACACATGAGGAATTCATTCAGTTCGTAATTTCTATATCCACCATAACTGGCAAAATTTGTTGGTAAACATTGCCAATTCCTGGTAAGCCTGAAAGCTTTTCATAATGAGACTGAAAAATTCCCTTTCTGTGCATCTTTTGGATTTGTATGTTCAATGGTAGGCGACCCAAGAAAGCCTGCCTCGGCCTTATGTAGGTGTCTAATATTGTCAGCGTCATGGTAATTTAAATAATAAGATAACCTTCAGGGCAGACATATAACAAAGAATGAATGCAGTCATTGTAATCAGATGTCACCGCATTTCCATACTAATTGATTGGGTCAATTTCTGCATACGATGTATGAAATATCAATTTGAAGACAAAGGTCGCAATGCCGCAAACCTTTCAGAAAATGAGAGAAGCCGTGTCGCGTTCCCATGGCAACGCGCACATGTTCTTTAAGCCCACCTTGCACCAAATCGTGCCAGTTATTTTCTTGACATATGGTAGAAGTTTACATGTTATTTTACAACAAATCGACTTAAGGAGTGAGAAGTGCTTATGGCCAGTGGTGTATGGCTGCTGTCGGTAATATATACACAATAATTGCGCTTTAATTTGGCGCTGAAGAGGCTGGGCGGCCGTGTGGGGTCAAGCTGTGCTTGCTATGCTTGCAGGCTCACTATTTCTATTTTTGCCATGGAAAGTGCAAGACGTATCGTCGTGTGACAGCTGATGACTAGACCTCTTTGCGTATATTTGGTGCACTTTGTTTGTGCAATGGACCCCTTCAATTGCCTTAGTAGTGAAGTCAACAAACACACAATAAAACCAGCTTCGCCATACCTGTGTATAACCCCGCACTTACCTATTGTTGTGATGACGGTGGTAGCAAAATAAAATGCACCAGCAAATTTCCATTGTATTCCCGCCTTGTGAGGCACATTTCTGATAACGTTTTTGGTAAGAATCTGGAAATCAGCTTCAGATATGTTATACGTTTTCTTCATTAAATCCTCTTCTTCTTTCAACTTGCGTCTCTCCTCCACTTCGAATTCGGACTCTAGTGCATCAAAGACGGCCGCTCCAACTAGCAGATAGGTGAAGGTACACACGATAAGAGACAGAGTCCGGACGTTTTGCTTCTTCATCATTAGACGGCGGCCATCAGGAGGTAAGGCCTTTAAAGCGCCGTCGTTCGTCCGCTTTTCAACGCTCCCTCCTACCTTCCTAGAAATCTACATAGATCACTTCGAAATTTGCCCGTGCACGCTGGTTTTACCATAAAACATGAGCAACATGGTATGTGCTACGGGCGCGGCCATGTTGGGACTCCGTAACATCACATGTATGGCCCCATCATATCACACAGATCTGCTAACTCCAGCGCCGGCCGATGAGGGTGTTCTGCACATTCAAGTGAGCGCCAGCCTCTGCATCATAGATCCCGCTGCATATCTGTGTCAGGTTTAACCTTACCATTACGACATCATCAGTGTATGTTTTCTACATCATAACAGGGTAAATCCATTTTTAAAATCCCGGCGTTGTATATTCTATTTGGCACACATGGAGGATGTAACCAGAGGACAACGTATCCACTCTCCTCACTAGCACTCTGCCATTTTCCAGCAGTGCAGCTTCAGTTCACATGCGCAAACCGTCCACCTTTCTCCCTGCCGTGCGCAGCTGGTCCTGTAACGTAAGCGAATAGGAAATTTATTGGATGATATTCCGTGTGTATTGAACGCCTGTACTAAACAGCGTGTAAATCAGGTAACGAAACCAATAGTTTTACATCTCTGTGATGCAACATTATGTAGCACAAGTTTTACACGAGAGTTTTTCAGGTACATTTTCTCTTAACAATCAGTAGGCTACTTAAAACCGACATTTTGTCGGTCCGTTGGTCAGGAACAAGAACGTTATGTTAGCAGCAAATATACCAATGGAGTGTGAACACTTACCAAATGTGCCATAATAAGGCACGCAAAATTATAGATTTGTGCAAATGTAAATTCCGCTAAGGTCATGTGTCGCTTCTTGGCACGTGTCTCCCCTCCCCCTCCCCTCCCCCATGTGGGGGGAACAAAACAGCATAACAATCAGCGTCAGTGATGCGTTTAAAGAAAATAAATTTTAATTTTGCTTCAAGAGAAATACGGGTTTTTTGTTTTTATTCGTAACAACTAGCTCACTTACAGACAGGTATACATAGACGTGTACATTAATGGTAGAATTACTGATGAAATATAATCCGCCATCTATGCGGGATTGGTTGCATACAGTTATGGTTGGAAGTAAACAGTTTCACAGAACAGCTTGTTTATTTTTGTTGAGTTGTGGGGCCAATTGGTGGCGATACATAGCAAATAGCAAACATAACTATGCAAGAAATTGAACCATATGTTTGTTTGATGAGCTCCACTGTTCATTTCAAAACGCAATAAACAAATGATTCCTGCCATTGGCAACGCGCCATCTGCTCCTATTTAACACCTTCCCGGCCAAAACGGCAGACGTCGACCGGTAGGCGTCGTGACATCAAACGTTGGCTGCTATGGCGTTTACTTTCATTCAGCATGTTTTCATTCAAAAGGTTTGAATACAGTATGAGGGAAAGCATATCTGATCAAGAACTTCACATGTAGCTCCTCTCCGCAACTGGTAACTCGCTCTTTTAACGTCAGCAAAGATAGTTTAAATTGTTGGTGAATTACCCGTTGCTGTTTTTATATACCCAACCTTAAAAAAAAAACATCAGTTCAATCTATTTACTTAGATGAGGAGATGGAGCAGCACGACGACGATGATGATGACGACGACGATGATGATGATAACTCTTGTAAACGGTAACGAACTATATTGCAACATAGCCATCACAATGATCCCTTTTTTATTCTTTTGTTTTCAATTACATCTTATGGAAGAGACAATATCTGTCTATCTATCTATCTATCTATCTATCTATCTATCTATCTATCTATCTATCTATCTATCTATCTATCTATCTATCTATCTATCTATCTATCTATCTATCTATCTATCTATCCATCCATCCATCCATCCATCCATCCATCCATCCATCCATCCATCCATGGATCTATCGATAGATCTGTCTACCGGTATCTGTCTAACCCTTTATCTATCTATCTATCTATCTATCTATCTATCTATCTATCTATCTATCTATCTATCTATCTATCTATCTATCTATCTATCTGTCTGTCTGTCTGTCTGTCTGTCTGTCTGTCTGTCTGTCTGTCTGTCTGTCTGTCTGTCTGTCTGTCTATCTATCTGTCTATCTATCTATCTCATTGCTGTCTCACTCACTACCAGTCTATCTGCACATACATACATTATGATATAATATTACATATATATATATATATATATATATATATATATATATATATATATATATATATATATAGATAGATAGATATATATATATGGGTATATTTAGTTTTGGCAGGGTAGATTACCTTTGATAACACGCAAACGAATGCGCACTCAGCGGAGGGCCGGCTCACGGGATTTCAATAAGGGACACAGGTGTGCCCAACCACAATTTTCAATTTGCATAAACGAAAGAAAGGGGTGTTTGCCGTTAATCAGCCTTCATTATGTGGTTAAGCTTTTGCTCTTGGCATATTGCCTGAGTGGCAACGTGTGCAATGCATTCTTGTATAATTTGTGAAAGTTTTTGTTTGTTTGGTTGGTTGTTTCTTTAAAAAAAGGGGGAGGGGGAAAATCATGCTGTCCACTTTAATAAGTGTTTGATACACGAGAGAACTTCCCGAGAATCCTCTGTCCACTTAAAACAGGTAAACAATCCAGACGAGTCCAGTAAGATGGAAAGGATAGGGGAACTAGAAAGTAACCAGGCCACAATGTGAATATAAGACAGGTGCACTTACCGGGAGTGGCCATTTGGACAGGTTTTACTCGATACTAGTACCAATGAGTCAGGGCCAGCAATCTTTTATCGTAAATTGCTTTATTTTCGGGTGTATAATTTTTTCACGGTGTTTGTATTTTTCACATATCACAGTAGTTTTAGTTTCACATTTTTAACAAAATTCCTACTCAAACAATGTTAAAACAAAATTTCGCTGTGTTCCTATTTTCACGGTTTAGTGCCATCAGCAAAATAAGCGAAAGTAAGGGTACAGCGAAATTAAAGCAATTTACAGACTCGCCAATATAATCCTAGTTTAAGCTCGATTTGATCTGTGTAAGTGAGAAGAAATCGGGGAACACGATTGGATTCAGTTGATATTAATTAAATTTTGAGTTCAGCCATATTAAATAACAGCTACTAGCACACAGGGTGGCAAACATGTTTTTTTTTTAATACAATAAAAAAAGAGATTAAAAACAAAAGTACCACAGGACTAGACACGTATCAACATACAAAAGATTGACAGCACGTGGACACAGCATATAGCAAGTACACCATGAGCTGTGATTCCCGTGGCCAACACGTCAAAATATTAATACTTGCTAAGTAAAGCGATTTGTATCTGGCATAAACTTTATTAGAGCTTCATTAGTTTCGATTTCCATAGTATTTTGACACTTTCCTGGCACATAGATAGAGTAAAGTTCTAACAGTAAAACAAGTGTGAGGAATGACTCTCTTTTGTTTTCTCCAACAATAGGCATGCAAGTGATTGAATGAAAGGTCGGGTTACATGCAATAATACTATCGTTATTGTAATTCAATGCATGTCCATCGACTTATTTTTTTCAAATTGGCCGTGGGGGAACTCCCTGCGCACTATGGAAAGAAACGATTACCCGATGCTCGCTGCAAGTACCCCACATCACAAAAGTGGAACAGTGCTTTGGTATGGACATTGTCTACTGTCATTTTTCATATTTTGGGGGCATTTTTGTCTATAGATTTGTAAAATCAGTCTAATATTTGGTGACGTTTCATTTCCCACCGAAGTTTCGCGATCAGTGACAGTGCAGTCTGTAAAAGTGCCGAGTTGGACACGAAAAACTTCACTCTCGAATTTGGCGGCTTCCCTTATCTGGTGAGCATGTGTGAGATACTGAGTTTTTACTGATCTTAAAAAATGTTAACAACGTAAAAAAAAATCAAAAGAACTTGCAAACCATGAAGCGAGTGATTTTCAACATACTCCAAACATACAGGTGTGAATAAAAGTATTGTCCACCATGAGATATGGATAGATACACCAAAGTACCCATGAGATATTGATAGATACACGAAAGTGCCCATGAGATATGGATAGATACACCGAAGAACCCATTTTATCCTCAGTAATTTTCAAAGCAGCAACGTTTTCGACCTTCAGCAGGTCCAGCACGCTCCTGACATGGCAGGTTTTGATATTAATGTAGTGTCAGCAAAATTTTATCTCTAAGACATCACCGTCACGGTATAAGATACCTTAGTGAGGAGCATATATCATCAGTGGGGCAAGTTGTGGCATGTTTAATGAAATGCACCATCAGCAAAATTGTATGAAATGTCCCCGATGTAATGAAAGTTATAGGTAGGGGGGTTACGCCAGCTGAGATCACATTGCCTTCAGACGTCGACCCAAGCGGACGTAAACAAAAAACTCTCTTCAATTTCACCGTCATGGTTAAAACGTGTGACATTTGTAGCAAAGTACTCAAAGATAAATACAAAACAAATGAATATATATATATATATAGAGAGAGAGAGAGAGAGACAGACAGACAGACAGACAGACAGACAGACAGACAGAGACAGAGAGAGAGACAGAGACAGATAGATAGATAGATAGATAGATAGATAGATAGATAGATAGATAGATAGATAGATAGCTAAATAAATAAATAAATAAATAAAATTAACAAACCTAACTACCTCCCCTCCTCCTCCTCACTCCTGTTCCTCTTCTCCTTCCTCCTCACCTCCTCCTACTCATCTTCCTCCTCCTCCTCTTCACGTCCTCCTCCCCTTACCCCTGCTCCTGCTCCTCACCTCCTCCTCCCCTCCTCACCTGTTCCTTCTCCTCCTCCTCCGCCCCCTCCTCCTCCTCCTCAAAGCCACTTGCATTGCTTCTTGCCACTCCATATCTTCTTCTTCATTCATCAGGTCATCAATGGTTTTCTTAATGATGTTGTATATTTTGTTTTTGTCCAACTCGTTCACGACCTCCCACCATGTTGAGATATTATAATGTCGACAAAAATGCTGCCGAGATAGTATGCTGTTTGAGAATATGCTGCTGAAACAGTGTATTGGCATGGAAAGATGTTGACCATTAAAATGTTGAACGAAGAATAATGTTGACCAAGAAATGTCGACCACAAAAAATGTTGACCTAACATAATGTTGACCTCAGCATAATGTTGACCTCAGCATTATGTTGACCTCAGCATAATGTTGACCAAAGCATAATGTTGACTTAGAAATATTGACCTAAACATGATGTTGCCCTCGAAATGTTGCCCTCGAAATGTTGCCCAAAAATGTTTACCTCGATTGTGATGACCAGTAAAACTTATAAATAAGAGGGGAAATAAAGCCACAGACTAATTACTATGGGGCGCTTTAAGAAATGCCCCTGTTTCAAGCTGTGGCCGTAAAATTTTTTACTTGTCCATTCATCTGTAGAAAGTAAGTGGTGATGATGAAGTCAGTGGCTCTTCTTTCTTTCTTTCTTTCTTTCTTTCTTTCTTTCTTTCTTTCTTTCTTTCTTTCTTTCTTTCTTTCTTTCTTTCTTTCTTTCTTTCTTTCTTTCTTTCTCTCTTTCTTTCTTATATCTTTTTTGCTTTTCTCTTTCTCCTTTTCTTTGTTACAGGCTTTCACTTTGACAAGCAACTGGTTTGTATAAAAATATTCCTATTCGTTATTATTAAAACGATTTATCGGTTTTGTTACGCCAGGCGTCAGCCATTTTCATCAACATTTTCACACTAGTACATAGAATACGGGGGGGGGGGGGAGGGTGTCAAGATCAATGTACGTTTTTAGCCAATTTTGAAAACTTTGATAACTGTTTATCAAAAAAAATCAACATTTTTAGAGTACTCTTTTGGGGGCAGGGAGGCGGTTACAAGAAAGACTGCTCTTTGTAAACTTTTGAAAATGTTGAAAATTTTGGCTGTTCCCTAAATAGGTGAACAAGTATCAGAAGAATTTGCATTGTATTTCCAGAAGCAAAACGGTGGACCAACAATAAAGCAGCTCTTAAAAGCTGAAAATAAGCGAATCTGCATATTTAAGACGGAGAAAGAATTTGTCCTAGGCAGAGGAGCAGAAACTGAAATGTTCCTTGCAACAATAACTCAAATGTAATATTGGGTTGTAGGAGGAGAAGAAGAAGAAGAAGAAGAAGAAGAAGAAGAAGAAGAAGGAAGAAGAAGAAGAAGAAGAAGAAGAAGAAGAAGAAGAAGAAGAAGAAGAAGAAGAAGAAGAAGAAGAAGAAGAAGAAGAAGAAGAAGAAGAAGAAGAAGAAGAAGAAAAAGAGGAAAACAAACCACAACAATAATAACAAGAACAACAATTGTAAGATTATCGCAAAAATAATTCTCACCCGTTCAACCCATGAAAGGTGACATTTTCTGGTTGTGGTTCTATGATGGTTTTCGGTCCTTTTGGGGGTGTAATAATAATAATAATAATAATAATAATAATAATAATAATAATAATAATAATAATAATAATAATAATAATGATAATAATAATAATAATAATAATAATAATAATAATAATAATAATAATAATAATAATAATAATAATAAAAGCTGAAAATAAGCGAATCTGCATATTTAAGACGGAGAAAGAATTTGTCCTAGGCAGAGGAGCAGAAACTGAAATGTTCCTTGCAACAGTAACTCAAATGTAATATTGGGTTGTAGGAGGAGAAGAAGAAGAAGAAGAAGAAGAAGAAGAAGAAGAAGAAGAAGAAGAAGAAGAAGAAGAAGAAGAAGAAGAAAAAGAGGAAAACAAACCACAACAATAATAACAAGAACAACAATTGTAAGATTATCGCAAAAATAATTCTCACCCGTTCAACCCATGAAAGGTGACATTTTCTGGTTGTGGTTCTATGATGGTTTTCGGTCCTTTTGGGGGTGTAACAATAATAATAATAATAATAATAATAATAATAATAATAATAATAATAATAATAATAATAATAATAATAATAATAATAATAATAATAATAATAATAATAATAATAATAATAATATCATTATTAATAATATCGAGAGAGAGAGGAGAAGGAGAGAGAGAGAGAGAGAGAGAGAGAGAGAGAGAGAGAGAGACAGAGAGAGAGAGAGACAGAGAGAGAGAGAGCTGTTTTTCTTACCTACTCACTGATATCTAGCAAAACCAGGACGACTTGACATCGTTTAGCTACGGAGGTCAAAACACAGATGGAATTTGCATTTCGTCACAGTATAAGGACATCAATTAGATACATCTAATAGCGCGTAGTTCCATAATGTAGCAGGAATTTCCTCGGCACACTTGCAGTCTTTGGTATAATGATGACGAATGGTAGGGTTTCCACGGTTAGAAATGCAATACGTCAGCAAAAGTTACGTCTTGGCAACAAACGCCAAAGCAAGTTGAGACTAAATATGGGTCAACGCGAATATTGGCCAAGTTATTCCAAACTTGCTGTTCTTGTGCCAGTCCTGACTGAAGTTCGTACACGTATTTTAAACCTACCATGGTTAACTTCTTTTTTCTCATTTCTTTCATTCCCAATTTTGACAAGAGCCGATGTGCCTTGAGTTTAAATAATAATATTAGATTCACACTGACTGAAAATCAACCATTCATAAAAGCACCAACAGGCCTACAGTTGCAAAGGCCATACGACTGACCAAGGGCAACAGCTATCTTCCGCGCGTTTTGGTCGAATTGTGCCCAAAGCTGGATGAAGAAAGCTGTAGGCTCAGTCCAAACGTTTGCACTGAAAGACTGAAATATATTCTGCTCACAATAATGTATTACCCAATGTATATATAGTAACTGCCCAAATGTATTACACAGAGTTCACGGCCACTGTTCAGCAGTAATTAAAAACATTTCAATAAATAGGATGTTATCTGGCTAACAGTTTACAACAGAAAAAAAATTTACAAAAATCCATAATTTAGCATGTCTAGTCATAAAAGATCTGAATCATGAACAAAACTTGAAGAGGATGTACTAGCCGCTTCTGGAACTGCAACAAAGCAGAATAAACTCAAAATATTACGGTCGGAATGACTTTAATGGCCCCTCGGCGAATATCATAAGTGTTATGTTCACATTAAGAAAATGTCCCAGGGGTGTTTTTTTTTTTTAAAAAGTAGAAATGTGTCAACAGTAGACAGCAGACAACACTCTCCAGGGGCTAATCTGCTTTTCTTTCATCACCCCCTCAGATTTTCTCGCCCTCCAGGAGATAGAATGATCCTGTCTACAATAGAACATAGACAACCGAAAATTAAACTTAAGACGCACATCTAAATATGCTAATTATTATCCGTTTAAAGCTACATGACTGTAGGTCAAGTAGTGTCCCAGGTACAAAGTACGTGTATACAAAAACTGGGACACGGCCTGATAAGATGTTTGATCTTTCACAGTTTAAAGGATGCGGCTTCCTTTGAACTCCACATAGAGCGTTTACGACGATGATTTTTTAAATGCATGTAACTATGAAAATGGATCGAGGTCTGCAGGGAGCAAATTCGTCTGAAGACTTGATGAGACGGTCGAGTCGTATATTTTAGTTTGATGCTTTTTGCTTCATTTGTTCTCAAGGTAGAGCATTTACAAATATTTTGCATGCTGACCCCTGTGACATTGCAAAATGAATAAAGATTATCAGAGATCAAAATAACCCAAGGTTTTGGTAAGATGCATCAGGCATATAAGTTTGATAGCCGCATATCGGTTTGATGAGCAGTAATTCAATTCATTGTGTTTATAAAGTCTCCAGACGCATAAACGGAAAAGACAAGACTCCTTTGGCTGAGAGAGCCAAGTGGGTCAACACTTTAGTTCAAACCGATGACAAACTACATGTTGAGGTTCTTGTCTGGTCAAAGTGGTCAATATGATCAACAGCGTCTTGCCTTGCATAGCTCCAGAATGAGTATGGCGGTGGCTTCAGTGTCATCGTTTGATTCGAAGGAGCCAGAAGAAAAAACTATTCTTTTTAAACTGAAATGTCAATTATGTGACCAGAATGTATATTTGCTCAAGTTATACCTAGGAAATATGACATTTATTGAATTGCAGGCAAGTGAACAAATCCCTTGCGTGGATGAAGCAAATAACTGCTACTAATCAGTATTAATTTCTAATCTTAACGACAACGAACAAATGAACACAGCTGGAGAGAAGAGGAGGGTGACGGGATTGACAGATAGATTCATAAATTAATGTACAATTGGCGTCGACACAGACGATTCACTTTCCTTGAACTTTAAGAACTTTTTAGTATCAAGATTGTGGTGTGTGTGTGTGTGTGTATACCTGTATGTGTACGTATGTGTGTGTGTTCGTGCTTTGAAAAGTGAAAATGTGACTATAATCCGATGAGGAATGGAGAGTGATGGTGACTCCACTATTGACTGGTGGCCTATCACCCAGGTGATGTTCTCCCCAGATGCTCATTTAAAATATTCTATGAAAGTGGAACATGTAGGAAAAAATGAAGCAGACGGATCTTATTACGCCCAGGAATGTGTGGAAGCCAAACTCTTTTTTCTTCTATCTTGTTTGAATGATATCTAAAAATAATATTACGGAAGTACAGCCTAAGGTGGCCTTTGCCAGCCGCTGTGGATTTCCGTATTAATTATGAGAACATCAATACTTTGTGGATGCGGAGTCCTGAAATGAAACAAATTAACATCAAAAGCATTTGCCGCCAGCACTGAACCCAATACTGGAACGTGATAGGGCCCAAAATATACCAATTATATTCTGATAGTTCTTACATTCCTCGGCTGCCTCTTTTTATATCATTAATGTTTGAATGTTCTGTAAGCACATGGGCAACAAAGTTAACAGGAGTGTACCCTCCTTTTAAAATGACAATTCACAGAAAATACGTACCGCTCTATTTCTGTCGCATGATTATTACGACTTCTGTATTTAATTTAAATCAAAATCAGAAAGCCGGGTTTATGAAAATGTAAATCCATTAGTAAACCGGGTCACGTGGCGCACGAAGGACCGCGGATCAAGCTGAGAAAAGGTTGTCCTTGGAAGTGTTACGTCACTTATTGCACAATGTGCCATAATGTATTGATGGTTTTAGTTCCCATCCCAAGAATCACATATATTTGAGGCATTCGAAAATGACACAGGTGTCAAAATGTACATTCCCATCCCTGTTGATAAGCACGTATCTATATATCCCAATTGAAATTGTCTTATTTCAATGATACACCCCAAAACATACCATATAGTAGACATAGAATTTCAAGGTAAGTTTGGTACCAATGATTTTCCTTCACTAACGGCAGAAGATATTAAGCGCTTCTGTATAAAGGCACCTATTAGGAAACTAGAGCAATTAATTAGTAAATGAAAGTAATTTATTGGCAGCAACCGTGTGTGCAGTATACAGGTTAGGGACTGAGTAATGCAGAACTGGCCAGGTTAGGAATCGCTGTATGTCATGGTAACTTATTGATGCCAGGTCTATGTCGTAATTACCACTTTTATCCCACAAGCTTGACTTTGTATCTCGTCATTGCAACATTGTATTTCGTTATTACGACGTTTTGTCTTGTTTTTACGCTTCTATCAAAATCATGACTGTTCATGTCATTAATACGACTTTTTCTGCCATAAATACGACTCTTTACCTCTTCAACACACCTTTCTGTCTCGTAATTATGAACTGCAATTTTACTATTGATTTCATTCCGTGATTAGAAGTTAGAGTTACGTAGTGTGGAAGAATAAATGGCCCCCTTCGGTAAATGGCTTCAGTCAGTACGATTCATTGCGTTCTAACCATGAACACGTGATTGTTGGTCGCATTCAGTATGCAGATCTTTAATCATCATTAACAACATAAACGGAAACAAATGCAAACCATGAATTACTTATTTGTTCAACCATCATTGTAATAGCATCACTATATAGATTTCACACACACACACACACACACACACACACACACACACACACACACACGGGCATGAATTTAAAACTGCGTAAAGAGGAATTTTAATAACATAAAAGACCCCCAGACTCCAAAAATCAAATTTCAAAATTTATAAAAAGTAGACGAGTGTTGTAATTAGATTTTGCACCCAGCAAGAACAAGTGGTACATGTCAAATTTTATAGTTATCTTCGTTGTTCTTATTACAGTCACAAACAGGATAATCTGAGATCGTGACCGCTGATTTGCAACATTGCCTGCTTGAAAGACTGTCAGGTAGCAATGAGCCGACCGTATGACCGGAAATCGGCACAATCAGACTTGCTTTTTATAATCAGCACAAACTATAATTTAAAACTGTCCGTCCGAATTTGCAATTTCTATACTGTTGATTGTGGTAATATCTTATGTTGTAACGCATCTTGACTCTTAGTTGAAGACAAACAAACAAACAAAAATAACCTTACATACTAGAAAAGAAGATTTGCTTCACAGCAAATCTCTCTGGGTGCCTTCAAAATGAGAACAGTTTGAAACGCTACACTTTGATATTGTTCAACATAATCAAAATTTTGTGTATTAGCCTACTTTGCATCATATTAAATGTTACAACTTTGATTCTTGGTTCAGTGGATTTGGCCATGACACAAACTTATAAACTGAGGTTTGAATGACACCACTATCTATGATAGTTTTGAAGCTATTCAAGATCTTAATTTTGTATATTTGCCTAATTTGCAGAAAATAAAGACCTACAACCTTTGTTCATGTTTCATTGGATGCGTTTATGTCATAAACCTACAAATTGAAGTTGGAATGGTACCTCTATATATAATGGTGTTGAAGTTATTCTAGATTCAGATTTTGTGTTTTCGCATTATTTGCATAAATTATGATTCTACAACTTTGGTTAATGGTTCATTTGATGCACCTATGTCACAAACCTATAAAGTAAAGTTGAAATGGCACCTCCAGCTATAATAGTTTTGATGCTGTTCAAGATCTAAATTATGTATATTCTCCTAATTTGCGTAAATCAAAATTCTATAACTTTGGTTCATGGTTCATCAGATTCGGCTATGTCACAAACCTACAAACTGAAGTTGGAATGGTACCTCCATCTAAAATGATTTCCAAGTTATTCAATATTTAAATTGTGTGTATTCACCTAATTTGCATAAATTAGAAGTTTTTAATTCTGGTTCATTGGATGAGCCTATGTCACGAACCTACAAGTTGAAGTTGAAACGAGACCTTTATCTATAACAGTTTTGAAGCTATTCAAGATTTAAAGTTTGCATATTTCCCTAATCTGCATATATTAATATCCTACAGCTTTGGTTCAAGGGTCATTGGATGCGGTTTTGCCACAAACCGATAAATTGAAGTTGGAATTGCACCGCTATATTCATTAGTTTTGGAGATATTCAGCTTTGAAATTCTTCAATGTCTCTTATTTGCATAATTTAAAACTATACATGTTTCATTTTCTGTCCATTATATTGGCAGGTGTCACAACCTACATTTGCACATTAAAATTCTGTGTCTATCTGCAAAAGTTTGGAAGATACCGAGCTTTCAAAATTGTAATTGCCCCTAATTTGCATAATTTTATACACCATGACTATTCCAAACGATATACACAATTCAACTGGTAGGCCAGTCACGATGGCAAGTTTGGTGGTTTTCAGAATAATAGTGTCCAGAAATAGTGTCCAAAAAGCATACATATTTGGGCTTATGACTGCTTAGTATATTTTAATTGAATTTCGTACAAACAACACAATGCTGATTCACACTGTTCCACCTGCGTTGAAT
Organism: Hermodice carunculata; assembly: GCA_964020975.1. NCBI lineage: Eukaryota > Metazoa > Annelida > Polychaeta > Eunicida > Amphinomidae > Hermodice > Hermodice carunculata. Next base: position 68,674,115 of record OZ026623.1, read on the forward strand.
TACAAGGTCGTATGCAAAAACTTCCGACACTAGGTAGTATGGATTCTTAATAACCAATCAGAAGCATCAGGGGTGGTAGCAGGGTAATATGGAATGCCACACTATACTTAGTCTGCACGAGGGCCATTTTCAAGGTAACACGGGCGCAAATACAGACAATATATAAATCCCGCGAGAATGAAAACCGAGTTACGTTTGGCAATACTACGATTCTGCTATAGGCTACTATTGCAGCTACTGAAATTGACATCTAAAAAAAGGAAATATGAGAATTAACACAAGAAAATCATGGCTAGTATACTACATTCCTTGGAAGGTAATACCCTTGATCTTGTTTTTGACTTTGTCCTTAATCTCTGAAGATCTCAACAGTATTCCAATTGAATCAGCTATTACCATGAACCCTTAAAGGACTCTCACACTACCAAATTCGGTTAAGAATTTACCAATATGGAGACAATATTTGTGAAGATCTTTCCCTGGCGGCCATATAGAACTTGGGAAAATGCTCAAGGGTAAACTCCATTTACCGCCAGTTTATGTGTATGTGAAATTTTAGGCTGCAGAATCAGACGAGAAAAAAACTAAGTCAATCAAGTCAGGGTCCCATTAAAAAATCAGCTTTGGCTCCGTGATTGATGATACTTATTAGGTTGTTAAGAGTGGCATGTTACAAATACCTGGCTTACCCTATCCGGTAACAGATTTGCACCTTAGGCCCTTTTCCGACTAAAGAAAATGTTTTCTTTCTGTTCTTATAACCACAAAATTGATAAGATTTTATCAAGCTATGTATTGATGTACGAAAGACGATGCTGAAAACAGGTGGTCATGTAGAATGTCTTGTCTTCACACTCTTTTTGTGAAAAAGTTAAGTTGCTTTCATACATGTACTTCAATCTTTAATAATTATAAAAATAACGGTACTTATAAAGTGACAGTGACGATAATGAAAACAATAATTGTTTTGTTAGGAAAGCGACCTACTGATGACCGGGTATTCATGAGGCGAGGTTGATTCAACCATCCATTCATACGGGCACAACTGTAGAGAATGTAAGAACCCGTACGTTAAAATAGTTTCGTAAACAATGTAGAGAATATACATTCATCATCGTCGTTCTCGTAATATGGTACAATTTGTCTCTGTGTATATAGAAATGTTAATTAAGTGAAGTTCAGTTATCATATTATTCCAGAGATACGGGTTTGTTCACAGTGACAGGGGATGCGATCCACTGTGCGAGCATAGCTGGTTGGCCGCGCCGGACACCTGCTCTGCTGGTTTCACTCCATCAGTATGTTTTCCCCTCCAATATTTTGAGAAACGTCAGGTTAAACGCAAACTTTGGTATCACTATTCCAAAAGAAGCCTTTCTTTTCGATGCTATTTAGGCAGCACCAGCAAGGGTTACTACGGGCCGACGCCTCCGCCAAACTTCCTGCAAGAATTACCCTTCCCCCTTCCCCCGCCGTTAGATAGGTCATCAACAATAACTGTTGCACCATATCCAGAGGCCGTACTTTCACAAGATTTTCCATACATGTTAGAGCCTGGCCGAATCCGAACCACCGAATCTGATATAACCGATTCACAAGAATCAGGATCGGTTCGGGATCGGTTTGCATAAGATTGCGGATTCGGTATGCAACATCCTCACACTGTTTTATTTTCACGGCATTTTATTTTCACGGCACTGACACAGTGTGGCAGGTCATCATGTGACCTCCTGCTCTCACAGATTGTGACACGGGCACAATTCAGCAACATACACTAAAACCTATGCATAAAGAAGTTTTTCAATGCACACATCACGCTACGTTTGCGGTTTTTTTGTTTTTTTTGTTTTTGTTTTTGTTTGTTTGGTTTTTTTTTTTTTTTTTTTTTTTTTTTTTTGTTTTTTGGTTGTTTTTTTGTTTGTTTGTTTGTTTGTTTGTTTGTTTGTTTGTTTTGTTTTTTGTTTTCCCTGTAAATCGAATCCGAACGTTTCTCGGTATCGGACTCCGTAAACTCTGCCGATACCGATTTATCGGTCTCGGTAAAAAAAACAAGGATCGGTCAGGCTCTAATACTTGGCCATTGCTAAAACATATCTTTTTTATTATTGCCAAATTTCGATTCTCAGTTTCACATAATCTGAGCAAGTCAGCTGGAAATAAAGCAAGTCTTTGCACCAACATTACATTGCTTACAAAATCAGTCGGATCAATTTTGCAGTTTGCTATTATCCCACGCATCCCATGCGGGCATTAATTTCAGCGTTACCCCTTCATGTCTTCCCTGTTTAAAACGCCACAAAGCGCCAGGTTGTAAATTGTTGTCCACCATAATGATCTCAATTATCATTATTATTATTATCAATGTGCACATCTCTATACAGATCGTGTTTTTTTTCTTCTCCTCCCTATGATATGTACATTGCAACATGTTTATTTTTTTTCAATTTCATCTCCTGGTGCATTGTGATATATATATATATATATATATATATATATATATATATATATATATATATCCGTTTTGTGTTCTGATTGAATGTAAATTTTGCTTAACCCTTGTTGATTTTGGTACATATGAACTGTTAATTATTGATTGTATTGTCCTGTGTGAATTGTATATATTATTGTGTGTCTCTCTGTCTGGAGAGCCTGTAATTTAGTATTTTATTTACTTGTAGATGATCCAGTTTAGATGAATACTTTAAAAAATATATATATGTAGTTATGTGAATTCCTCTTTTTTTATTATTATTATTATTATTATTATTATTACTATTATTATTATTACTATTATTATTATTATTATTATCATTATTATTATTATTATTATTATTATTATTATTATTATTATTATTATTATTATGATTATTATTATTATTATTATTATTATTATTATCATCATCATCATCATCATCATTATAAGTGTTGTTGTTGTTGATGCGAACAGAAAACATTTTTGTTGATAATTTATACAGAAGACATATAATGATGACAGGCCTAGGGAGAAAGGCTTTCCTCAGTGCAAGTTGCGTTCATTGCGCCTGACCCGCGCCCAGAAAACCTGTTGACTCCGTCTTAATCTTTCCAGGAGTGGGTTAAAGGCATTTATCTGAAATCATACCTTTTCACCATAGATAGTAGATTGCATCAAGTTGCACTTAGAAAGAGATACCTTGTCATGAATTTCTGGAGGAAGGTACTTTTACAAGTTTCTCATTGAAAAAAAAATAGTAAAACGTTGATATATGAAATGTTTCGACACCATAAATCATGGAATTATAAAAGAAAAGTTAAAAAGATATGACATAATTGAGAAAGAATTACTTTGGATATCATCTTATCTTACAAATCGCAGGCAAGTGGTGTATTGTAATGGAGAGTTGTCCAGTGAACAGACTGTTCAAATAGGAATACCCCAAGGGTCTATACTCGGCCCTACGCTCTTTTTACTATACGTTCATGATATCGGTCAACTTGTCACAAGTGGAAGTTTTTATCTGTTTTCTGACGATACCATAATCTATGTTAGTGGGAAAACTGTTCCAGAGGTCAGTTTTTATTACAGTTAAGCTTAAATGACATAGGGGATTGGTACCAGAGAAATAAGTTGGCAGTAAATGCAGGAAAGTCAAACACATTGTTATTTTGTGGCAAAAAGGAAATACAGGGAAAGCTAGAAAAGGTTTGCTTCAAAGCAAATCTATCCGTGTGCTTTCAAAAGTTGTAAATATTAAATGCTCCAACTTTTGTCCTTTGGTATTTCACAGTCCATTAAGCTTATGGCTGGATGAAAATTTGAAAGTCCAAATGACCTTGACCTTTGACCTTTACAGGTCAGATGTAAATTGCAAATATTTACAGTGTTACAATACCCACAATTTAAGCCCAACATGAAACAAATCAGATGAAAATTGACCAAGTTATGGGTAGATGAAACTTTCATAGGGTCAAATGACCTTGACCTTTGTCCTTTAAAGGTTACATATTCTTACAGAAATGTGCAGTGTTAAATTACCTACATCAGTCCAACATTACAGGAATTGAATGGAAATTCGATGAGTTAGGGCGGGACAAAACTTTCAAAGGTCCAAATGACGTTGACCTTTGACCTTTATAGGTCACACGTAAGTTTCAAAAATGTGCAGTGTTAAAATAGATACAATTTAAGCCCGACATGATCAAAATTGGATAAAAATTGAGCAAGTTATGGCTAGAAGAAAGTCACCATCAAAAGTGTTTCTTACATTGAACTGACCTTTGACCTTTACATGACCTCTACCTGAAGTGAACCTTGGCCTTTAAAATGACACTTTGACCTAAAATTGACCTTTGACCAAGACATGAACTTGACATTTGAGATGACCTTTGCCTTCCTTTGATCGAACTCCTATACACTCGGAACCACATCTACTATAGTAAGATATTGAAGATTTAAAACTTTAATTACTCATCATTTACATAATTTTGAAAAGCATGACCTCGCATCAAAAAAAAAACAAAAACAAAAAAAAAAAAAAAACAAGCCTTCATCTATAGAAGTATAATTGTGCCTAGTTTGGAGTTTCTACATATAATACTCTTCAAATGAAATGTTGGACACATTTGCCTGTAAAGAAAGAAAGAAAGAGAGAAAGAAAGAAAGAATTCCTGGAAAAGCTATATGTCTGTGTTGGCACACAGACATAATATGGGTTAACCTTGAACCTTGAAGGACATGAAATAGAGCAAGTCGATAATGTTAAGTATCTAGGGGTGCATGTTGATGATTAATTAACTTGGAACATTCATCTCCAAAAGCTCCAGGCTAAAATTATAGGAAAATTGGCTGTACTTCGGTGCCTCAGCAAATTTTTGCCCAAAAAAAATCTAGAGATAATTTTTAAGATGACCATACTGCAATGTATTGATTACTGTAATACTGTTTGGTGAATATGTAGTGAGAAGAATATGAGCATGGCACAACGCCTACAAATTGCAGCGGACCGAAAAAAAATGATCACATAAATTTTAGAGGTGAAGATCTGGTGAAAAATTTAAAATGACAGACCATAAGAGAAAGAAGAAAGTTCCACACTGCAACATTAATGTGTAAATGTATTCATGGTTGTTGAAGTTCGGAGAGCAATGGTGGTTTTTGTTTTTTGTTTTTTTTGTTTTTAACAATTTCCAAAGAAAGAAATTTTTAAGAGATGTTTTATGTACGATAGAGCCAGTGTTTTTAACAGCCTGCCTACTTTTTTAAAGGAATGTGATGAGCTATGGGTTTTTAAGAAGCCGTATAAAGCTTTCCTTTTTAATTAGTCGTCGGTGAGGGATAATAGTTTTATGCAATGTGAAAATATTTTATAGATTGTATTTACACTAAATTTGTATGTATTTTTTACCTTTTGTTCCAATGTTTACTTTTATCTTGTCTTGTACCCCAGGGTCCTGTGGAAGAACAGTCGTGAACTGAACGGGTTACCCTGGTAAAATATATTCTTATAAAAAAAATAATGAAATGAAATGAAATGAAATAAAATAAAATAAATAAAATAAATAAGATATAATGAAATAAAATAAAATAAAATAAAATAAAGTAAAATAAAATAAAATAAAATAAAATAAAATAAAATGAATTGAAATTGCCACCACGGCCTTGTTTGCACCATCTGATTCATCTTTTATTAGAATTTCATCGATCTTGAGCATTTATGGCCAGTTGGATTTTGAGCCCGCATGGACGCTTTCTTCTCAATCGTGTGGAACCTTTTTATTCCAATAGCCTAAATATGTAAGGCTTCATATGTTAAAATTGAAGCAATCTCCCTAGATTATGTTTGTTCGCGAAAGCATTGTCAATATACTACAGTTTGAGACTCGTGTGGCATGCACTCTTTACATTGTGGATCTGTGTGAACACTTTAAATTAAAGCCGCTGAAACTGAATAAACGCTTGAAATGGAAGACAAACGCTACACTGGATGTATATTTCAGGCAAACCCATAAAGTTGATATTTAATTGGTTTTTGAACTCAGTTTACATGTGCATAAAATTTACGGGTGATAAATTGACGTGAATAAGCGGGAGCAACCGTCTTTCAGTTATGACAATCTTGTATAACTTAAATTGAAGTATCCGATCAAATTTTGAATAATTGGTACTAGACACGATAAAATTCTGTCCCAGACTGATATTGACGATACATATTGATTAATTTCATAATGCACAAAAATGAAGATTCCCTATGGTGATCACAAAAAGCACTCCATAACCCCTCTTTATCTAAGAGTGATCAGAGATGAACAGATGCTGCACCTGCATGCAGCAGTCAGTGTCCTGTGACAGTACACATGTGTGTCTGTTTAAACCTTTTATTTTCTTAAAAAGACCAAAATGACTGGAAGTAAAATGTTTTCAGCTTCAACTATTTTTATTTATTTTTAAAATTTAGTTGTGGTGATAGCGAAAACGAAATAACACAGAACTGTAGATGTGGATATATCAGAATAGCATGTCCAAAGTAAAAACGCTTGACTGGGTCTTAATTCAAGGGGAAGTGATTAAACAAGTGTTGTCACGTTTTACAAGCAACAAAGCAACTGTATTGACAATTATAAATACATTTCCGCGGTTCTGCTTCTCCTGACGCATCGGTCAGTCGAGTCCGTTATAAGGCTTTGTCGTCTATCGTTTGTCGCCATGCTCATTCTTGTGCGTGATTAAAATCAAGTTTTGGATTTATTCTGAAAACTTTTGCTAAGAGGGTCACGCTATTGTTATTTTGTGATTTTAATGTCGTTATGGAGGTAATCGTACGGGTACGGGTTCTTAATATTTGGAATACTCATGTAAATACATGTGTGTGTGTGTGTGTGTGTGTGTGTGTGTGTGTGTGTGTGTGTGTGTGTGTGTGTGTGTACACACACACACACAAATATATGTGTATAAACGCCTCAACATTGGACAGGTTGGAAAATACAAGTAACCAAACGTTACGGCGACTCCTTTCTCCCTCCTGCTTCACCTTTGGAATAACCTACCGCTCGACATTCGACTATCTGTATCACTAGCAATTTTCAAATCCAAATTTAAATCTACCTAATTTGAATTCTAAGCTTTATTCGGTTGCCAGAAGCACGTATCTGAGACTGCCTCCCAGTTATGACTCTTGTAAAACAATTGTATTGTTTAGTCCTAAGTGTCATGTATATCCTTGTTTTTCTTGTCTAAGGAGCCTCTAGATTGGTCTATGGACTACCTAGGCAATTCAGTCTCTCTCTCTCTCTCTCTCTCTCTCTCTCTCTCTCTCTCTCTCTCTCTCTCTCTCTCTCTCTCTCTCTCTCTCTCTCTCTCTCTCTCTCTCTCTCTCTCTCTCTCCATATATTATATGTAAATATTCAAAACTGTTGGCAGTATATTCCAATGTAACGGGTACGTACATTGGTTCGGTCTTTGTAAAGTTTCTTCAATAGGTTATGCTTCAGGAATTGTAGAAGTGACCAATATAGAAGGCGGGTTACAAAGCTTTATTCACTTGCTCTGGGGTATTACTTGTTCCTTAGTTCGTCAGTAGGTGGTGCTGCCAGATTTATCTATTTTTGGGGTCCATGTCTTGGGTTCTGGCTTCTCTTTATTTTTACAATATTGTTTGTTAAAAACTGATCAATGATATATAGGTAGGCAGGTAATATATATTATAGTGTCAACTGTTGTACATTACTTTGTTAACCAAAAAACATTGAACAATTTCAGACTATCGGTATGAAATGTAGGGAGCAGGCACTCTCCGTCAGAGTTATGAGAGACTTGGACCATGCCGAAATGTCTATGTATAAGGAAAGGGAAGTATATACAGGCATTTGATTGTCAGTTATGGTGAAATGTGCTAATATATATTTGTACAAGTCATTTAAGAAGAAACTTTGTCGCTTTTGTAGGCAATTATGTGGGGTTTTGGGGATCAACCTTATGACATTTTCATCTTGGCATCTAAATACTAACTTCATTTTTTCGTCTCTTTCTTGTGCTTCCAAGTAAGATTCCATATCGCGGAGGGTATCTATTATCATTTTCCGTTTATTCTTAAACATAATGCGATCTAATATAACTTGGGAGTCTTCTTCAATTGGGTTATTACAAACAAAATAAAACAAAACAAAAACAAAAAACAAAAAACAAACAAACAAACAAAAACAAAAACAAAAACAAAAACAAAAAAAAAAAAACACAAAGAAAAAAACAAAAAACAAAAAACAAAAACCAAAAACCAAAAACCAAAATCAAAACACGTCCGTTCATTTACAGGTGTTTTGCTTGGCCCATAACGACCTGTTTCTACACGATGGGTGCTACCCCGCATCACCGGGTCACGCTATTGTTATTAATATATATATATATATATATATATATATATATATATATATATATATATATATATATATATATATATATATATATATATATATATATATATATATATATATATATATATATATATATGGTACTCTTGCTGTTTAAATCAGGTATTAATTGCATATCTGTGCATTAGCTATTTTTTTCCATTACTAGGAAAAGTTTTGTGAGTACATTTTTTTTAAATGTCATGATTTGATGCGGACACATGCACCATTCATTGTGCACAATGTGCATGGGTATGAACATTATTTACACAGCATGACGTGGTTCGTCACCAGTTTGCTAATTCACGCTATGCGTTCTATTTGAGCATGACTAACCACAGATCCTTATTAATTACCAAGTAATCTATTATAAATATTCTGGCTCAATTTACTTTGCTTACAGTATCACACTCTTGAATGCAATATTATCTGTCTTTTATCATGTAGCAATACATAATTCTAAATGACCTGCATATACTATGACCTGTATGACACTTTGGAAACGCGCTACACTCATCTCATTATTTTCTTTTTATTACAATGTTTGCGTATCATATTTTCATTGATGCAAACAATTGCGTTAAAATTCAAACTTTTATATCTTATGTAAGATGAAATCCAGACACTTTTAAAAATCGGCAACTTGTTTATTATGCTACAGAATTTTCACATGACTGTAAATGACTTGAATGCAGTACCTTTCTCTACTGTGAGAGACGTTCAGTAAGTGTCAAGACTCATCACAACATCATCAACTTTTCTTTTTTAGGATCCCAGTAGCTTTTATCATTATTGTCCATAATGGAGGATGCTTGGGGAAGGTATATTACGTGTGACATTACTTCCTGTTGAACTGAAGTGACACCACTTCCGGCGGACGACCAGAAGCTAATAAGTGGGACTGGATTTGTTTACCCACCAAGTGGCCCCATTTGCAAGAAGCCAGATAGCAAGCCGAAGGTACCAGTGGCGCCATCTGCAACACACAGCCCATTCTTCGTGTGGTGCACTGGGTACATGACTATTTACATGTGTAACAACAGTGTTCATGTATGCATAATTTACCAGTACCTATTATGTCATAACCCATGAAGATACAGTTTTAAACAAAAATCGATACAGATGCGCTTGGAGCAGGTGGTTTTAAGTAATCACTCATGCTGTGTGTACCAGATCAGCAACACGTCGTAGGACATTTTTTTTCCACGCAGATGTTTACCTGTAAAAACAGCCACAGTCAATTTCTAACCTTTTATGTCAGCGTGAGACGAATTCCAAATACTTTCTAGACGGAAATCTCTAATTTATTGGTTCCAAAGGGTTCGCCATAGCAACATTTTCTTACAAGAAGTGCATAGCAGCTCAGGCACAGAGTTGGAAACATGCATGGCTATGTCACATCTTCTGTTCTCATGGTGAAACCAATAGTTATGGAGTAGCATTTCCCATGCCCAGCCAGCTGTATTGTAAAGTAAATCAGCATATCGTAGATGACAGTTGTTGATACATCATTTCAGATATCGTCATTGAAAATGTTTGCTTTAGTCTGGCAAATAAATAAATAAATAAATAAATAAATAAATAAAATAAATAAATAAATAAATAAATAAATAAGTAAGTAAGTAAGTAAGTAAGTAAATAAATAAATAAATAAATAAATAAATAAATAAATAAATAAATATATCTATAACGCACTCAAAAGATTCACCATGAGTCATGTGATTGTTTAAACTGGAATTTGTAGACTTTTTAGGTGAAAATTTTATTGCTGGCGGTGACTTTAAACTGTACTGTCTTTAAATTACACGAGTGGAGGTAATCATGAGTCTGTTCCCAAATATCCTCAGCATAGGAGAACGAGACCTTGTTGAAATGTGTCGCCGACACTATCCAAATACATTTCTGTGTACATGGCAAACTAAATTACCTACAATTCAATGTAAATTAGATTTCTGGTTCATTTCCTCTTTTTTCAGAGTACATCATCGATAACCAAATTAATTAATCCATTAAAATATATCATAGCCTAATTTCTCTCCACCAACAGGGAGCTTTGTTTGCACATTTTGGACCTGGATTCGAGAGGTTTAATCAAAATTTATTAAAGATTGATATTTATACTCAATAGATAAACACCTAACATTTGCAAAAAAAGCCGACTTTCATGACAAAGAATTAATCTGGGACACAACAAAATACAAAATTCGAGGTTTTATAAATAAAGGCTCTAACACAAAACAGAAAAAGTGATGGAGAAGATTTATTTAAAAGGCGAATGCGATTCTCCATTGTCAACAGCAATCATCTTTCTAATATTGAACGCATGAGACTTGAAGCTGTAAAGGTATAGTCAGTTGAACTAGATTATAAATAAACAAGAACAGTTATGATTCGGTGATAAGCAATGTAGGTGCACTTGAGCTCAGTCTGTACTATTTCTGATTATTGAGCGGCACAGCTTTCACATCCCAGTGTGACTTCACTTGTTGTTTACTAATTTTAATAGCTGACCAGCATTGCTTATCTTGGCCCGTGCAAATTCTGATAACTGAGCAGCATTGCATTAATTTGGTCTGTGCTAATTCTGATAACTGAGCAGCAATTAACAAAATAAACTTGGTGTGTACTAGGTCTGATAACTGCACAGCGTTTCTTTAATTTGGTTTGTATTCTGATAACTGAACAGCATTTTTTACCTTGGTTTATACTAATTCTGATAACTGAGCAACATTTACAACTTTAACTTGGTCTGCACTAATTCTGATAACTGAGCACGATTATTTTAAATTGGTTTGTACTAATTCTTATAACTGAGCAGTATTGCTTTCCCATCCATTTGTTACACAAATTTCCGATGTAACATAGTCGCCGCGGCAGATAAGCGGAGTGCCACAGAATATTAATGCGCACTCGAGTCTCAAAATTTTGCCCAGTTTCAGAAGTTCTTGTCAGGTGACCTGGGGTTATACGGACAGCTTGTGGTCAAATTACCATAGTTGAGACAGGTAATGACGGCTTGTGACCCAGGGTTAAATGAGCGTGGTTTCATTTTCAGAAGTTCGGGTCTAGTCCTTGTGTGACTCTAGCTTGTGGGCCTTGAAGGTGAACCAGGTGTGCTGTAGAGCGGTGCATTTCTTTGGAACTATTGTGAAACTATCCATGTTGGGGTCTGTGGGTTTGTTGTTTCGTTCCTGACTCCATATGTGAACTGATGACAGCGAGATCCCGCTGCCACAAGAATAGTCCCGAAACATGGGGAAAAATGGTGAAATCCCATTTTTTCTGAGTTGGAAAAGAACATTTTAATCGAATTAGTGGAGAAGGAGATTGGAATTGTTGAAAGCAAAAAGAAAAAAAAAAGAAAACAAAATTATATAAAAATAAAATGATAGTATCATGTTGTTGTAAAAAGAAGCAGCATTGGATAGAGTAACAAGTAAATTAAACAGCCGACAGGGCGTTCAGCAGCAAAAAGGCACAGCTGAAGAACAGTTGGCGAAATATGAAATAGCCGACAAAAACAGATGTCGCGGTGCAAGTATAAGTACAGGATCCTTATCTAGGCGAAATCTGTGGCGAAAGTCAAAATTGTCATACATAATAAATGGGTCATTACTAGCTTGGACGAAATGTACGTTCCAGGTGAATCAGACGCTCCACCTTTTCAAATTGATCAAGCCAGTCCAAAAATCTGCCATAATACACAATTTGCGCTCTTGCTTTTGAACACAAATATGGGACTCCTTCTTTGCCCTGCCCTGGTCACATTTAACCAAGGCTCCACCCTGGGTTACAATTCGTAGGCAAATTGAGTATGGCTTCATAATGATCTCAACTTCTGAATGCGACCCTACAGGTAACTCTGGGCTGTAACTGGGACTTGAGAGGGGTTCAAATTGACCACAGGTTGATTTCAACTTCTGAAACTGGGCAGGAGTGAAAACATCAGTTGTCCTGAGGATTTAGTCAAATTTGATGTGTATGTGTGCGTGTGTGTTTTGTTTGTCAGTGAGAATTTAAACATCTTTCTTTTGCAACTTGAAAATGAGGCCAAATTTCAAACTCCACCTTAAGGTTTCGTTAATACTTTGAAATATCAATATGAAGTCAGGAAGTTTAATTTTAAGCAAAAACGGATGAAACAGTTTTCAATCGATATAAGATACCCCGAGACTTTGAAATCCTTCCTGACAATTGGCCGACGAGCACACTTCATGTTTTGTGTTAACTCTAAATTTCCTTTACTTACCCCAGAGATAATTTGGTAGCCGCTATCCATTTTGAGGTGGTTTTTTTTTTCAGTTTTGAACTAGGTCAATAAAAAACACTTTGTAGCACAATGTTAAATAGCTGTGTTGCTGAAGTCCCGTGCGGCAGATCCTGCTGCCTCTTCGTGAAGATGTTCACGTGATCAGCTGAGCACCGATTGCTCTGGCCATCTTCCGGCTAATATTTTCCAGCCAATTGCAATAAGAAGTTTCAGAATAGATAAACGTGTATCTATTCCTAAGATTTCATGATAATATTACCATGATTACTGCGATATCTTAATTGTTTGATCTGTGTTTATACATACTTTATTTTGGAAATGGAAAATGTCAGTTTGCTATGTAAAGTCTTTTGACGATTAACTGACAAAAGAAGGGAACTGACGGTAAACTAATAGATGCCATAACATACAGGTAAGATATTAATGCGATAAGCAAACTGTAAGATATCTGCGATAAATGTATGAAACCATATTTACCAACGTTTAAGTAAACGCCCTCATCATTTGTGCGCACAGATTGAATGTCGCTCTTGCTTGCTTGTTTGTTTGTTTGCTTTTTTGTTTTGTTTTTTCATTTTTCTCAATAATATTTACTCTTGTGAATATACTGAACTTTCTTTATAGCCACGTACCTGTAACATTTCTGTAAACTATAACATATGTAAAATAATAATAATAATAATAATAATAATAATAATAATAATAATAATAATAATAATAATAATAATAATAATAATAATAATAATAATAATAATAGTAATAATAATAACAATAATAATAATAATAATAATAATAATAATAATTATTATTATTATTATTATTATTATTATTATTATTATTATTATTATTATTATTATTATCATTATCATTATCATTATTATTATTATTATTATTTTACATATGTTTATTATTATTATTATTATTATTATTATTATTATTATTATTATTATTATTATTATCATTATTATAATCATCCCGTCGTTTAGATCGATTTCATGACACGAGGGAATGGGATCTCATCGCGTGATAAAAATCATCTATTTGACAGACCTTTTTATGATTTATATATTGTATATTCTGGTGGATCAAATCAATCGACATTTATTTATGATTTCATTCAATCACTATCTCTTAGTGCTTCTAATATCTTAGTCGCTGACACAGTGGAATCGTCTGCTGCTGTGGCTGTCATTTTAGCGATCAGCGCAACGCAAGCTCTATACCTAGTGCCTGAACTCTACATTTTGCATGTAATGTTGTGAAATTTATATCACTCCGTGCGGTAACATGCGCAATATCAAACGGCAGATTTGGGGATCTCTGCCACACCTGGGCATGAAGGTAGAATATACAAACAATGTAAAGAATTGTTATTGGGTTAAAACTTCACATACATATTCCATTGTTCTCTCCCCGCCCACCTCCATCATATCCCTGGGGAATGCTGCCCTCCGGCTTGTTTAAAGACATGTTAAGTTATTCCCTCTGATACACAAAGCATCAGGGAAACATTGCTATGCCCCGGTTTAAGTCACCAGCAGCAGTTATGTTTTTATTCGTTTCTTTGAAATGCTCTATGTCATTGCGGTTAGCAGGCCGTTCATCAATAATCCCACAACAGAGGGAACAATGAAGCTTCCCTCGTACCTGCACTTAATGACCCACGAGTAATGGACAGGTAAGATATTTTCCTTTTCACTGGGTTCGCAATAATTGTAAATTCCAGGAACACTATTGTTAAGAATTCAGGGCAAATTTTATTGCATCCGGACGTACGCCATTCCCGGTTGCTTTGATAGCTTTCTATGGCGCGGGTTGAGCGCCATGCATCCAACGCGCGCCAAGAGCAGCGTTTGACCTGGGATGTGCCATCACAAATCTCAGCAAAAATATTTTCGAGTTGCGAGAAATTTAAATGAAAAGACGGCAGCTTACATCCGGACACTCTTGGGAGATTTGATCGGGATAGGGATAAATGAGTAATAAAGATGATGCAAATGCACGGTAGACTATCACAACGCGTATATGAGAGTGACTTTGTGGAAATCCCCGATCTTATAGGGAGGAAACTACCGTTCCAAGAGTCAAAATGCTTGAGTGGGACGATTCTCCATGAACAACTACCACAAAAAAACCTAAAATTATAAAATAAAATAAACAAAAAATAAACAAAAAAACAAAACAAAACAAAAACACAAAACAAAAAAACAAACAAGAAACAAAAAAAAAAAAAAAAAAAAAAAAAAAACCCTCCCAAAAAAAAAAAAACAAACAAACAAACAAACAAAAACAAAAAAATCCACATTGTTAGGCACTGGATTTTTGTAGGTTTACGGAGCAATCAAGATGTCAAGGAGTAGATCTGTATAGATAAAGTGGTCGGCATGACCTCGAAATGATTTATTATACCAAACAAAACACTTTCTCTTTGAAGAACAATCAATCGCGCAATGGGACCTATGTTTCGATTCGAATTTTCTACTGTAAAATAATGTAATTTAGCATAAGTTTTCATCACAAATTATCCGCGTACTTATTGAAAACGATTTCCAGATGCAAAATTGCCCAAAAGACTCTTCAAAGTGAGAAAAAACGACTTTTTTGAGGTCACATAATCTCTCATTCGGATTTAAACGGGGCACGGCCTTTCAGAGAGAGCGAGCAGGGCAGTTCACTCAAGGGGTAGTGCGGCATTTCAGGGAGGGAAGGCCCGGTCGTCTTGGGAGTATTGTCGCTGGCTTTGTCTAGATTTCAATGAGAGGAGGAGAGTTTGGACATTAGTAAATATTAATATAATAATTCATAATAATTATTCTGTCCATCTACAGAAATGGTAACAAAGACAAGCATTTTGCAGTTTTGGCTTGTCACTTAGATTCATTTATTAAAACACTTAAGTCACTATCTATATACTGATTGTGCTCAGGAGCAGCTTTTAGTTTCTGAGCAAGATTCTTGCCCAAGAAGGACCCTTGGTTTCAAGCCCTATTGTGAAATTGTTTTGTATGATCATAATCTACATAGCCTAGGTATATTGTTCATTTACCTTTATATTATTGTATCCCTTGCTCTAATTTTCAGTACATATGCCACTTCTGTTTCAAGCCTATCATCATCAATTTACTGAGTCAGCTGTGTTCATCTTTGTCACCTACTTTATGGGGGAGTCGACTTGCATAGGTATCTCACCTTTTTGACTGTTCCCAATCAGCACACTTTTACGGTTTTTTTTATCATCTGCATATATATATATATATACATGAATTATATCTCGATGTTCTCACTGCTGATTAAAGTTCAATAAATAAATAAAAATAAACTAAAGACCACCTCGCATGTCTTTTTAAGACTGCTCTTTGAAGACTCTTTGTGTTATATCCTTGATATATATATATATATATATATATATATATATATATATATATATATATACCTTTAATTCAAGACTATCTGCAGTATGAGACCATTTTTGGTGGCTGAAGGGCAATCATGAATAGCAGATGCCACTGTATAAACTATTTAATTTAATGAAACTATTACCATATTCATACTAAGTACTAGATAAAATATTCCGAGACACAAACAGGTACAGATATATTTGCTTTATTGCTCATGATTTAAACATGGCTAACATTGTCACTTCAATATTTTTCATATGGTCTAGTTCCCTCCATGCTTCATCTCATATTTTCCATTATAGTCTGGTTGCCTGCATGTTTCTCCTCATGTCACTGACATGCCCTGTTACCGACACTCACAGGAGAAAGAATGTACATCTTGATAATATAATCTATTTTATACATGAATGAAACAATCACTATGTCCACACCACTAAAGTAGTACATTACATTTTCCAAGACACAAACAGGAACGTCCACACCAGTGTTCATGATTTAAACATGACACTACAGTCATTGTATAGGTTGATAGCTGGTCAAAGTACCCAGCAAGCTAACATGTCCAGTTAATTTTAAATTTCACATGGATAACACTATTCAATATTTTTTTGGTTTTCTGCTTGTTTCTTATATGTTACACCAGTTTCATGATAAGTTGAACATTTTAGATAGGCTGTCATCATGTTAAAAGAAAACAATACAATGCAGTGGCAAATATTTTAGAACCAAATACAATATTTATTTTATGATCGCAGTCACTGTCATGACAGACGTATGTGTTAGCACAAGTCCAAATTTCACCATTTCAAGAATATTGTGTTGCTGAATAAATACTGTAGACAGCACATTCTAAAATACCGATTCTCCACCATAACTATCTGGTTCGAGCTCGGAGCAGGTCGTGCTGGGTTGAATCAGAATCTGCCTCAGCCAGTGTATATATCACACAGAAATGTTCCGTGACTGATAAGGCTGCATAAGTCACTTAATGTATCCAAACAAACTCATTTAAACAGTGTGGTGACTGAGGATGAATATGAATGAAAAGTCAAAAGCTAACTCCAAGACGTGTAGTTGGTAAAATTTTGGATTCATCCCTGTGATAATGTTGTCTAACTGGTAACACACCCCTAGCTGGTACACCCGGATGTCACACATCATTGGGTATCTTCTACGTTGTTTGTAGCCGTCTTCTGGTCGACAAATCAAAGATGTGATCCCTAAAAAGGAGAAAAAAAAAAGACTTATTCATTGCAAATTAAGGAGAGAAATGATTTCCTTCAAGATAAAAACATCTGGATCTGACCACTTATCATCCAAGTTTAAAAACCAATTCACTTCTGTTAATACATTTACCTAGTTCCACACAGGAACAGTGGTTCCAGCCCTTCAAATATGTGATATGTTACAAAACAGTGATATAATTTTTTACTTGCATAATTACTAAAATAACATCTTCAAAAAGTTGCTGCATGAAACCATATATGTGACTTGTGATTGATATTGTCAAACGTGACCTTTGTTGCCATGTGTTGTCCTTGGGGTGTGACGGCCAAAAAGTGCTACCTGCAAATTTCCCATTACGTGTCTTTATTGTCAGGGACAAAGTAATGTTGATCACTACTATCATAATACCGTAGCGCCAATTAACCTCAACCAGCCAGTTATTTTATGTGATCTAATTCTTTGAAATGCCTTGTTAACTCACAGCATGTACGTGTTTATGAGTTACTCAGTGAATTGCCGTACCCCTCGTAAGGAAATTTAGGGAGGTCACGTGACCCATGGCTTTAAAGTACATTTAAAGGTTTCTATAACTAAAATTCCTCAATGTAATAAAACTACCATAATGTACTTAAAAATATTGACACAAAATCAACTGCCCATACGATGAATGGCTTAAATTGATAGTTCTGCTTGCCGTCAGAAGTTCAGCAAGATTCACTTGCCTGTTTTGTTCGTACCTTAAATTTCACTAAGTCTGGATATGTTGTCTTTAAATTTCTCCAGATCATTCTTTAGTCTCGTCAGTGTTGAATTTGGTCGCTCACCTGCTGAACAGTGAATTAATGTGGTGGTACCAGGAGCATCTGCCGTTCGGTTTGGACTGTGGCCCATTTTGACTCCTAGTATGCACGTTTCCTCCCTCTCATATTGGAGATTTCCAGAAAGTCTCTCTCATACACGCCGTTACGATCATCCACCGTGATATGGTACACGTGGGAGCAACCATAAGCATGCACACAAAATGAATTGAAGCTTACAGACTACATCATCACAAATTTACAAGTTTTTTGAAACTTCAGAACCTGTTTTTGGTAATAATATAGGGATAGCACCAATTGACCTTCATTTTCTATGTTATTAAGATATGGCCATTGGAAAATGGACTTTGACTTTGATACGGTAGTAATTAGGAGTATTTGAGTACATTCCTATGTACAATATATCAAAAGCAAAGAGGGTTTTCCAAGCAAATATGGCAGTTTTGAACCATATACGGTATGTATTTAAAGTACTGGCTACTCAATAGAACATTGTAGATACACAATTGGTTGGCAACACCATGTGCCGGTGTCACATGATATTTTTAATAAAAAAAGAAGTAGGGTTTTTTTAACTCATGGATACTATGATGAAATTTCATGGCCACCTATAGGCGACACGCTCTATTGATGTGGCCAGCTTCTATCCATGTCTTTCTTAAGGTGTCCGCCTTTAAACGTCTCAATCTTTGTGGCAGCGAGTTCTAAATGGGATTTAATGCTGCTCAGTCTTTCTTTTCATTCGATCGGTTTAAACGGACTGCTGAACTCGGGAAAGTATGACACCCTGCTTGTAAGAAAAACTACTGACTATTATATAGTTGATTTTCTTGTTTCAAATTTACTGTTTTTTCATAATTTTACGATGGCTTAACCGATGCCTTGCCTGTCATGTCAAGGTAAAAAAAATACGGGTCCAGATATGTCAGAGAGTGTGCGCGCCTGCCCTTCCCCTCCCGTCGGGGTAAAACCACAGTGGAAAAACCTAAATGACATTTCTTTAAATTTGAAAAATGACATGTTTTGGACTAAGAGGGGCCTCTCGCCCATGATCAATTGGATACATCAGCCTAGCATCTCTAAAAGGACAAAATCAGGAAGAGTATCAAAACCCTGCGGGAAAAAGTTCTTCAAAATGTTAATCAGTGTCAACTCCAATTCAATTCTGGCATAGGACCGAGGTCATTCTCGAGTTATAAATGAGAGGTTCCACCTCCGTGGTACCAACCTTATATACTCTATGTTGGATTTTGCAAAATAAATATCATATATCATATCCTACCATGATATACAGCATATCATATCCCAACCCAAGTTGATATACGTGGCCACAAAAGCTTGTGACGCTGGCAGTTATATGCATAACATATAAATGTTATAGAAATCCATGGCGTCATAATTAGAGCCCCAACATGAATATACCTGTTAATGGTTTATTATCCCGAACACAAACTCACGAGAAGTGATGTTCGCCGTTGGAAATTGACCCAAGGTCATATTTACCACAATTATGCAATCAGTGCCATGCCTTTAATGCAAACTAACGCAAAGTGTAATTGACAGGGGTCATGACCTGAACCGTGGTATTTTCACCTTGAAACCATGTGTGATAAACAGGTAATAAAACGTTTCGTACATAAAGCCACCTCTAAGACAGGACAAATATATTTAACCTGAATCTTGCACGTTCAAACTAGCACAAGTTGCTAATCCAGTCTCCACCAGATGGTGTCTTTCGTTGCATTGCCTTGTGTGAGACAACTCAAGCGTTGCGAAGTGTCACGTGAATTAACGGACAGCCATCTCGTTCCGTTTTATCACAATATTTTATTAACCTCTGTCACTGCGAACATAGTCATAAAATGCATGTAAATAATGATGCAATACATAAAATATCAAAACCAGACCTGCACAAATAGATTTACATATTAAGCAGCAAAATCATTTCGTTAAAAGGACGGCTAACCGGCAATCAGTGCCATGCGGTTGTTTACGCTGCAACAGTTTGCGGACCCGAGAGCTAGCATGCTCTTTCTACTCATCGCTCAGTCATCCGGCGGGGTGGCTGGTTCCTTGCAGGGCAATTGCTGAAGATAAGAGGTATGGCTTGAGGGTGATTTGTAACAACGTGGACCATAAGAGTGCCTTTCACATGTTCTCCCGCGATAAAGATCCAAGACAAGAGAGAGAGATAGATAGATAGATAGATAGATAGATAGAGAGAGAGAGAGAGAGAGAGAGAGAGAGAGAGAGAGAGAGAGAGAGAGAGAGAGAAATGAGAAAATGAAGGGAAGAAATCTTGTGCACCATATCACGGGCTTGATACATTAAAAGAGCTGCGATCTCAGGAAACAGAGTCCCAGTCAATGATATCGCCGATACCTGTCACATTCTGGGGGGGCAGAAGAAATATGGAATGCGATGCCTTTCTAAGGCCTATCAGGGATTTGATGGCAATTCCGTGGTTTTGTGCAGTTTGCCAACAATATTTTGGTTGAAATTGATGCACCCCACGCCATATGTTTATAGAGGGTACCCCACAGCTTGCTCCATAGTGTATTAGCACCGGACGGAAGATAGAAATGAATAGATACACCTGCACCACTGTAGCTATGAAGAGAGCGTCACACTACATATTATCGGTTTTAACCTAAAAAAAAAAAGAAAAACTATCGTTGTCCTCTGTAAAATGTGATACCAGAAGCTTTTAATTCAGTAACAATGTTTATTTCTGTTCGGCCCAGAACAGTTTTGCCTTGAATCACCAATTTAGTCTTGCTACTTATGCACCCATCCCATACAACAAACATGTACTCTAAAAATGGCCGTATAAAAGAGATATAAAGAATTTCCAGAGATTATCTACCTAAACGATATTATAGATGTTTCAAAATGTTAACCATCTTCATGACTTCGGTGGTTAAATTGCACCACGTTTGCTTTTTTCCGTTCAGATGGAAATTTATGAGTCCAACAAGCTAAGTGATTTAGTTAGCGACTTAGAAATAACTGGGGACTTTTCTCCAAAAAACGATGCGCTTATTCCGCTATGAGACTCTTTTTCATAGTTTCCCATCCATTGTACATACTGTCCCGGCCCGGGCGTATCCCACTTGCACTGGGTCACGCTTTAAGTGACATCCGGTGACGAAGGTTGTGCTAACGAAATAAAAGGGTTATATTTTAAAACGGATGCTTTCCTTTACAGTTGATATTGTTTTTCATTTTTCCACATCAAAATTCGAAACCTTTACCAAACCAATACACTCTGACATTTCCTAGCATCTAGCAAACAGCTTCCCAAATCGGAATATCCTTTTACTGTGTGGTGACTTTGTCTCCGATACTTGTTATCATATAGGGTAGGTCAGTTCGTATACTATATTTGTCTTCCTGCTATGGAAAAATTACATTATTAGAAGCAATTTAAACAATAGTGTGTCTCAACACAATGACAAATTTGGCTCTATTTTGGTCGCATTGTGATAACTCTCACACACCAATGTAGCAACACTAAGTGGATTATTACTGTTAACCAATGCTGCATTTCCGTAAGGGTCATGTGGTCATTTGCCTGAACGCCTCATCACCAGGTTGCATCTTGAAGAACTCAACCTTCATGTATTCTCCACGCCGCACCGTCTACCCCATATCTGAATGGATCGTGCTTAGCTATGTAAACCGTACACATTCCCCGATTGGTAATTTTTGGATGTCATGGTAACCATTAACAAAAAACTTGGGAATGGCGATTAGCATCTGTCAATGTGATAACAATCAATGTCCTAACTGGTGTAGCAGACAGACAGAAATATATCCTTGCAAATTTATTACCTTTTTATAAATAAAATCTTGGAGTAACTTGGCAGACTACTTCAAAAATAAGAAATACAGAGATAAGTCAATTTAGTATTCAGCATAAGCAGACAAAAGCATTTTATATGTCACTCTCGGTGTTATGTCTACCTGCGTCATAGATGAGAGTGTCAGCTTGCTTGAAAACGTACATCCAGACTTTGATACGCAAGGAAGTTGATTATGCAACTGATAAATTCTGCAGTACTTATATTCATGTTGGGGTAACACAATTGGTGCAAACAATTAAACTAAAACTGATACAATATGCTTTTATACAAAACTTGATATGGACGCCAATAATAAAGGACTACATATGTGCCACAACTCAAACTCCATAGAGATAAAGGAGAACATGTGCATTGAAGATATGAAGGGTTTACCCCCACTTAAATTCTGCAAAACTCTGTGTTTAAATTCAACAATTTCTGGCATCCTTTTGCCCCCGAACACCACAAGCCAGCGTTGTTATCATTGCTGTTATAAAATAACATGAAAGAAATTATTTTCTTGTGTTGATTACATTACAAAATTGTTGGAGTTTAAATGCAGCAAACGAATGAAGACAGTTTTGTTGTATTGCAAGGCTTTTGCACGAGTGACTTATTTACTTGGTATATTGAGTCGGTCTTAAAATGAGACTGCATAAACAAAGTCAAACGCATCGTATGGACGCCGCTTGTTTGGTCAAACATTTTTTACAGCAAAGTACGGAAGAAAAAAGACAAAGCTGACGACATTTGGAGCCACTGTTGGCAATCGGTATCAGCATGAATGTGTAAACATTTTGATGTGGAACAGAACAGATGTCCAAAGTTCGTGCACAACTGTTGATCAAATAATTTAATGAGCTTGGCGTCTTGTTAGCGGCTTTGTCTGGCTGAGTCTTTTCGATCCCACCCTTTTGACACCACACATCATCTAATATTTTGGCTTTTTTTTAATATTCTTAAAGCAACTTAGAACCTGGTATACCGGTACATTATTATATATGACTCTCCGGGCAAAAGATAATACCGATTCAAAGAGTATATTCACAAGATTGCAAAACTTTATATTTTTATACCCTCATGTATTGTTTCATTTGAAAATGTTAACATTCATAAAGACAATTCCAGACAACTTTCCCGAGATAGAATTTAAGTCTTCAATAGTTTTCTCATATATATATAGATATCTCCGGAGATAGAGAAAGAAAGAAAGAAAGAAAGAAAGAAAAAAGAAAGAAAGAAAGAAAGAATGAAAGAGGCCAATTTATTTAAAACCCTAGGTCCCCATTTATTGCATTAAGTATTTAATTAAGTCAGACTGCTCATGAGCATTTCAACAGATCAGGTTACCAATGCCAAATCGTCTTATTATAGTGAAGCCACCTGTTTATAATTTAATAAAGTTTTCTGCACCAATATGGTCAGATAAATCATCCATGGATATATCAGAGCACACTGGGCTCAACATAGCACTTTTGTTCACACCAACATTGGTGGTAGCATTATCTGCTAAACTGCTGTTTACCTAACACGGCTGTGTCATTTTGTCCATATAAATATTCAAAAATATACCTTATAGATTTTGTGAGTTAACATTTATAATAAACCCCCTGGCATCAATATCACATTAACATACACCTTCCTTAAATGTTGAAAAACCATGCAGTATAGGCACAGGCTCACTCCCACAGCCAAATGCATTTACAATAAACAGATGATCAACAGTGCGCACCCTAATCCTATTTGATTATCCATTATAACATTACCTTTCTATACCAGCGTAGCCAATCTTTTGTTGAGAGTTATACTGAGTATTCAGTTTCACAAACATAGAAATATTTTATTCCAGTACGAGTCTTTCGTTGCGGGTCTTTTAAACAGTATTGGTTTCTTTTGAATTTTATCCCCATATTATTGCAGATCACTTTAATTGTTCTTTTGTACCCCTTTCATCGAGGTACAATTTCTTGATAGAATATTTGGGTGTTATTTTTCACAGCCTTTATATCCAGTTTGCTATCTAATAATAAGATTTAGCTCATTTTGCTAAGGGCTTCTTAAAAAAAGAACTTAGCGTGGGCTGGAATATTTGACAAAGACATCTTTTAATTCAAATGCATCTTTGAAGTCTAAGCAGTATATCAATATATGAAAATGTAATACCACCATGTGTAGTAAGTAAGTTGGAAAGTTTACGCCAACATCGATGCAATGGAGAGTGATTAATA
The DNA here is from genome assembly GCA_964020975.1 of Hermodice carunculata. Classification (NCBI taxonomy): domain Eukaryota; kingdom Metazoa; phylum Annelida; class Polychaeta; order Eunicida; family Amphinomidae; genus Hermodice; species Hermodice carunculata. Next base: position 68,698,283 of record OZ026623.1, read on the forward strand.
TAGGCTTGGTCTATTTCGCAATTGAAGGGAAAAGATATGGTTCTATACCATGTTTAATATTATTATTTTGTATTTGTGGCTACAACATCTGACAAAAACGTTGATTTTCATCGCTAGCAGAATATTTTGGGTTGAAGTGACATGCACGTTATCTTATACATTCATCTAGCTGATACTTCTTGCTTCTGTGCACATGACCCAAAAAGGTCAGTCTGCCTTTCACACTGTTCATAAAATTTACGTGCAGATCTTATCATTAAACCGTGAGTTCATCTTTTGCAGTCTTTGCTCCCCCCCCCCCATTCCTGATTTCCTTCCTCTGTGAAATTTCATTCAGTTGAATATGCAGTTCCCGTTTCGTTTCTTAGTTCTGTTGGTTCATGTTTTCTTTTTCTTGCTTTTCCTTTGCAATAATATTGACTTTCCCTTTTATTTAAATCTTATGTATTCCCAGTTCATTCCCTTATTCTCGAAGTTGTAATCAGAAATCAACTCCTGTAATTTCCATAAAATTCACTATGTAAATACTTCATCATCTAGGTGACTATTATTCAATTTCCGATAAGATGGGCCGTTTAACTCAACTGGCTTTGTGTTAACCGCAACAAAATGGCGGAGTGATGAAACTCATTTTTTAAAAATAAAAATTCAGATTTCTCTGCATGGTGTTGCATGCTATATCCTGTATACTTATGATCAAGCCTACTTATAACAGGACAACTATTTTTTCTTCTACTTAATATTTGTATTCTCCTTAAGTCAATTAAGTTCAGATTATCTGTCAACTCTTTCCAAGATGTTATGGATCTCTCCCATACCATGCATACCCCACACTATCTACTCCAAAGCCTGTCATAAAATTAAAGTCCCCCCCCCCCCCGATTGTAATGTTCTCATCTGACTCTTCTTTAAAATTCACCAATTCCGTTTAAAAATTATCAATGAATAGTTTTTAACCTTTCTTCTTGTTTGGTGCATGCACACTGACTAGAATAATTTGGCTGTCTTGTGTTGAAAAAAACACACATTGACTAGAAAAAGTTGGTAATCTTGTCTTTGGCATTACACTAAAAATCTTACATGATTATCTGATTTGACTTTTCTATGGAATAATTAAAATTATGTTCACATAAAATAGCCAATACTTTTATTGGCATTGATCCATAGGAACACAGTGGGTGTTTTCCCACTTTCACATAAGGTACCGCCATTTAATATCTTTTCTACAAAAAAGTCTTTGGCTAGCTTCTTCTTCTTCTTCTTCTTCTTCTTCCTCTTCCTCTTCCTCTTCCTCTTCTTCTTCTTCTTCTTCTTCTTCTTCTTCTTCTTCTTCTTCTTCTAGTTTTTCTATTTAATCTCTTAGCCCCTCAAACCTTTTGTTCCCTGTTTTTTTCTGTCTTCAGATCTAGAGTTGGCTTTACCAGCCATGTTTTCATTCCACAACCCTGTCTGTCTAGCCGGAACGTGGGCTCCCCTTCCACAGGGCCATTACGCCATATATACGTGTTTTCATAAAACTCTATATCATATCCATACAATTGCTGTATTTAGTTTTGCTCCTTCTCTAATATTGTGAGAAATAAGGTTAGCGGCTATGCCTTTATATTGGTATTCTTTCCACATCTTCTTTCATTTCTATTAATATCTTTGTCCTTCGTTTATTTCTTGCAAACTCTCCGTTTTGGAGTTCAATTCATTCAAACTGCTTTGCCCATAAAGTTAAAATGTTAACTAAGCTCAATTCACTCAATCCTTTTCTTTGGTCTCCACTGTGCTGTATAATCCGGCCATGCAGTTGCGTTTTGGGAATGTCCACTTTTGCTAGAATGTCGTCTAAAGTGTCTAAATTTAACAGCATATTTAGTACAGCCTCCATGCTTTTGTCTTCCATTGCTATGGAGTCCATGCTCTTTTTGATTTGTGTCCTCTTCCTCTTTTCGTGCTGCAGAGTACGTCCAGGATCTCACGACATATACTGAACCCCAATGAAAAGTATCCACATGTCAAGTTTGAAGTATTTTATTATTTATACTTGAAACATTTCATACCTAGACATGCTTAGAACTTAACAAAGCATTCACTTTTCTGGCGTAAAAATAATGTCACGCTCTACCGACATTAACGTCACTTACAGGCAAAAAATGTCATTAACTGCCCTAATTGAAAGTCACACAAATTTTTCTGTTCAATATGGGATGTGGCCACCTCGAGCATCAACACATGCTATACATCTGTGGCGCATACTGCTGACCAGGGTTTGAATTCTGTGTTGGGGAACATTATTCCATTCTTCCTGCAGAGCTTGGATCAGCTGGTTTCGGGTAGTAGGCCTAGGTGTCCTCCGTTGAATACCTTGGCCTAACTGATCCCACAAATGTTCAATAGGGCTCAGATCGGGTGAGAACGCTGGCCATTCCATGACATTGATGTTGTTCTCATTGAGAAAGTTCATTGTTAATCTTGCAGAGTGTGCACGTGCATTGTCCTGCTGAAAGATCGCCAGATCTTGATGCTGCTCCATAAATGGGACCATGTGCGGCTCCAGCACCTCATCAATGTACCGCCTAGCATTGAGGATCCCTTGAATGACCACTAGGGGTGTCCGGTAGCGGTTGCTGATGCCTGCCCACACCATGACAGAGGGTCCACCCCATCGATCTGCCTGACGGACACAGGCATCTGCATATCTCTCCCCAGTCCGGCGCCACACACGTTCTCTGCCATCTGCTCTGCTGACACAAAAACAGGACTCGTCAGTAAAAAGGACGGTATTCCACTGCTGGCGAGTCCACCTGGAGTGTGCTCTACACCACTGCAGTCGTCTTTCTCTTCTGGGTTGGGTCAGCAGGTTACCCCTGTAAGGTCTTCTGGCTGTTAGGCCACTGCTCCTCAGTCGCCTCTCCACAGTAGAACTACTGACAGGACGGTGATTCACCCCTTGAGTCTCACGGGCTGTTTGGGCTGCTGTACGGAAACGGTCTCGCAGGTGCATCAGCCGGATGTGACGGTCTTGGCCAGGTGTTGTCACTCTTTCTCGGCCAGGCCTAGGCCGATCATCTACGGATCCAGTTTCTTGTTGCCGTTCAATTAGTCGTTGGATGGTGCGCCGAGTACACCCCATTCTTTGTGCGATTTGAGTGATTGGGACTCCACCCTCTGCAAGCCCCAAAGCATGGTGTCTTTGACCTTGGCTCAGACGCGGCATGATCGCCTCAACACACCTGAGACCACTGGCTTTTTTCTTGGCTGAACATCCCTTTTTAAAGCCACTGAAAACATCAGGTCATTTTAGCCATCCAATAGGAGTGGTGGTCAGAAGCCATATTCGGTGCACAAAAGTCACATGCATTATTAGTCAGGGAAATATGTGACAAAAAAAGGCCAAGATGTTCACTTCTGGCAGAAAGTATGAAAGTTTGCATACAGGGGTTTTAAGATATGCCGATTTCAAATCCAGGTGGAGGCAAGCGATACAAGGACTCCTTCACCCTCAAATTCAAGATGGCCGTCTAGATGGCGGCCGAAAAACCAATTTTTCAATATCTTTGCTTGTGTTTGACCTACCATATAAAATAAATCATCAAAACCTATGTTTTTAGGGTAACGATTTCATATTCCTGCATTTCAAACACACAGAAACAAAATCTGATGCTGTAATTCAAGATGGCCACCAAGATGGCGGCCGAAAACTGATTTTTCGATATCTTTGCTTGTGTTTGGCTTATCATATAAAATAAACCATCCAAACCTATGCTTTTCAGGGTAAAGATTTCAAATTTGTGCATTTCGAACACACAGGAACAAAATTTGACAAATTTGATGCTGTGATTCAAAATGGCCGCCAAGATGGCAGACGCAAACTGATTTCTCAATATCTTTGCTTGTGTTTGGCTTATGGCATAAAGTAAATCATCAACACTTAAGTTTTTGAGGGAACCGATTTCATATTTGTGCATCCCGAACCCACAGGAACAAAATCTGATGCTGATACTCAAGATGGCCACCAATATGGCAGTCATAAATTCATTTCTCAATATCTTCGCTTGTGTTTGGCTTATCAAATGAAGATCATTTTGCTACGTGCAGTTTTGAAAAGAAATTGATGACAAGGTCACGACTGTGCATTGAGACAAACCATTATATATTTTGTACATACATTGAAAATTACAAAGCACAGAGTAGAGATAATTAGGAGGAGATTTGCTGACATAGATTCCATAATGGCCATTCATGTTTGAAATCAGAGATACAGTTTCTTTGTGTCATACATGGATATTATGAAATTGTCCCATGTCAAATACTGTTGCGAGATATCTAGCCTTGCAATTGTTCTGTGACAGTTATGTCCATACAAAAACATATTTCCTGTATTCAGGCACAAAAAAAAAAAACAAACAAACAAACAAACAAAAAAAAACAAAAAAACTTCAATACTTAGTAATGAGATGCAGTCAAAACAAAAAAATAATAGGTCAAAAATTGTTCTGGTCTTGAATCTGATTAGGTGCACTAGTACAGTGCTTCAAGAAGCAGTTTTTAACATTGGCCAGCACAGTAACATAGTTGGGTACAAGGCAAGTTTGCCTTTGCACAAGTGCACCTGCCACTGCAACGCAATTTGCAGTTACACTTCACCAGTTCTCTACATCCTTTTGATGCCTCTGACAGTGTTGTCCAATGAGGGAACCACTGACCATCTCCACCTTGCTGCCAGCCCCAGTCTGATGGGGATGGCAATGATGGGTTACATATGTGTGCCTGCCCCCACACATGGCCAGCCTGATATACTGCTCTCTTGACATGCTGGGTCAAGGCAGCAACAGTTGGAGGAATGTTCTCTATATGTCGGTTTCCATGGGCAAACAATATCTTGCGGGCCTCATTTACTCTGCTGACTGAGCAAGTCTTGCTGTAGAGAACAATGACAAATCTCTCTAAGTCATCCATATCTTGACTTGTGATTTCTGTGGGTGCATTTGAAAGACGATTAAATACAGGATAAAGGTTCTCCATGGATGTCCACACCTGCCATGCAGTTTTTTTGCCAATTCCAGAGAAAGCCGAGACTGTGTCACATCCAGAGATTGCATGCAATAACAGAAGACCCCAGGACTTTTCTGGACCAATATTGGCAGCAATGGCGTCAGCACCAATATATCTGAAGTGTTTTCCATGGCCAAAAGCTACCCAGACTTCACTTTCAAGCAATACACTAGCTGTTGCTATGGAGAGTACCACCACGTCCGTATCTGTAGCATGGACCATTACACGCCTGTACTGTTGCTGAAATCCATGATGTACATGAAGCATCATTCTATAGTCAGCTTCCTCATGACTGCAGGGCTCAAGCTGCGACAAGTCTATGGTATTTGAAGAAAGCACTTCTTCTCCATGGGTTGTCAGGACTACTTTCCCATCAGGGATCAAAAGGGATGCTAACTGCCTTGCTAGAAATTTGTAGAGTCCTGTCTCGTTGCTTTCATTACGTAAGAAACTCCGCCAGTTTGTAGGTAAGGCTGTATTTCCTGATATACGGAGTGACTCTCCACCTCCACGAAGTTGTCTCGTATGAAATTTCAAGCTACCAGGCTGGTAGGTATCCCAAACAATGTCTAACCTTTCAACATGTTGGAGTTCTCTCTGGATGTATGGGAGAAAGACGTATGTTGCATAACATGCTAATGATTTTACAGTTGTGTTTGCCCTTTTGGGATCAAGGGAGTGCACCAGAGCTGCCCCATCAATCACTTTCATGTCTACCTGTGGAGTCTCTTTTGGGTGCTGCGCCAGGGGCTCTAGACAACCAAGCAGATCACTTTTATTTCCTTTGCGAATTTCGTTTTGGTCAGCTAGTGATGGTGGCCATGCATGGTTTTCATGTTTAAAAAATGTGTCCAGGTCTCCATCTCTATTTTGACATGCGATGTACATTCGTGAGAATAGCTGAAGATCACTCTTGAGTCCAGACAGCTTTTGCTTGGATTTAGCAGATTTCTTTGGTGCAGACCTGAAGAGTGACACATTGTTTTTTGTAATTGTGTCATAGAAGTGGTATGTTGAATGTTCCAGTCGTTCCTTCACAAAAGCTTGGTATTGTGCCTCTCCCAGATGGTCAATTGACCTGACAGTTTGGACAACTTGATCAGACATGATGAGTTTAGTGTCTAGGGTGAATAAGTCACTGCTGTCTTCTGCAAATGGATTGCCCAGGGATTCTATAGCATTCACCATGCTAAGTACATCTGCTGCAAATGCCTTTTGAATAGAATATATTTGCTCATGATGTTTATCACTGAGATGGGCATCCCGGTTAGATGGATTGGAGCTCTCATACTCATTCACTATTCGTATGATCTCAGGGCCTGCAATCATCCATCTTCTCAATGCTGCTTCATTTTCTGTGATCCCTATCACACCTCCATCACCCTTCAGTATGGCATTTAACTGTTCATGAATTTGGTCACGAATGTCAGCCACCTTGAGTAGTGGTAGTGGTCCATTGCAAACATCCAAGGAACAATGCGTCTGAGGATTTCAATATATAGCAGAAAGTGTCCTTCTCTCTGGGACCTCAGAAACTGCAAAAAAGTAGCTCTAACTCTAGAGTCTTGTTCCAGTATAAGAACTGAGGATGTTTCTCTGCCATGTCTTTGCACCAATCCAGAAACGTCATGGGGCTCATCAAAGAATCTGAATGCTGGCATGTATATGCATGTTATGCATCTTTTTTAAACTTGAATAGAGCAGCTGCTGTGACTTGGTGTGCCCATTGTGCTTGGCTGGTATGAGACCCCTTCAAAAGACCATCTGCTCTGCCTGAAGTCGCTACATGCGCATTCACTATTGCAGCCGTCCAGCCACTACCATCAAGCCACTCTCCCAAAACCTTAAGCATCGCCATTTCTATGTGAAGCCCACCCATCAATACTACAAACTTTCCATCGCCATAAGTTCATGCCATGTCCACTGGATCTTTTTAGCAATAGCAAACAAGGGCTGGTCAACAGTCAACACTGGCACCTGGCTTGTGTTCACATGGTCTGTTGCCAGAGAGATCATATTCATACCATGTAGCACCATAGCGGCAGAGTGTGCACTATCCCTAAAAAGGGGAAAAAGGCCTGTGATGGCAGGAGGACGTGGGACAGCAGGTTGTAAAGCAGCAAAGTGAGCAGACCATGAGATATTGTCATCCTTGTCAATTTTCTCTTTTTTCAACAGTTCACAGACTTTGCTTAGCCACCTGCATTGACTATCATCCAGGTCAAGCAAATTATGTCTGGGTACTTCATGTGAACAGGATGGCAAAGGAAAAGCAGAGGCAGCTTGCAGTGCTGCAGGAGCTACGAAACTATAGCTATCTGGTAATGCCATGATGTTCTTCAACTTGGAAATATTCTCTGGCAGTTGATGCCCCACAAGGTTTCGAGCAGTGCCATCGTGGCCATGTTCAGGATGCTGTGTTAATGCTGTAAATTGCTGTACCATGAAATGCACCACGGGCAAATGTTGAGGATGGATCGTAGTCAATATTGTCCAATTGTCCTGTGGTGAAAAGATTCTTTCTCAGTGTTGTTGGGCACACCACTTGATCACATTCATACTGATGTAGTACTCGATTGGCTTCCTGGGTAGATATTTGCAACACTCTGCTGTAGGATACAGAGAGGCCTCTTTCAAAGAGTATATCCACTAAATCACGTTTTCTGGTCTGGTTGTGCACCTTTAGCCCAAGATAAAGAGGCAGAGAGGTTTCTCGTTCTGGATTATGACGCATTGTGTGACTATCAGATCTGCGGCGCTTTACACAATTGAATACAAGCAACTGTGTTATTGAGGAAACAGCAGTGCTAACAACTTTGTCGTCTTCTGCCAGATCTTGAATATTTGTTCCAAAAAGAATCATCTGAACCAATGCCATAAGAGATGTTGGATTATCTTTGTACTGATCATCGCTTAGTGATCCTTTGAAATCTAGTTCCATTTGAAGCAACTCATTGTGCACAATATTGGCTGCGTGCATCAGTGTGACTGCATCGCCATCAGACCTTTGTTTGGTGGCATCCAGCAGAACATTCCCAAGGTCTTTACTGAAAGAGAGTATTACCTCATAATTAGACTTGTGAGCTTCAAGACCAGGAAACATGGACAAAAGTTTCTCTTTCAGGCGTGTTGGATTGATTGCTTTTACTGAGTTTGGTTCAAGTTGCTCCAGACGTTTGCTATACAGTTTTGCAAGTTCTGACAACTTGAACACATGAACATCACCTGCCTCAGCATCAGATTGTGCAATGTCTTCTATGTAGGAAACTAATTGTGCAAAGGCCATAGAGTCAGAATTAACAGCAGCTGAGGAGTACGTTTTCACTACACTGCGATTCAGTGACCGATGCTTGGTGTAAAGGGCTGTTAAACAGTCTTTGTGATAGACTGCATCCAATGCAGTAATATCTCCAGCAGCAAGCTTTGTTAATAGCCTTGTGTCTCGCAAATCTGTTGCAATTTTGTGCACTTTTTCATCCATATTGAAAATGGAGACTTTGTGGCAAGATTCTCCTGCTGGTTTTTCGCAGAAGAAACAGGGTTTTAAACTATCATACTCTACAGGTGTGAAGTTTGCTCTCAACTTTGATTTTATAGGTGATACATTAGTGTCAATACTGTCACTGTTCAATTTCCGCTTGCTTGCTCTGAGCAGTTCTCTCTTATTACAAGAGGCATAGCAGCTCTTATGCCATTTTGCTATATTTTTTTTCATTGTCTCTTGCAGGCCGGATCCATCGTCCAACCGACTTATATTGATTCCCATTGGAACAGCATTTAGTTCATCAAATGCCTTTAGATTTTCTGCTAATGTCCAATAGCCACAGTACTGAGCTTCAGGATTGGAATTCCTCATTGGGTCTGTCAAATGTGTGTCTGTGTCTTCTTGGCATAGCATGCAAAGATCCCAATTTGTTGGTCTTGCACTGGTACAAGATGTAGTCCCTGCAAGTTTGACCTTTTTGGACATTTTGCTGTCATATGTTAGAAAAAGTGCTAATTCTATAATAGTATTTCCACCACCACTTTAGTGTCAGATGCTAGTACATACAACAACTACTACTACTGTGCAAGAAAGCTTGATAAGGTAGATGCTTGGGCAGCAGGAAAGTAAAAGCAACAGGATTCCGTGAATGCTTCAATATTTCCCATCACCAACTGAGGGCACAGCTCACAGTCTGCAAGCAGATTGCAAAAAGCAAATTTAATTATTGTAAGTCCATACATCAACGCATTCCACTGCCATATTATATATATATACATATATATATATATATATATATATATATATATATATATATATATATATATATATATATATATATATATACATATATGTATAAGCAGAAATTTTGTCAAATAAGGAAGAGCAGGGTAAATATTACAAAGGCCAAAAAATTTGACCCCATCATACCAATTTGAGTTTTGGCATTTTATATGATTGGCGGCCATATTGGTTCCCTGTATGGTATCTTCGGTCCATAGACTTTGTATTTATGGGTATGAAAGGTAAAAATATGTGACCCTTGTGTCCAAAAACATAGTATTTGGTGATTTATTTGGGGTTGTACGAAATATAGGAGCAGAGATATGGACAAATTACTATTCGGCAGCCTTCTTGGCGGCCATCTTGAATTTGGAGGGGAAGGAGTGCTTTTATCGCTTGCCTCCACCTTGAATTAAAATCAGCACATCTTAAAACCCCCATATGCAAAATTTTATGCTTTCTGCCAAAAGTGAACATCTTTTTCACATATTTCCCTGACTATATGTAACAACCCAGCAAAAGTTAGCAAAAGTTAAAAAGTTGTCCTGAATGAGCCTGATGTAGGCTCCAAACCATGCATATATGCACACACAGTACTTAGTAACTTACAAAATTGATGTGTTAATTTTTTTATGTGGATACTTTTCATTGGGGTTCAGTATACATTGTTGATGCACTTTTCCTTTGCATATCACCCATTTTACCATGGATACACTCCCATTGGATCATCTAGAAGCGGGTTTTCTGGAGGCAGATGGAAGTGCTTTCTAATGTTAATGTAGGGGCAGACCTGTTTGCGAATGGTTGAATAAAATATGTTTGAACCGAGAGCCTTTTAACTTCTGCACACATCATGTGACCTACCGTTATTTGCTATTTTCCGCATTAAACTGGTCCACATAGACAGGCATATATATATATATATATATATATATATATATATATATATATATATATATATATATATGTGTGTGTGTGTTATATATAGTTTGAATGTCGTCTGCTCAATGCTGTTCCAATGACATGTCCTTTCACGAAATATGTCGGATAGAAGGGAAATCATGATCTGTCAGCAGGGTAAAAAATATTGGTTCAATATCGTTACAACATCAGTGACACTGATCCAGCGTTGATCCACTGTCATTTTCTTGCTACAAGGCAGCATTTGTATCTGATGTCACATGACAGAGGCAAGCCCCTCCCCACTCCGCCATTTTAATCGCTCTGTGAGTCCTGACTAACATAGTAAATTGCACATCGGATGCAAAATCATCTTACATTCATTATTTGTATTAAAACTCTATATAAATGAGGCATATGGCACATGTGGGAACCATTTTGAGATAATTTCTGCTGTATATATAAATATATATATGTATACATATACATATATGTATATATACATATATATATATATATATATATATATATATATATATATATATATATATATATATATATTAGATTATCTATTAACATTGTAAAATGTCAGACAAGAAGGAATGGCCCATGTCACTTTTGTGATATACCTGTTGTTTAAGACTGTGGTTAATAACTACTATAATAAAGAAAATCGACTTTAGAGTCGTATTATATTTTATTTGTTGGTCTGAAAAATTCTTGAAGGGTATATGTTTGGCATGGTATCATCGTGAGCCACAGACAGTTAAAAATGAATCCGACGATTCTCGTTACCTTCTCTTATTTGTAAAGTAAACATACTGTTTTTGAACGTGTTTTGGTTTGAAGTATGGATGAAAAGCAAGACATCCTCCATTGTCATAAGAATGTATACAATAAGAGCGGTGCTCCCTCGCAGGAGGATGCATGTAACGTAGTTGTACTAAGGATATAGCACACCTGGGGAATATCGTTTAATGAACAGGCTCTAGCAACACAGAAACTACCAGCTGAATTCTATACAGATTTGTCATCCAGCCTGAAAGGGCAGATATATTTAACCAGTGTTGTCGAAAGACATACACCAGATAAAGCCTGGACAATTTCAATCACCGGAGAGCATCACAGGGTTCAAAAAAGGATCGAGGTCACCTGGTACGCCTTGTCATACCTGATTTTCCGGAGATTATCCGGCAGTTATGCATTTTTGTGACTACACATAGTCGTTTGCATAATCTCCAGTTTTCCCAGCATGCTATTTCAACTAACCCAAATTGTGTTTCGTGAATCAAATGCCATATTTAAAACTTGAAGTGTTGAACGTAACATGTACCTATACCATGGAAACTGTTTGAAATGATCTTATTATCGTTCATACTGGTACACTTTTTATGCTGCCTTGATGGGCTATAGCAATGTCAAGCAAGATAGCTTTCTGATTACTCATATTGATAAAGTGCAACAGGATCTATGTTTGGCATGCATTTCACTTGCCGTTTGTACTTTGCTTGTAATTTATTTATTCAAGAAAGAATTCATAGGCTCAGTTACCTTTCAGATGATTAATGTTTTAACTTCTTCTGAAACTCCTACCGATCCAGTTTATACAATTAATCTATAATTTTGGCTCTGCTCCTTTCATATTGCTTTAAATTTTTTATTCGGTGTAAGGTTTGGTTTTATCGACGTACGGTCTGAAGAGCTTACAAGCTCTGTTGGATTTCTGCCCCCTTTGGTGCCATGTAATATTCTTCAAACTTCAAACATGCGCAATTAGTACTGTACCTATGGCTATTTATGAGAATCCAATACATATCCGTGAATGGTGAGATCACTGCGCACGTTCGGTTGCGACAGCTCCCAACATGAAAGCCGACATCAAATATTCATTTGTCGCCTATGCCTTAAGAAAGCTGCTGAGCAAGTATGTGTGTTCGGATAAATAAAGCAACAGAAAACCATTTCTGTCCTATTCCATGTCACGCCAGTAAAATATACAAACGCAAGTATGCCCAACAATGACAACCAAAAGGCTAAACCAATAAAAGCGATCAAAAGCCAAAACCAACAAAGAAGATCAAAAATGCTAAAATAAACAAGCACTAATCGAATTGAACTCATCGGGCAGTAACTGTTTTAATGCAAGTCGAAAACAAGGATTGTGCATAGAATCAGCGTGAATGTAGCATGTACGTTGCAGTACCAAAAGGCATTCACTGATTAGTGCTTCTGCTTTTTTCCTGATTTTTAACAATTTTTATTTTAAATAATGATCGGTGAGTGTACATTTAGTTTATCACAATAGCGATGCCAGTGTCAATGTATTTATACGTAGAGTTTTTCCCAAGAGTCTTCAACACACCCATTTCAAAGTTGAAGTGAATGCATATTTGGTCGCTGTCAAATTGGTTGAGCTGGCCTCGCTTCAGTGGATTAAAGTAATGATATCAACATGACACGTAATAACATGGCCACGGTTGATTTCTTCCGTACCTGTCTGTTCTTCAGTTAACACGTATTATTATTTATTAGTTGATCTTTTAGATGACACATGTTTTGATTGATTTTAGTCACTGTATCCGGGTAACCAGAGCACATGACAGTCACAGTCCTGTTATTTTTCACAGCACTTGTTCGAAGACTGACAAGGATAATATGCCCATAGTCTTACCAAGATAACATGTCAATAATCTTAACAGGATGCCATGCCAATAGTCTTACCAGGATTAACATGTCAATACTCTACCATTTTTCTCACCGCCAGGGTGCGCTGAGAAAGCCCGTTAGTTCAGTTCAATAATCTGACCTTTTTAGGGTTACTCTAAACACTGCAAGCGAGACCAGGATTAATGTGAACACTGCAACTGAGACTTCGGTTTGGGTATAAACTAAATGCTGCGACAGGAAAGCCTGGGTTTGAAATGAAGCATCAAATACTGACGTGCCACACTGATAAGTCTACCTGCAGCTGAAGTACGTATTTGGGAACAATTTCGTAGCTTTTCAAAAACAGGAAATGTTGACACCAATATCATGCTCACCATCACCGGATAAGTCCTGGTCGTTATCCAAAAACCTATTAGATCATGCTATTTCAACAAGTTACATTAATTAAATGTATTTCAATGACAGTGTTATGGCCGTTGTTACCGCACAGGCGTGCACCTGTGCGATTGTGCTCACATATTTCACGATTGTCGCGCGGTAAACCGGTCTCTGCGGACACGAGCCAAAACAAGTTATTGCCTTTCTTGTCAGGTGGACTGCCAGAAAATGAATAACTGTCGTAGTTACCATGAAAGCACGCCCCTCAGGCCCACTGTAGGGGCGCCGACCTGCCAAGGTACTGGCAACAAGTAACCTTTGACATTAAAGACTCAAAGATTAATGCCCTCCCTCCTTTACACTTAAGATATCGTTCGGCCGTTTTGACCAGGTTAAACTGGCCTGCCTATAGATATTTTTGCTGGAATCACGTCCCATGTTGGAGTTGAGTAGACAGGTCTTAAGCATGTATGCAAGTTAAATGGCGACAACTTTATAGTTATCTTCCTTGCAGTAGACTGAACGAGTCCCAAGAGTGTCTTGCGGTTAATGTCGGTCCCTCACCTGTCAACATGATTCCTTATGACCCTAACCAATCTCTTGGAACATCATCCATTATGATTGTGTAATTCTGCAGTATTGAATAACAATTCTGACCTTAATCAATCAAACTGGTATTAGAATTTAATGACTCCAATATACATGCACTGCAGCGTTGTACAACCCTCACTGTAAAGCGAACTTGTCATAATCATTTTTGTCAGAGATAATTGCAGAAAAATCTTAGAAAACAGCTCCGACATGAATTTTCTCAACAACCAGACAAATTGACGTGACTCATATTCATTATTGTGGGAGGGGGGGATTTTTCCTTCTGTTGGATTCTTACAAGCGAGTCTGGGCATTCATAAAGCCCTGCACCACCATTAGAGGTCATCAGGTTCACTCTCCTGGTCAACCGACCAGGAAACGGACGTGTGACAGGAGTTAAGGGCAAACATAATTCTTCTGTTGAGGAAATTGTGTAAGTTACACAAACAACAGAATATTACGCAGACTAGTCTGCCAAAAATTCCACATAAACGTCTGATTTAATTTAAACATATTTATTTATACTGGATTACCCTATGGTACATGAAATGACTAATATTATGGGTTCCCCAGACATGGCGAAACGCACAATATATATGCAGTACATACAGGACATTACTACTATGTTACCAGATCATTTGTAAATATGTAAAATATGAATGTCGTGATATACAAGTGAATCGGAGTAGTAATACCCAGTACGGAATATATGGTAGAGGTTGCGACACAAGGCATATAACTATACACTGTTGACAGGGGAAATAGGAAAACAAAACCAACAACAGTAATTGGAGCAGGTAAATAAATAGATAAGTACATACATAATTACGTCACGAAGAGATTATACATTATAATATTGACAAAAAAAAACCGAAAAAAAAACAAACTTTTCCTATTTAACCAGTACGTCGCATTGAAGTTAAAAAACGAAACGTCTACTTTCTGCGATATAATTTTGTACTGCATCGAATATTTGTATGTTCAAGATATCTGGTAATTCACTGCTGCCAAACAGGAAAATACGAAGCAGTCTTTCATTAGCGATGTGGATTATCAAGTTAGGGTGAACACCCGGAGCAATGAGCGGTGTAGTAGTATCGAGAAGTTTTTTCTAGAGGGAAGATATTTAGGACAAAAGAAGAAGAAATGAAAGATAAGATGGCAGATAAACAACCAAAAATATCACTACTTCTTCTTCTTCTTCTTCTTCTTCTTCTTCTTCTTCTTCTTCTTCTTCTTCTTCTTCTTCTTCTTCTTCTTCTTCTTCTTCTTCTTCTTCTTCTTCTTCCTCTTCTTCTTCAACCAAAAATATCACTTCTTCTTCTTCTTCTTCTTCTTCTTCTCCTCCTTCTCCTTCTTCTTCTTCTTCCTCTTCTTCTTCTTCTTCTTCTTCTTCTTCTTCTTCTTCTTCTTCTTCTTTTTTTTTCAAGAAAGAATAAGACTGGAAAGAATATTTTACCTGGAAAAGAAACGAAAACATGTAATTCAATGTTTTTTTTTTCTGAATGTTAACTGGGGCGATAAAATATTTCACAAGCAGGATTCCACGACAGCACTACCGATATCTAAGATGACCAAAAGTGCTCGGATGAGGATGTTTGGGACAGTAGTTATGCTCCGTGAGTGGCTTTGTCATAGTGGCCTTACACCATTGCCTTGCTTAAATATCGGGGTTAGATGATTTACAATATCAACGCGGGGCCCACTTCCAGAGCTACGCTCACCCGTACATGGCGGCACGGCTTACCGCTCTTGTTCACCTCGGAGCCCACGTTCCTTTTGTTCATAAATTTATTTTATTCGATATGTGACAAAATTTTCACATGTGAAAGCTTGTCATTTGGAACATATTGCGGCACCTCAAAGGGTCCATAATGTCTACCCACACCAGTGGAATTAAATTGTTATAAAGTGTTTTAAATGCAAAAATAAACATATAAACAAGGCATTCCCGCGTCAAAATGAAAAGACACCGCTTCTCAATATAGTTCTCCGGGAACCCCCTCAACCGCAGATCAGACACAACCAGAGATACACAATAACTGCAAATCGATATGCATGTGTCGTATTCCCCCGAACGATCTTGCATGGTATAAGATATTCCCAAGTTGGTTTAAATTTTGAACTTTGAATTTTATTGCTGCATCGAACTTACATTGATGTTTTGCAAATACACATATAAGAATGACAAAATACATGAACAGATGCAAAACCACACAGATACACTACACTAGCTTGAAGATTATGTAGGGGACCAAAAGTAGAATCAATGAAATGAATTGGTGACGACGATAAAGCTGATGATGATCACGACATCAGCGATAGTAATCAAATTTACAAATTAATTATATAATCACCCCATGAATTGAAATATTCAGAAAATACCTTTCTTATTGTATTACAATGATCATGATCCCCGTTCTAGGTGATTACCAAAAAGACATTTTGCAATTTTATCTTGTCATAGTCATTTAGCTTCATGAGAAATTTGAATTTATTCGATATAACATAGAGCATATGTTTACATAATATTTCTCTTTCAGTATTAAATGTTGAACAAAACACAACTATACACATTCCTTCTTCTAAAATTTCACAATTTTCATACGTTCTATCAGCCAAATGTGCTTTCTTTGTTCTTCGATGTCTTCCCCTTTCAGTTCTCAAATTTTCTGCGCTTATTCTAACTCGTGTAAGACTGTTTCTTGTAGTTCGTTTCTTTATATGCAACAAAGAGTCGTCCATGTTGAAATCAGTCTCCAATCTAGTGTACGTTTGTATTTTTGGGGAGCCTAACTTCGTTAATTTGCGTATGCATGTTCCATTGTTGTCTAAAATATCTTCCACTGTTATTCCTGAACTTTTATGTTGTAAAGTAATCTGTTAGTAGTCCGATATTTTCCCATATTGTTTGGTACTTAAACATGGGTAATGTGTCCCAAATACTTGTTAAACTGTGGAATTTTTCATCTGTAAACTTGTGGAATTTTCCTTTATACATATTTTCAGCATTACGAAGAAAGGTATCATGAAGCAAAAACTATAAGCTTCAATGGACCGTGACCGTAAGTCCAAACTTGATAGACACCAACCCAGGGTAATATTACCAATAAGTTTGAAGTGAATCCCCCTGGAATACTTAAAGAGATAAAACAAAATGTAAATTACCGTTGTATTACCTATTGTCTTATTTCGTAATTAACATTAATGAATGCAATAACTGACAAGTACTGCAATTGAAACAATTAAAGATTAAGGCTCCCCAGCATCAGCCCCTGGTGAATAACTTAGTTTATCTCTTCCACAAGGAATATTTCCATCATGTTTCAGCACAATCTTACAGAGGTTTTCAGAGAAGCCAAAAATTGCAAAAAAATTCACAAAAAATTGTAAAGAAATAAAAAATCACAGCGCCACCTGTTGAGCAAATCAGGGCCTAGGATCCCCAAAAGTGTCCTTGTGCAATTTCAACGCGTTTGGCCAAGCATTTTTCGCAGAAAATTTTTAAAGCTTATCCCTAAAAATAAACATAAAATTGATATAAAACCCAGAAAAATAATTGGAACACGGCTACTTGAACAAAATTGTTATAGAGACCCACCCAAAATACATTCCCTCCAATTTTGTAATGAATTCAGCTGACAGTTTGAGAGAAGTCGAAAAATCGATACTGAGGACGGCGAACTTAGGCCGACAACATATTTATCTAAGCTGACTGGCAAGTCAGCTGAGGTAAAACTCCGACCGGTTGCTCTCCATGCTAAATTGCGTGCCACTGAGAACGAACTTAAATGTGGAGTGTACCAATTACAGAAAACAGTACCGTACTAAAAGGGGCCAAGTTTCTGAACATGTTAATGCCTTAATCTTAAAAAGCAAGAAAGAATGTGTCCCATTACCACTAACACATAGTATGACACCCCCTCTGAAAAAACAAACAAACAAACAAAAGAAACACCCCCCTCCAAAAAAAACAAACAAACAAACAAAAAACAAAACAAAAAACGAAGACAAAAAAAAACAAAAAAAAACCAAAAAACAAAAACAAAAACAAAAACAAAACAAAACAAAAAAAAAAAACAAAAAAAAAAAAACATACCTCTCGGGCAGGAGTGATAGTGGAACAAGTTCACGCTTATGTTTTTCATTTTCTGTCGATATTGTTGTGCGCTTTGTTGACCGGCAGTATATCTGTAGCCAACTAAATAAGTACTGTGCGGGTCTGTCGTCCTTACCCCATGTAATGACATAAAAACATATCAAGTATCTATGCATGTTCAAATGCTCAATGTTGGGATTAAGAGAGATCGCACGTAACGAAGTAAAAGCAGTAGCCCTGCTGCCAGTATAGATTGAATATGATGTAATTGACATGGACACCCAGCTACAAATGGTAGGGCCACCATGATGAGAGTAATCCCGTTATAATCTTCAGTTGTTTAGCTCACACGAGCTTGTTATACTTGAACTCCCGCTCACCCTAACAATAGACATAATCACCCGCAGCTTCTGCTGAGCTGGCCGTGTGCCAGGAAAAGAGATGACAAATGCGCTACATAAAATAAATTTTTAATGATAATACTCCTGTAGTAAAATAATTGCAACGGTTTTTACCACAATAGACTTGCATTAATAAAAAAAAAACAGCCGCATGAACCAGAACAGACCTGTATTAAACAGAAGACACCTGTATTCTAACAAAATGCACCTGTATTCTAACAAAATGCACCTGTATTCAACCAAACCCACCTGTATAAAACCCTCAGGTATTTAATAAACGCACCTGTATAACAAACAAAATGTACCTGTATTAATCAAAGCACCCTTGTATTAAACAGAACAGACCTGTATTTAACAAAACACATCCGTATTGTCCTATAACACGTCCAGTATTTTTTTACATTTTTCTTCTTTTTTCATGAGAGGGGTTCATACATGGGTCTCCTGCTCCCAAATCGTTTTTTTTCTTTCAAGAAATAAAATAAGTTTAAACCAACAAAACACACCTGCAATAAAGAAAAACCCTCGTGTATTCAACAAAATACACCGAGTATAAAACAAAATACAACTGTTTTAAACAAAACATAACTGTATTAAAGAAAATATATTTTAATAAATATATAATATAATATCTTTGTATTGCAGAAAATATCCTTCTCATTTATCTAAATGCATTAGCTCATCTGAGAGCTTTTTCGGATTCACACTCCTATTTCCCTATGTCAGTGGTCATTGCAATTGATACCGATGTTTGAGGGCCAACCAAACCACATGTCATGCTCCATACAGTTTGGTCCACAAATTCTTTGCCGAAAAGAAAGTATGCTTGTGGCTTATAGCTATCTTAGTTAAACTTAACCCCGGGAGCCCAGAAAATACCGAAAACAGTTTCTCAGAAACTCTGGTTAAAATATCTTGCAACAGTGAGTTGTGTGCCAGTAAGTCATCCAAAAAGAAAGGTATGTAACCTAGATAATTCAAATATATTACCGAGACTCGTATTCATTTTATCCAATCGAAATTATGGATAACATTTTGAATTACGTGAAATCTAAAAATCCCATCGTTTCATTACAAGTAGATGCAATGGGGATTTTGGTTGTCATATTGTTTAAACGTATGCGGATACCAGTGGCTTCTCGTGTTAACTCTTTGCCCACAGTTACAACATTCCGTCCCTAGCCAAATTAGCCAAATTAAAAAAAAACGACTTGTCGAAGGGTACATATTCCTTATAACGTTCAGTCCATACAAGCCGCATCGGCGTATGAAATGTCTTATTTTTCTCGTACTTGTACAAGACCATTTTTAAAAAATCTACTATGATATTGAAGTATTAATTGGTTGAATATATCAGCCAGTATTAAAGTTCCAAAATAACAGTGAAGCCCTGATAAGATGCAGGCTGGTTAAGCATAATTTATATGCAGGTATTTTAACCGTTGCAAATCGTACATGTCGCTAAACTATCGCTTAAATAACGCCTTGAATATTCTGACTTTTAATTTAAGAGCCTAGTTTAAACACAGCGAGCGGCCTTTCTCGATGGCGCCCGAGTCCCAACGGTGAAAGCTGTTGAACTAGATCATTCCAATAGCCTGTTTATAGTGGTTACAATGGAAACGCTTGTACTTGGATGAAAGGTCGGTTTCCAAACAATATTAATCCAGCATTATATGTCAACTCAGAGCAAGTCGAGTTCGGTCGAAATTGGCAAAACGAAGGAGTTAAAGTTCTAAATGCAGGTGAATGAGGACACTGCTGTTTAGAATCACACTGGTCTTGGTCCACCATGTGTTCTATGTTCCTGATCCAGGTGTATGAGGATACGGCTGTTTGGAATCACACTGGTCTTGCGCCACCATGTGTTCCATGTTCATAAGCCAGGTTTATGGGGACACTGCTGTCTAAAATCACACTGGTCTTGGTCCACCATATGTTCTATGTTCCTGATCCAGGTGTATGAGGATACGGCTGTTTAGAATCACACTGGTCTTGGTCCACCATGTGTTCTATGTTCCTGATCCAGGTGTATGAGGATACGGCTGTTTAGAATCACACTGGTCGTGGTCCACCATGTGTTCTATGTTCCTGATCCAGGTGTATGAGGATACGGCTGTTTAGAATCACACTGGTCTTGCGCCACCATGCGTTCTATGTTCATAAGCCATAAGCCAGGTTTATGAGGACACTGCTGTTTAGAATCACACTGGTCTTGGTCCACCATGTGTTCTTATGTTCCTGATCCAGGTGTATGAGGATACGGCTGTTTAGAATCACACTGGTCTTGCGCCACCATGCGTTCTATGTTCATAAGCCGTAAGCCAGGTTTATGAGGACACTGCTGTTTAGAATCACACTGGTCTTGGTCCACCATGTGTTCTACATGTATGTTCTTTCTCTGCAAGTTATGGTCTCATTTTACATGCAAAAACTAGGATAGGCTGCAGCCAATTGAAACATGCTATGCATAAAATTGGTAGAGCAAATTCTCCTGCTTGCGCCTGTGGTGCCCAGGTAGAAAATGGGTTTCACTACTTCTTTGAGTGTATCAAATACACGACTGAGAGGAATTTATTGGACCAAAAATCATAGTATTGGCTCCTTTCATGCTACAAACTATTATGTTTCGAAATTCCAAGTGTACCATGGCAGTAAACCAAATTATTTTTGACAGTACCCACACATATATTTTAACTACTGGTAGATTCAAGTAAGCCCCGTGTGTTGTCCAGCCAGGATGGTGCCCAAGCTTTGCTTGTGACGGGTGATGGGTCACGTGCGGGCTGGTACTATTCAGGTTTCTGCTTGCAGTACTTGTTGTGTACGGAGTTGTCTGGTCACGGCAGGTTTGATATGATGATAATGCATACTTCTTGTAATTTTAACTGTGATGTCTTTTCTTATATGTGTGTGTCCTTGTCAATATTACGTCGATGTGGTCTCGTGTGACCCGTCTTTACCTTTTGTACAGTATTTATATTGTCCTTTTATTTTATATATATATATATATATATATATATATATATATATATATATATATATATATATATATATATATATGAGACAGGGGGGATTTATATTGGCAAAGCCTGTCTCCCAATCTTTTTTTTTTCTGAATAAACATGTTTAAAACAAATGATGGTCTCCTGCACACACCTTCTCTGGATTGAACATTAACGGTTAACCAAAGCAGCCAGAGCTATCATTGACATAGACACTCGACGAGGGTGGGGATGGCTTTCTTTTTTTAAATATCGGTTTGTAATTCAGTTTCATTGTTCAGATCTTCGTGATTTTTAACAGACTACTTGACATTCTATGATGATGAATATTATGAATAAAGAAAGATGTCATACTCTAAGATTTTTTTTACCCCCATTCTTCTCCAAACCCCACCACTTCATCATTTTACAACTTAGTTGCTACAAACAATTAAATCGAACACCGTATAGATCCAAAATTACCTCAATTAGCAATTGCACAATGATTTAATGAATTGTTTTGATGATAATGATATAGATCGAAAAAATTTTTATCCGATGAGAGATGAGTGATGAACATGTTTTTCTTTATCATTGCAAGATGAAAATTAACAGTCCAATACCCTAGCCTGGGTTCAATCTTAAGACACTTTATGATTAAGAGGAATCTGGTTTCCAGTCAAACTGACCGAAAGCGCCCGGATGTAACACCTCGTTTACTTCCTGATCAGGTGAATGCCTTGTAAATAGAAAAAAGAGGTCTGTGACATTTTGTGCCCCGCCAATCCCGGATGTACAGCTCAAAGTGAACCCGTAACCCTGGGAATCAGGTCAAGGTCGCTTACCACTCAAAGTCCGCCGTACATTCGTACATACACATCAGACACACACACACACACACACACACACACACACACACACACACACACACACACACACACATATATATATATATATATATACATATATATATATATATATATATATATACATATACATATACATAAATATATACATGCACATACGTATGTGAATTTTCGTGCCACCAAAACAAAATGTCCTATTTATTCTGCCCGACAAGAAAACTCACCCAACGGGACGCACATCTTTCCTTCCAGCCATTCATTTCAAAATCCCCATTTGCACTTTGAACATTCCCCTGTTCCGAACATCGCAGATTCTATCTTTTCTCTACAACAAATACACCTTAGTGCAAGCATCATTGAAGTGCATTTAAACGAAAGTAGCTCGTGCCAATTGCGCTAAAAATTTGTATCTAAATGTTTCAAAAATTTCAATACACGCTTTAGAAACCTGCATTTTTCCTGCATCTACGCAGCATTTCCACAGCTAGCTGAGTGTTGGGCCGACGCGAAAGCTGCGTGTACCGTGTCAAAGGGTGTTTTCTGACTCGCGGGAAACAACCGTTCTCAAAAATTAACCTTCGATGACAAAATCCCCATAGTTAACTGTGCGACTGCTTTCTTCGTAAAATGGGACATACACGTATTGGCACTGGGAAGTTTAATCACTTTTTCGAAAATATCTTCAACATATTTGGCTTCGACAAAATAGTTGAAAATATCGGGTTACCCCCAGAACTTTATCCTACTCCCATTTTTTCAACAAAAAAAAAAAAAAAAAAAAAAAAAAAAAAAAAAAAAAAGAAAAAAGAAAAAAAAACACTAAAGGAAGATTTATTCTTCAATGTCAAGAGCGAATAAATAATAATACCAGGTGCCAACAAATAAATAAAATGAATGAATTAATGGATGTATCGACGGACAAATACACATAAAAATATAAATAAATAAAGTATACTTTGAAAAAAAAATCACCTTTTTCTTCATTGTTACACAGAACTTGAAAATTGAGGCTAATGGACAAAGAAGATCACACAAAATCCCTTTGGACGAAAAACAACGCAAAATTTGTAGAAAGAGAGAGAGAGAGAGAGAGAGAGAGAGAGAGAGAGAGAGAGAGAGAGAGAGAGAGAGAGAGAGAGAGAGAGAGAGAGAGCGAGAGCGAGAGCGAGAGCGAGAGAGAGAGAGAGAGAGAGAGAGAGAGAGAGAGAGAGAGAGAGAGAGAGAGAGAGAGAGCGCAGTCTATTAATGTTTATATTTTGGCGTGCACGGATAGCTGAAGGGTGACCGGTTCGCCCTTCAATTCTTTGACTCCTGGTTTGAGCATGGCCGCGGAAGCACGCGGGCAGGGTGTTTTATTTCTCCGAGTCACTTTGTACACCCATCACATGAAATATTTGGAAGCATATGCCTACGTCTGTGTTATGGAGATTGACTGGGTAAGGCAAACTTTTCCTTTCTTTACAATTCACTTAAAACAACCGGCTCTCTGTCCGTCTGTCTGTCTGTCTGCCTGTCTGTCTGTCTGTCTTTCTCTCTCTCTTTCTCTCTCTCTCTCTCTCTCTCTCTCTCTCTCTCTCTCTCTCTCTCTCTCTCTCTGTCCATCTCTCTCTTTCTCTCCCTTCGACCCAATGAACATAGCGGCAGCTTATGACAATTCATTTGAAATGTTCGTTTCATACAAAAATTATTTGTGTACTTTGTACTTTGATTGTATGACACCATTCCACTTTAATCTTAGCACCTGCAGAAACTCAAGAGCTCTAAAAGCGCAAAGCAACATGAAATAAATTAATAAAGATTTAATCGCATGCATTTAAGCCGGTCGTTATCATGATAGTTATTACACATGCAAGGCTCGAGTCCCCATGGTCGTCGGTTATAGGTCATTGAACTCTCAGCTAACAAGCTTATTATTATTGAGCACGCTGTAAATATAACCGGCAGCTTTGCTGACGATCATGATCGGAAGTTATCTTATCGTTGGTTTGATTTATTTAATCAGAACAAACAGGTGTGAGTTACTTTGCATTCAGAAGATTTTTTCCTGTAGTAAAACGGCCTGCATGCGAAAAGGGAAATTTTTCTCATTTTTTTTTTTTTTTAATATGTTCGTGGGTTTTGTCCTAGAACCAGGTCAACACGACGAAACAAGCAGTTTCACAGTATCGATGGACCTCGTCACCATCCTATATACAAATGACCTACGATGGTCTATATGGCCAAGTGGGAAATCACGTGGGCATCCCATGCGTTACTTGTCAGCCAAACGAAGCGACGCTGCAGTTCTCAGTTGGCCATCGAAGCAACAATGCATATCCATTTCCAGCGTGAAGATACTGTTATGTCAGCAGCAATGAATAATTTGTATGCTGTCACGTCGAGTCGCTCAGTGCATGGTATAATATTCTGACGTGTTAAGTGGGGGAGTGGGAAAATGAATGTAAATGTTTTCTGTTTTTATCTATTATTTTTCTTACTATTCTTACACTAAAATATATACTGACTGGAAAGGGCAAAAAAGTTAGCATGTCCTCTTGGTGAACAGCCTTGCCTTGCCTCATTCTGGTGCCCGAGGGACGCAGTGGGCCGAGTGAAGGCCATCTGTTACTGTCTTACAGCACGACCCCGGAAGGATGGACACTGTCACTACATGCATATAAAATGCGTTTGTAATTTTATTCATCTTTTTCAGAGTTCGAATTTCGAAAACTAAAATCTGTTTCAATATTACGCTATAAGTACTTCACGTTGTTTTTTCCTGAATGTTCAAATGCTAATCTATTTTGTGGCGACGTTTCAACTGTAAAACTATAAGCTAATATACAATATCCTGTGAGCTTCTGTTGTAGTTGATTGATGTATAAGTAGACGCAGACATATATTCATTTACAAATAGATAGATAACTAGATAGATAGATAGATGGATGGATGGACGGACGGACAGACGGAGAGACAGGCAGACAGACAGACAGATAGCTAGATAGATGGATAGATAGATAGATAGAGAGATAGAGAGATAGAGAGATAGACAGACAGACAGACAGACAGACAGACATATGGATGGATAGCTAGCTAGCTGGCTGGCTGGCTGGCTGGCTGGCTGGATAGATAGATAGATAGATAGATAGATAGATAGATAGATAGATAGATAGATAGATAGATAGATAGATAGATAGATAGATAGATAGATAGATAGATAGATAGATAGATAGATAGATAGATAGATAGATAAGTTGGGCGTCAGGAAATAATCATAATCAAATCCACGTACTCTTTTTGCGCCCTGCTGTTTTTTTTTTTTTTTATTTATGTAAGACTATTAATTAGAGTCCTATGTATACTGGTGACCAGCAAACATTTCTTTGCCCACTTTATAATCAACGCACTGCAGGTATCATGCACTAATTCCTTGGCAGCAAATTTTCCAAATTTCAATTTAATATTGCGCCATTGACTTCACAGTTACAGCGATATATTCATGAAACTTGTTGTGGCAAAAAACATTTCAATGTGTGGACACGTATATTTACCATGTTTGAAAAAAAAAATAACGCCGAATAACAAAGCACGCCCCTTGTTACTCTATCATGTTACAGATCATGCTTAAGAGTCTTAAATGTATACCGCATTCATCATAATTACTTCAAAATCTTGGATTGTGTTTTGAGTAGCAATTTGAGCATTGCGTAACTGGATAAAGAGAAAACGATGACTCCCTTCTCTTTCCTAATTTGTTTGAAATAATATACGTTTAAGCAATCACAGTGCACTTAAGGGTAGCTTTTAACTCGATAGCAATCTTATAAATCAAGCAAAGAAAGGGAAACTAATGATCGTGTAATTTCTTAAATACAGCATAAAATGTTTTAATCAATGTCCACTGCTGTTTCTTCTAGATGTTAACGGCCGGACAGACCGATCGATCACGGCGCACTGACCCACGATTCGTGCAAGAAAACAGAAACATATAATGAAAACCGTTACGCTTTTGAGATATTCACTGACAAGAAAAGGGCAGATATTGCTGGCATGAAACACAAATCACCAAAAATATGCCTCAACACGGCTATATATTGGTGTCTGTAGTATATGACATTATCAGCGATGTGTCGATTTAAAGGTAGCACCTGCGCTGGGACAGAAGACATTTATCACAAGGTTGTAGTCGGCGCATCTCCAACAAAATGGCACAAGGGGGAATGTACATTGCCTCGTTTTGACATGCCTACACGTCACTTGCAATAAGATAAATGGCATATCAAAATTATGAAGAGCCGTGGAGGTCTGTACAAATGTGGCTGCAAGATGAATATCACATGCGGATTAAAGGTTGATATGTTCTGGTATATTGGCGGTGGTCCGTGAGCAGAACAAAGGTCTGGTCCACGACACATCCGCGTTCAACAACAGACGCCACGTAACCTTCGCCAGGTGTCAATAGAAATTGAATTATACCTTTAATAATCCAAGAGCCTTATAACATAACAGATTTGTTGTGCGCCATTACCTTGCAGAAAGCATTTGACAGACTCACTTTTAACTCTTTTGCCGCTCAAAAGAATCAAGATTGAAATTAAGATGTCAAGTATCGTCCGCATGTTTTTTTCCCCCGTTGGTAAAAATGTTTTGAATCAGAGGCATCAAGACGTCATACCTTATATCAATGGCTATTCTTGACCAGCTTCAGGCTAAGCTGACAGGAGTTGCGCTCACCAAATAATGCGTAAGTGCGTATTATGAGACAATAACGCATTGACAAATGTCACTGTGCATTATTATATAGGCCTATATCAATGATAAGGATGGCTACATGAGTCTGAATACTGAGCACACACACTCTACATCGTCCATCTTAAAATGTGTCCAAATTCTTCTCTACTTAACGTGTTGATAATCTAGTACACATGATAAAAAAACTGTGTTTCAGATCTGAGTATCATTCTTCAGCGTAGACCTTATCCTGGTCAAAGCCCTGGATGAAAGTTGGCTGCATGGATGGATGTAGGCCTATGATCTGACCATTGTGACTGTGGTCTGGTCCTTGTCAATCATGTATATAAATATCCATCAGCACGATAAACATACGATTTATGTGTAGCCAAAAGAGCCTCGACGCGCATATTGCGGGTCAGAAGAAATGACACTCACTGCACGTGGTCATTGGCAATATCCACAGCGCAGCGGTATCTGGTGCTTACCTTAACGGTATCTTCTGAAGGTTGTGCAGAGTTGACAACAACACGTGATTGCAACCAATTCATGTCCGTCGTTCGACTCGGGTTTTTTTCTTTTAATGGTTCATTTTTCAGATCATTTATAGTGCAAGTATTGGTTAGTGCCCGTAGTGATCCGTTGAAAATAATGATTTTTACGCTCACGCAGTGACTTAAGTTTTATCGATAAAGACCCAAAATGCAACTTCTTACAGCAGACGGCGGAGTGCAACGGTATCATAAACTATTTGTTTATACGATTTGCGGACGCTGTATCTCCAAATATATATAAATCAACTATCATTAAATGACTATAGCTTTTTAGATGAATTACTTGCTTCTATTTGACACCAATTTCACATATCAAATCAGAAGTTTATGACATCACAGTGAAGAAAAAACAGGCTAAGAGACAAGGCACAGGCATCAGGATATGCATGTCCTGGGGCTCTATCACACGGGATTTTCACTTGGATGCGTAGTATACGACGTAAACTGTAGTTTATCTGACTTGTTACTGCAACTGTATTATCAAAAAAGAGAAAGAAAAAGGTAGAGAATACCATCTGAGGATAAAGTTTTCTATATCCCCTTAGTCCCAATGTCAAAGGTCATGATAGCCTGGTTACCTCGGTGCGGACAGGGAACCAGTTACTGGATAAAAGTAAAACCAGACGCGTGGAGCATACTTGACACACCGACTGGTCTCGTGCAAGCACTCGGTCGGACTGGTGACTCGTCTGCTTCACTCACCTGTTTTTACTGTAATATAAAGACGTCTGTCTCTCTTCCATCTCCTGCAAAAAAACTCTTTGCCTCACATTTATAGCCTGGGAAATCACATCAAAGCGGTATAGATGCGCCTAATATAATATACCTAATATTAGTATTGACGCCCCTTGATAAAGAAAGGCTTGCAGAACGTTTCATCACATTTGACAACGCCTTCCAGGTGATACAACTTTTCAATTTTGTTGATTACTTGGGCCAATGCTTTACCACGTCCACCCACTTCTAAAATGTCGAAAGTGGTTGTTATTTCGACTTTCAAAAATTTTTGTTGCAGGCTTGCTCTCGCAATTTTGGAAATTGCCACAGGAAGTTTGCTACTAGATACCAAATATTTGTCAGGATGGTATAACATTATATATATATATATATATATATATATATATATATATATATATATATATATATATATATATATATTTATTTATTTATATGTATATCACCACACAGACACACAAACTCATCATGACATTAGAGTCCGCGTCTGATACAAACTATCACTTCAAAGTTTCGACGGACTTATCAGCTTTCTTCGGCTCTGTTTGTCCAAAGGACGACAAGGAAAGTTGTTGACCTGGACTATTCTTATAGTCCCTGTAGCTCTTGGCATCTAGCATTTAAATAAAATATTGGTGTTCAGAGAATGTGAATCTGGTATCGATAGGCCCACGTCAATTTTGATCATATCGCTTTTTGTGGAAATGGGCAACGGACGCGTTGGCCGCAACATGACCCACTTATTCTAGTGTGTATACACAGCCAATCAAATGCATGATAATACCAATGTTTGTGTGTAAACAAGCAGTTGAAGCAGCCCGTGACAACAACACCCCCCCCCACCCACCCCCCCAAAAAATAGAGAAAAAAACAACAACAACAAACAAACAAACAAAAAACAAAACCCCCCAAAAAACTAAACACCAAAAAGAAAAAAAAAACAAAAACAAAAACAAAAACAAAAACAAAAACAAAAAACAATAAAAACAAAACAAAAAAACAAACTAACAGACAGACAAAAAATGGAAAAAAGTAGACCGAGGCAAAGCTTATCCAAAATACCATGAAACAAGACATATATGTGCGACGACGCAAAGCGAAAGAAAATTCCATACAGGGTATTTTTAAAATTTCAATTTTACTAGCGGAAACTATGTGTCATTTGCAAAGTAGGCCATGTACTAGGTCACTGAAATCACCTGGACCAATTGTGGACAGATGTTCATCTAAACAATCTTTTGTTTTCGTTTCAAAGTTGAACGTCCTGACATTTATCGTCATTTGCACTATATTGAACAGCCGCAGAGGGAGGCCACAGATGATATGATCTCCCCATAGAATCGAAGCTTCAAGACAGGCGACGCACCTGTTGAGTATGTGGAAGAGGACTCCCCTATAGCTACTCTTGAAAATGTCAGTGGATCATTACGTCTAAGTAGGATGGTTGTCTTAACCTTTTCTCTGCCATTTTGGACAAAAAGTCGAAATTGACACAACATATATAGATTCTTTTTCTTTATAAACCGACTTTTCTTCCATTACCAATATGGCTCATGCTTGTTTCACTGTTACAACTTTACTACATGATCCAGGAAAGTGTCAAAATATTAAAAAAGTCGAAAGTTTTGAAGTTGAACCAAAGCTTTTACAAGATACAATTAACAAATATTGATATTTTAGCGTGTGGGTCACGGGAATCACACAACCACAGCTCATAATATGTTTACTATCTGTTGATTCCATGAATTGTCGATATCAAGTGTCTTGTCATGCGACATGTCTATTTTCTCTTTTCATTGCATCTTTT
The DNA here is from genome assembly GCA_964020975.1 of Hermodice carunculata. Taxonomy (NCBI): domain Eukaryota; kingdom Metazoa; phylum Annelida; class Polychaeta; order Eunicida; family Amphinomidae; genus Hermodice; species Hermodice carunculata. Next base: position 68,728,285 of record OZ026623.1, read on the forward strand.
TGCGTCTTTTTGCGAGAGGGATTAATACAGGCTTTGCCTACTCCCCAATTACACAAAGTATCACTATGCCTAGAGTTGGAGAGACAATAAAAAAAGTACTTATATTTGAATGGCCCAGGTCCCAAGCTCGTCTGTGCGCGCTTTGGGTGCAATGCTTCCAAAGCGCACTCATGAAATCTCTTGACTTGGTCAAACCTTCACACTGCAACAGTTACTGCCCCCCCCCCCCAAAAAAAAATATTGGTTGAAACATATTCTATTTAAAACAATTGGCCGACAGGCTCACCAGCCTATATTAGGGTCTCTTGGATATATGATACAATACAATGTAAATGTTTCAAGAAACTAATACACAGACAGGCAACATACGGGACCACACTTTCAGAATAGGTCGGACAGGAGACAAGAGTGATGTGCAGCGAGATTAGAGTGACTTTCATTAACCAAAAAGTTGTTACCAAAGTTCATATTTTAAATCTTCCTGAATTCTTAAGATAATGATGTACTGCTTGCAAAATTGCCTGATTTGTGTTTCTATTTTCCTTAATACCAAATAGTAACGTGTGAGCGTTAAAACTTGCATTCGGTATTATTTTGGTCTTCAATTCATTTCTCAATAAAGTATATCTACTACATTCGAAGAAAAAATGATGAATATTCTCTACTTCTGCTCCGCATGAGCATGACGGTGATTCAACAGCGCCAATTCTAAAAAGGTTATCATTAAGCTGGCTGCAGCCCATATTTATCCTGGATTGGATAACAGTAATTTCGCTGTTACCGTTATTGTACAACTCGTTACAGTTTGGTTTGGTGTTGTTAAGTTCCCTTTTAAAGTCCTCTAAATGTTCATGATTCTTCATTGACCGGGGTAGTCAGTTCCATCCACGCATAGGTAATGAAAGGAATGAATTGAAAAACACATTTGTGTGTGTATGAAAAACACGTAATTGGTTTGTCCTTGCCGAAAGTCTTCCGGGTAATTGTTTATGGAGATAACCAGTGACAAGTTAGTTTATTATTTTGAACATGAGTATTAATTTTTGTTTTCTCCTACGATAAACCAGTCTCCCATCCCATCTCTATATTATTTTGCTGGAGAATTGTGTCTATTTTATTCTTTATTACCCCCTAAATATATGTTTAAGACACTTTTCTCGCAATAGTCTATATTTGGGTTAGTTCTAAATTCGACTCAAGGCGGTGCTGCCCATCCTGTTCATGGCTGACCGCCCACATCTTGGGGGCACTTTCCATGAACCTCTCTTTTTCTCCATAGATTAAAATAGGAAATTAGAAGAAATAAATTTAACCTCTCTTTATGTTGCCATATAAACATTAAACTTTCATTTTATCACACCTGGGCGTATTTGAAAGTGAGTACTTCAGGTAGATTAGAGGATGAAAATTCCAAAAACCGTCATCATTCGCAAGATGAAACTTTTAGGTTCACTGCAATGTAATGGGCTTTGCTGACCCACTTGACCTCAAATGGCATGGGTTGCTTAGTGTTAAAAACATGCATCATGGGAACGAAAGGCTGTGTGTCAAGAAATTAAAACCAACTCAGGTCACCAATATTCATATGCACCTCTTAAGTAAAGTGTTTCACCGACAGAATTATATGTATACAGGCTGGGGGTGGGGGTGGGGGCACCTTTACATGTTATTCAAATAGAGGTATATTCCTTTATGCTTTTGATACACCGTTGTTACCACTTGACACTGGTCCACACATCCCACTTCCGTTAGTTTTATTTATTTATTTTTTTTTTGCCTTGAGAGGAGGGACGGAATGATTGACAGCAGTCACCAAAGCATATCAACGCTTGCCAGTGCATTGTGCATAAACACGCGCTGACCACGAGTTTGGTAGAAGTGATGCCCAGTGTTGAGCAAAAGAACGTGCGCACAGGATTTCACAAGCCATATTACTACGCGAGCTGACTGAAGCAGCAACTGCATGGTAGCCAACCAGTCTGTTATCTGTCACCTTGCAGTAAGTCATCAGGTTTTTTGTTTTGTTTTGTTGTTTTTGTTTGTATACGAATGTCCTGCACATGCGTAACTCTCGACGTTGTGAAAGCATTGCAACATCTGATTGGTGAAAGGTGCCCACGTGGCACGCTAAGTCTCCTGCTGATACCCTACAGTAAAACCCCCCAAATACGCTGCAATGATGGCAAGCTGAGATCCTTGAGTCGCGAACAAAGATAGATGGATGGATGGACTGATATATACAAAGGAAGAAAGATTTGCAATACATGGACTATTTTTACTGAAGTGTGCCTGCATTTCAAGTTTCCCCATGCCAAGTACTCTATCTTTTATGGAATGTGAAGGGGTTGAATTGTTATAGCACTTTTGTGAAGAAAATTGCCTTTGCATTGACGCAATATATGCTTTGTTCACTATTGTACCGTGCGAAATTGCTTCTCATGCGGTGGCCGCTCTCGTTAAGCATCGCTACTTTCCGTCACAGCTTGACCACCCGGATCTGTGACGTCAGGTAAGGGAGGTTCTACACCAACTCCGATTGTAAACACAGGCTCGCAGCACTGAATGTCGGTGTGTTCATGACTTACTGGATTAAAATGGGGATGCAAACTGGAAACTCTTCCCGGTTGTCCAGTTTGAACTCATCCACCATGGTGAACCGATGTTGTAAGGGGCCACGGGCTACGACAAAGCTGCTCTTTGCCCGCGGGACTGAGTGTGTGCCAAACACTTATCATGCCGCAACTGCCACGGAAGATTAGCAAAGCTGGCGCTTTGGGAAGTTTCGATTGGTAATGAATGCTTTCAAAAGTTTTTGTGCAAACAATCCTATATTAATGACCGGTTGAAGTTATGGCGTTTTAAGTACTGCCAGATTATAGCCTGTACTAAGGCCTTTATTCTATCGGTGATTTGCTGTCTTGTGTCCACTTCCTGTCTTCGTTCAGTGACGTCTACCCCGTTTTTGCCATACAGTGCTGTATTTCCCCTATCTTATATGCCAAGATGATTCACATAGGGTTACACCCTTGTTGCTGATTGCTTTTTCCCAATTATTAAAAAAAAAGTTAAAACAGGGAAGGCAAACCATCTTACGCGGTTGCGCTGGGCGCTAAAACAGGCAAAACAGTAGCACCTCCAATTGTATGGCTTATGTGTATTCAAGCTGTGGTCAAGTGCTTGTGTATTCCCGTATCTCTCGAAGTTTGTGGCATGCTACAGTTGTCATTATTAATTCGTTTTGGCATGCACCGGCCTTACAGATCCTTTTAAATGCAACTCTTTAGCTTCACGTATCACAGGTCTTGTAATAAATCACTAAATAGAAAGAAAGTAAAAAAACTGTTGCACGTAGGCCTTTGCTTTCAAATTTTACGGAAGCCCTGTTGTGTTAGCATAACTTCACTTCAATCGTCTATTGTCTTGTCATTATAATATAAAAATTGTGTAATTACAAGAAACAAATCTTGAAATTACAAGATAAAAATCTTACAATTACAAGAAACAAAATCTTGAAATTACAAGATAAAAATATTCTGATCAAAAGATAAAAATCTTGTAATGACAAAAATTGTACTTGCAAGGTAAAAATCTTGAAATTACAGAATGAAAATTTTGAAATCACAAAATAAAAAATCTTGTAATTACAGATAAAAATTATTGTAATTACGAGGAAAAATCTTGTTATCACAAGATGAAATTTTGTAATTACAAGAAAAACTGTTGCATTTACAAGATTAAAATGTTGTAATTACAAGATAAAAATCTTGTAATGACAAATAAATATCTTGTAATTGCAAGAAAAAATAAAAAAATTATTTTGTAAATACAAAATTAAAAATCTTGTTATTTGAATTACACACTTCCCATTCATGCACTTAATCCTTGTAATTGATTTTAAAATTTTAGATTTGGAATGACAGTTTCCTTTTGAACATTGCGATGACAACCAAATGACCCGCTTGAAGCTTCTCACAATTTCTACAATATTTAGAAAAAAAACTGAAGTGGATTTTCCAAAAAAGTATCTATCATATACTCCCATGACATATAAATAAAACTGGTAAGTGGCCAACTCAGACCGTATAGAAGATAAAAATCTTGTAATTACAACACAGTATCTTGTAATATTACTCTTTTAAAGAGCATCACAGAAAAATATTTATACGGAAGCAATGTCGTGTCAGCAAGACTTCAATTTTTATCTTGTACTATCTTGTAATTACATGATATATATTTTGTAATTAGAACATAAAAATGCAATTACTAGAAACAATCTTGTAATTACAAGATAAAAATGCAATTAGTAGAAAAAAATGTAATTACAAGAAACAAAAGTTGTTATTGCAAGATAAAAATACAGTAATTACACGTAAAATTACACAAGAATCTTGTGATTACCAGAAAAAACAATTTGTACTTACAAGAAAAACTCTTGTATATACAAAAAGAATAAATGTTATTCCACAATTTATGTTTGAATTTTCGACAATTTCCGAATAAAATATCACACCAGGAAATAATTTCCAAGTATCTGGCTCGTGAAATAAATTCCCACTAAATAATGGCAATTAGCATTGGCTCCAAGCATGTGATAATCCGCCCTTAGAAATAGGAGTTGAGCAGATACGAATATTCTTTCTAAGTGTATATATATATATATATATATATATATATATATATATATATATATATATATATATATATATATATATATATATATATATATATTTATATATATCCCTATATGTATTTCTTAGCAAAATGTCAGGCAAGGGAACAAATGAAACACAGCACAAACACAGCGTATGCTATCAAATGTGCAAGTTTGCATTTAGATGTGGGCCAGGAAGTAAATGTGACACGCAACTAACACCAAGTGTTTGTGTAGGTCTCGAGCATACTTCCCATTCATGCACTTAATTCTTGTAATTGATATCCACTTTTTTTCAATTTGGACTGACAGATTCACTTTGAACATTTAGATGACAACCAAATAACCTGGTTGCAGGTTCTCGCAATTCCTACAATATCAGAAAAAGATTAAGTAGATTTTTAAAAAAAGTATCTAATATATATTCCAATCACAAGTAAATGCAACTGGTAAGTAGCTGTCCAGATACTTTTGGAAAAGTTGCTCATTGACAACAAAGAAAGTCTGTTACAAATGGCGGGCAATTTAAAAAGCGGACAAAGAACCATGCTATATCATCAAGGGCAAAAGCAGCAAGCCAGTGTGACCTTTTTAAATCCAGTGCCAAACTGATTAATAAAACATATAGACAATTCCAATAGCCACTTAGATTATTCAGACAGAACAAGTATCCGTCCAAAATATGTACTGAATGTTCAGGCACACATACACTAGCAGACATCGAAACACATTGGAGAACAAAATCCTTACGATATATAGTTTAAAAAATCAAGACAAGTTCAATCATCCAATCGACACATCACAAAATACAGCAAATCAGTCAATATTCATCGTAATACACAGCAATGATTTAGAATGCAAGGCAATATCCACAAAATATGAAGCAAATCGCAGTTGAAAATCAGACACAGTTCAGATTAAATCCCATCAGTTTCAGATATCAAAAATACATTCAAACAACGAGTTCAAATTTCAGACGCAAAATCATCGAAAAACAGTTCAAATTTTTAAGATAAAATCATCCAATTTTGCCAGCAAAGATATAAATGATGCTAAAAATAATCAACAACAATCTCTGATACTAAACCAAAAAATATAGTTAAGAACAAACCTGAACTGAGTTCTAGTTAAAAGTCACGTGGTTCAGGTCGGCGGCAATATTCAAAATCTTGAAAAAGAACCTCCACGCAGGCATCTTATTCTGGTACGAAATGAAGTACTCACACAATTTTTTTCTTCTAATCTTGCAAATACGGAATGTTCTGTGACTTTATACACCTATATGTGATTAAATATGACGAGGAACGGCCTTGGCTATTCTATAACGAAAGGTTTTATTCTGTTTACAGCTTGGAAGCAGTTATTTCTTTCTTGTTCTTTTTCGCTTTGCTTGCAGCATGTTATGCATATATATATATATATATATATATATATATATATATATATATATATATATATATATATATATATATATATATATATAATATATATATATATATATATATATATATATATATATATATATATATATATATATATATATAGATAGATATATGATGGGTTTGGGAAATCAGAACTTGGAAGATATGCACAATACGTTGTAAACCATGATCTAACATCTTTGAGCTACAATTTTGATTCTGTCACAGTATTATCATACAGTTTGATTTTTGATAGTTTTACTTTTCCGATTGGGAAGTGCGTCCAATAACGTCTAGTAATGTTAGTATACTACAAATTTGGATAGTCACCGCCAATTTTTGTTTGAATAAAGGTATCAATTACAAGACACTTTTCTTCTACTTGCAAGGCTTATTCTTGTTCACACAACATTTTTTCTTGTACTTATATTATAGATTGTACAATATAAAAAATGAAGTTTTGCTGACACCGCAGGGGTTCCGTAAATATACCCTAAGAGAAATGCATTTATGTAAATGAGATTATAGTAGTTATTTACAATGCCATTTTTAAATGGATTGCAGCAAATAGATTCCATACGCTAGCATGTCTTTATGCAAGCTTCAATGCAAATTGGCACATGAGTACGGGTTTGTAAAATTTGTTACTGAAATAGAGGAATCAAACTCGAAATGCAGATAATTAATTACTTATCCAACTAAGATACACAGATTTTAACACAAAAACTTTTAAGTGTAATACTGGTAATACTGCCCAAGGCATACCTGAATAAGTCTCACAAAACTAAAATGAATCAAATGCATGTTAACATAATGTCCATCGTAATATCCACTGCTCTTCAGATTTGAAAACATATCTATCCAGTATTGAAAACACTGCTTTCTGACGATAATGCACCACATTTCGATTCGCTCATTGGCAGAGCTCCTCCCATAAAGAAAACTTGTCTTCCTGAAAGAAATGACTGCATCTGTTCGACACAAGCATTTTCTGCGCCCATATCCCATCCGCAGCATTGCCCCAGCGCAGCCAGATCTAACTTCAACAGCCTCTACATAATATCCAGCGATCACCTTCGTGTCACTGTTCGTTTTGTATGTCTCCAACCATGTCAGTTGACGAGAAATCCCGTGTGTGAATCCATCGATACATATCCCGAAATATTTCAATTTGTAATACAATTTAAGATGCAAAATGTAATTGGGACCTTTAGAGTAGTATACTTTAGGTCTGATTTTCCTCTTTCCCCTGAGTTCGTCACTTTAAGGGTCCAAAACTTCTATCAGTGCTGAAATATCTTGTCGAGAGTAATAACCAGACCTGCTTGTATGTACTTTAGATACATATATCTGCTGTCGACTGGATTGCGACGATTCATCCTTAATAGAACCGGCAAAGTCAACAATGTCAGTGTAATATTTTCTTCTACACAGACAGAAGAATCGGAGTCTGCATTTCAATATGCTCAAGCTTGAGATGATTACATGATTTTTTGCCAAAAGCATAAGTATTTCCTCATAACTGAAACTAAGTTTGAAATAAAATTTAAGTTGTCTCGGGATACTCCCGATTGAACACCATGAATATTGTGTTTCCCGACGTAAAAGGCACATGAAAAAAAAAGATAGAAATCCTACATTTACATGTATGTCACAGAATGGACGATTCTTTTATTCAATTCCAGACAGGGAAGGGATGTTGATTCTGCTTTCAAGGCATAACTGTTGACTATACAGGTAGTAAACAATGTTATGTTGTTTGAATGAAACAAAAACGCTTTCCACATAATCGTTTTGCCAACAACTAAGGTGCTGCGACTTGAGACGATGAGTGAGCGTAACACATGATCCAAAAACCAGCACAATAAAGAGAAAAATCCTCGTATTGAAAATAATGCTGGTATTTGATCTCAGGATCAAACGGATATAACTACATATCTCATCTTGAGGTAAGAACAACTGAGTTTGTAAATCAACTTTACTACAATTAGAAACCATAACAAATTGACACAAGAGCTACGGAAAACAAGTATAAAGATAATATTTTGTAATTACAAGAATTTTATCTTGCAATTACACGATACCCACCTTTTAATTACAAGAAAAAATCTTGGAATTACAAGATAGTAATTTGGAATTACAAGATTGTATGGTGTAATTACAAGATAAATCATGTAATTACAACAAAGTATCTGGGAATAAGATTTATATCGTATAATTACAAGATACTATATTGTAATTACAAAATTTTATCCTGCTATTACAAGATTTTGCATTTGTAAATACAAACTTTTTATTTCGTAATCACAAGATTTTGTTCTCGTAATTACAGGATTTTTCTCGTAATTACAAGATTTTTATCTTATAATGACAATATTTTTATCTTGTAATTGCAACATTTTTATCTTGTGAATACAAGATAGTACAAGATAAAAAATGACGTTATGCCGACACCATTGGGTTCCCGTAAAATTCAGCTGCTTTTCAGTTTACATTATTTTTACATGTCTTAGCATGCAACGTATACTGTCGGTATTGCCCGTTGGCAACCGCAGAAGTAGTCTGTTGTAAACTTCATCCAGTAACTTACATAGGTATCATTGCACAAAAACTTTATTCAAAAGCACCCCTCCCTTTAGTGTGGGCACACACTCAGTCCCAGTTGCAACTTGCTCCGACAAAGACCGGCTTTGTCATAGCTTGGCCGTGGCTCCTTAAAGTAAGGCTGCATTTCGCTGTCTTTTTCCCTTTCTAACCCTACATCTTCCCCCCTCTACCTCAGTAAGTACCTCTTTGGAAAAGAAACAGCTAAAATTGAGATCCAGCTTATTCTCAGCGTCGCTGCCGCCCATGCTTTCTCTATCGCTATCCTCAATTTTATCCCATGTTTGCGCTTCACTCCCTACAAACACAAATGTAATACAGCCATGTGATCTGCTTACTCGCATTACACAGTTCATATGCAAATTAGACATGTGTTGTTGAGGTAACAAGCGTGCCTTCGTTATCAATAAAACACGGTTTGAAATCACCTTTATTGTGCATTTATATCACCGTAAAACATAGGATAAATACAAACCATAGCTGTTTAGGGTATCTGGACCCACAGAATAGATTCTTGTGTGCTGTGAGCCAAGATACCCGCACTGGCTATACTTTGACTATCGACTCCCTTCCGTGACGTCATGACCCAGAGCCCGCCTGATGGCCAAAAAGGCGCGAACTTGTCAACTTTGATCCCGCCGTAGGCATTAAAATTCCTTTGCGAATAAAAGCATTTTTCTGTTTGAATATGGCATATATTCTTCACAAAAAGGCTATAACACCCCAAAATCCTTCACTTTAAACAAAAATAAATCTTTCGGCGTTCGGGACTTTTAAGTCGGTAATATTCAGTATCGGCGGCGGCCGTATTGTTCAGATATTAAGCAATACATGTGCAATTAAGATTTGGCCATATTTTGACACTACTTCATGGTTTGTTCACGCTTTTAGATTTTCATCATAGGTGATAATTCGATGAGTGAACCATGATGAACGGTGAATGTTCGCAGGAAAGAAGGGTTGCACTAGTAGAGATGGTAGAATATTGCAAATGCAAGACAGAGTCCGTGGCCATTGCAATTTACAATTGTAATAAACCTGCATGGAATCAAATCATCGGCCCATTCTGCATCAAAGCGTTCATCTATTCGAAGCCACCGAGAGCAGGTCTCAACGTCAGCAACGGGGATATACATTTTCGAACACATGTATCATTAAGTTAATCAGCCGCACAACATTGTGTTTGCTTCGCTAGTGTAGAGGCATGTGAACCTGGCCAACATCGACAGTTGTAAAATCGGTCATATATTGACCCAATCTAAGGCACTTTTATAATCATCGGTATTGCTTTGGCTGTCTTTATCCGCGATAGACCACCTTTTGCAATACACTTGATCCTTGTTGCAACATTCTGTAAAACTACTTCCATAAGAATGATTTACACAAGTTAAACAAATTAGAAGACTGGTTAACCCGGCGGAATCCTTGATCTGAGCTCGCATGATCGGATTTCTTAAGACTGTCAAACATTATATAATCCGACGTCAATTAAAAATACGAATATTTTCATGTAAGCATAATGCGCATCAGATCATTCTGGCTAAAGTTCGGAGCAATTTTGCGATAATCGTGTTCCAGCAAATTATCTAGCCATCGATAGATAATGTAACAGTGGTGAAATGACTAAAACACACACACACACACACACACACACACACACACACACACACACACACGCACACACACACACAAACCCCAAAAACGAAAACAAACAAAAACAAAAACAAACAAACAAACAAACAAAAAAGAAAAAAAGACTTATTCATGTATTATTCGATTACGTGATACAGCCACAATCGCAAAATGAAAGTCAAGTTTTATGAATACCCTGTAAAAGACGAACATTCGAATATGCTTTCCCTTTCTTTCTCGCCAAGAGTTTATGCTACCAGTAGTCTTATTTGTTCGTTTTGTTCAATGTGTAACAATGAAACATGTAACTATATAGAGGGTAGATTGTCGCTTTAGCTAAGGCCAGAGGGTTCGTTTGTTTGTTTGCTTGTTTTTTATTTGGTTTGTTTGTTTTTTTTTTTTTCCGTTTCACGAACTTTGGACTGAAAACCTTGAGGCAGAAGGAATAAAAATTAAAATTAAATGTGTGAATTTTTCAAATAATTTTTGGTCTGAGAATATATTAACAAAACTCTTGACACACTGTTCACTGCTTTGCACTTCTTATTGCACAAACAGTACAAACTGAACTCCCTGTGTAACATCCAATGTATTTAACATTAAACCTCTCAGTACACCTGACTGTATTGCTGTGTGTCCTCAGGCAATGTCATTGTGCAAGCTAGTAAAACACATAACGAAAACTGTCACACGAAACATATACCCTAACCATAACGGTAGCCTGACCTTTTTTAAACATATATATCCATTTTTATTTATTTAATTTTTTTTTTGGCTTTGGGCAAATATGGGCCTGTTGAAGATCATTCATTCATTCATTCATTCACAATGTCATCTTTGCTAAAACATAAACTATCATTGTTTCTAGTTAAAGTTCATTAAAAAGCTATGTTTCATAAATTTGGCTTATTTTTTTCTTACTTATGAAACTTCAAGAGATCAAAGTTTCATGCATCAAGGATCAAATTGTGCTAGTGACACAAGCAAAATTTGAAAGTAGAAACTGTACAGGGCTCATGCATTTTCAAACTGCAGTTAAATAGCAAACATTCAATATAATTAAACGTATGTTACACCACACAGCAGCAATGAGCATAACCTTTGTAACAACCTATGAACTGGCCTTTAATTAGGAACACAGTCATGTACCAAGACTAGCGTAAAAAACCTTTCTAGTTTAACTTTTTCAAGAAGAGAAAACTGACATGTCCTAATTCTATTGGCAGCTTATTCCAGATCACAGCACCATGATATTCAATAGAAAATGGCAAGATATTCGTATGGGATGTGAAAAAGTATCAATCACTTCGAGTTCTTTGTCTGGTGTCTTAAGAATGTATACCTTCTACTGCGATGAATAATTTCTGGAGTATAACAGGAAGAACACATTTCATAACTTTTTACGTGAAAACACCCGTAAGTAATTTATTTATTTATTTAATCAAAATTATACGATCTTTACTATATTAAATAATTCTTAAGTACCGGTAAGTGTACTATACTCAGAAACACAAATTACACATCAAATCTTCTTTTGAAGTTTTACTAAACACTCAAATGTTTTCTATAACATTTTAGTATATGAAATAATGATAAACCTAAACATAATGTAAAATTTTTAGTAATTATCCCAACATTATTTCCCCTTTTTTTTCAAAATACCTATCATTTTATTTATCTTTCTCAAAATATATGAAATGTGTGCTCTCCAGTTTAAATGGTCATCCATCCAGGCACCTAGAAATTTCATCATACACACCTCAGTTGACACATAATTATCAATCCTAATTTAAAAATCGTCATTCTATTTTCCCCAATTGGAATATCATAAAAAAATTGTTTCACAAACATTTTCTAATAACTTATTAGCATTGAACCATTCTGTAACCCCGTGTAAAATGACATTTGTCTTATTAATAAAATTACAAAAATCGTATTAGCAAAGCTTAATTTGTACCATCAGCGAATAATGAGCATAAGCAATCAGGGCAAGCCCGATATAAATCATTGACACATATAAGGGATAGCAGAGGAGCTGAAATTGACCCGTGATTTACTCCACTTCTTACTGTTAACCAGTCCGAATTTTATATTCTGAAAACAAAAGTGTTGAAATCGAACATACAAGTAATATGGTAACCAAGTTAAAGGGTGAACCTCTAATTCCATGATGAGACACTTAATCTGAAAGTATACAATGGTTAACTGTATCGAATGCCTTGGGCAGGTAAGAAAAATTCTTATAACTAACACACGACTGTCCACAGCCTCTGATATCCTATTTGTTAAATAACTTACAGTTAACTTTGTTCCATATTTTTATCTGAAAGGAAACTAAAATGGATACAAAATGTCCATTTTGTCCTGGTATGCCAATAACTGATTATATGCCACTTTGTAGAACAATTTAGGGAAACATGTTTATAAAGAAATATAGTTCGAAATATATCCACATCACTTACAAAAGAGAAATTATTTTAGCCACATTAAATACCTCTGGAAATAATCCTTTATCAAGTGACAAGGTAATAATATGTGTTAAAGGAAAAGTAACTCCAGAAGACACACATTTTTTAACTTTAAGCTTATATCATCATAACTTCTTGGGTACGACTTTCTGCCGAATTGAAAGATTGTGTGCCGCGTAAACACATATAGTTAATTGACCACACGTGCGTAAGATTGGCTAACCTGGGCGGGATATTGCAAAGATATGTTATACTTTTATACATTTACATTGATCTGAGTAGTGAGTAAAGAGCTTACTAGAAAAGAAGATTTGCTTCAAAGAAAATATGCATGTGTGCCTTCAAAAATTGCACATATCAAGTGTTTTTCGTTTAGTTCTTCACATTCCAAGAAGCTTATGGATAGATGAAAATCTCAAAGTCTAATTGACCTTCACCTTGACCTTTCATTTTTTGACGTAACGTGTAAGGGTAAAAAAATGCGCAAGGTTGCAATATCTGCAATTTGAGCCCAACATGACTTAAATTGGATGAAAATTGACCAAGTTATGGCTAGATGAAAATTCAAAGGCCCAATGATCTTCACTTTGGAACTTTAGATGTCACATGTAAATTACAAAAAATGTACAATGTTGCAATATCTACAATTTAAGCCAAACATTAACCGAATAAGATGAAAATTGACCAATTTATGCTTTTAAACTTTCAAAGAACCAAATGACCTTGACCTTTGACCTTTAGAGGTTACTGGATATTTGAAAAATGTACAGTGTTGCAATACCTACAATTTGAGTCCAACATGATTAGAGTTGGATGGAAATTGGCCGAGTTACGGTTAGATGAAAATTTCAAAGGTCCAAATGATTTTGACCTTTGACTTTTATAGGTCACATGTTACTTGCAAAAATGTACTGTGTTCCAATTTTCCTTTTTTAAGCACAACATGAACCAAATCGGATAAAAATTAACAAGTTATGACAATATGAAAATTTGAATCTTGGATATCTCCAAAACTATTGTAGGTTTAGGTAACCAATCCTATTTCAATTAATATGTTTGTGACATTGCACATTTTTGCAATTTACATGCGACCTCTGAAGTTCAAAGATCAAGGTCATTTGAACCTTACAAATTTTCATTGAGCCGTAGGTAGGTCAATTTTTCAAAATCGTTGAACCTCTTTACAAAAACGCAAGCTTCATGTACTGAAGTATAATCATGGTAAGTTTGGAGTTTTCTACGTATAATAGTTTTCAAATAAAATGTCGAACAAATTTGCCTGTAAAGAAGGAAAGAAAGAAAGGATTTCTAGAAAAACAATATGTCTGTGTTGGCACTCAGACATAAATAATGACAATGTGTCTGTTTAGGAATGTCACATGTTAGCCACAGTTACAGTCACCAGGATACTTCCACCAAGTAAACCAACGAGTTTGCAAAAGAGGTAAACACACACATGCACTCGTTGTCATGATACACAAAACATTCGACACGGATGTTCCCAGAATAGCTGCGTCAAGGTGAGCCGAGGAAAGCTGCTGAATATTGGCATTATATCCTGGTAAGTCTCTCCTGAAATTTCCATTCAATATAATTTGAGAGAGAACAATATGGAGCAGACGACATTTGGAATTAGCAGTCACTGTGGACAGGCTTGACCTGTCAACATTGCAGTGAGCCGTTTTGGTCACTTAAATGAAGAATATATCTTCCAATGTCTCTTCAAATCACTGTTCGTCTCCAAAATCGTAATGACCCTAGTGCTATACCCTTAAATTCCTATAAAGCCTGCCTTGGCATGCCGGCGACGTGAAGCACGGCTGCATGTGAATCTCCCGAATTTACAGATTCACTGCTTATTTCATGACAGAAGAACACAATAGGAGGCATTCATAAATAGCTGCGGTCATGTGCTGCCCTCTATCCTACAACAAGGAACTTGACAGGAACGAGGGTAGCTTCATGTATTTACCAGGGCAAATGTGTTTTGTACTAAAATAGCAATATGAGAAAGCAAAAGCATAAATAAGTCATGATATGGTTCAAAATAGGCTCTGTGGGGTACTCGGGTACCCGAAAAAAAGACGCGGGTAACCGAATCGACAGCTTTTACCGGTGGGATCGACGGGAATTATATACTTTACACCCACACCCACACACACGCACACACAGACACACAGACACACACACGAGCGCGCACACACACACACACACATATATATATATATATATATATATATATATATATATATATATATATATATATATATATATATATATATATATATATATATATATATATATCAAATACAAAATATATATTTGGATGTACATAAAGAGAATAGATAAGTGAATAAATAGATAAAATTAAATAAGTAATAGCCCTTCACATGTTATACATCACGACAGGCAGGAATTAGTAAGCACAAATAATGCAGATCGGAAGATAATCCATCAGCTGACACCTGGAAGGACATGGAAAGCCTGTGAAAGATGCTTAAACCATTGACAACTGTAAAGTTACTCAACCCTATAATATGTTTCCCTTGTGGTTGTCAATCTATCGTCCAACTTATTGTTCTAATGCCAGGATGACACGCCCACCGGAAAGAGTTTTAAGTATGCAGTTTGGGAAAGTCTAGATGACCACTTTCAAAACCAAACTGTGGTTGAACTTATGTGGTGTCACGTTGTTGCTTTTGATTGATATATGCCTGGATTTGATTTGCTGGTAAATATACTATATCTGATGCGTGGCGCTAATAGATTATGCAATGCAATGTGGCGGGTAATACCCGTTGGTAACCGGGAATTTAAATACCCGTCAGGCGAGTACCTGGGCATTAAAAATCACATCCCAATTGAGACCTAGTTCAAAACATAAAGACCTGCTTAAAATATTCAGAATTTGTCATTTGTTTAGCAAAAAATGTATAATTTTCCGAATATTCAGTTGCAAAATTGATGAAACTGCCCTCATCATGGTGGGGTTAGTTTTGTTGTCTAAGGACATAGGTAGGAAGACCATGTCCGCAGTGACCTATGAATTCCTCCTATTACCTCTAATATTTTCATCACCTTTACTCAAAATGGGACATGTTCACATTAGCCAATGTTAAGTGCGGATCTGCTATGCCGGCCTAGGTGTCAGGTTGTCAGGCAACACAACTATGCCTCCACCATGATGGGGGCATATAGACATGGGAGGCTACCTAACTACCTACAAACGATACCTTCTCAACAAAACAAATGGACATTTCTACATATAACATGCTTCCTTCTTATCTTAAAAATAAGTATGTAATTTCTCTTATACTTTTTTGGCTCCTTATGTTATTACTTTTATCGGACAAACGCATTGGCCCTGCTTAATGCACGGATCTGCCTTCTTTCGTGATAAGTTCCTTGCTGTAGGATAGAGGACAGCACAGGGCTTCAATCAATAGGACTGCGATGTATTGCCTTGTCCTTGGTGGTGATTTATGGCGAGTAGGTGCCATTTTACCCTGCCACTGTACCTAAAATAATTTAATAAGAGCTGCTGTTGGCTCACCTGCACATGATACTCGATACAAGTACGACTCTCTTAAGCCCAACAGCCCCTCCAGTATTGTTTTAGGGGAGCTATATGTAGCTAAATTGTAATTTTCCAATACAAGCATTCTGCGTTGAAGGATACTTGTTCAATTTCATGAGACTGTTTTAATATTTGCTTGACCAACATAATACAGTGATATATACCATTCTCAATCATTGTGTTGACACACCAAGTACATTCCCACCGTTTACAACAGTATATATAGTCACAGGCTGTGAAATTTAAAAAAAAAAAAAAAAGGGGGGGGGGGCGGATGGTCAGCGCACAACATGCAATAATGCTACACATGGAAAGCCATTTGCCAGATAAATTCATCTGAAACACTGTTTAAAAGAGAAACGTTCTAAACGTTATCTAAAGCCATTCTTGTATCTTCCTGTAAGTTTACTCAAGCAGTCAGGCGTTAGTGTTGACTTTGAATGTTGATATATGCTTGGGATGAATTCAAAGCCTAACGTAAAGTAGACGATTCATCTGATATTATCTTTTCCCGAAGGAGACAAAAGGAGCAAATAGTTAGAATGTGATTAGCATTGATAATTCAAGCATGATTAAATTTTGCATTAAAATGCATGATAGGCTTGATCTAATATGAAATTAAACGCGCCACAAGATAAATGTTCCTACCCAGCACGCTTAAATATGTTTGCCTCCAAGAAACATTCCCAAAGATGGTGATTTAATTTTGTACGAGGACTTTGCACGTTCATCGGTTTCATCGATTTGTTCAGGACCTGACAACAATTCCTTCGTTCTTTTTCTTTCTTTCTTTCTTTCTTTCTTTCTTTCTTTCTTTCTTTCTTTCTTTCTTTCTTTCTTTCTTTCTTTCTTTCTTTCTTGTACGAGAACTTTGCACGTTCATCGGATTCATTGATTTGTTCAGGACCTGACAACAATTCTTTCTTTCTTTCTTTCTTTCTTTCTTTCTTTCTTTCTTTCTTTCTTTCTTTCTGTCTGTCTGTCTGTCTGTCTGTCTGTCTATATTTTGCCTGACTGCAAGACCAATAATTTTGTAATAAAATTTTAAATAATGGAGAAGAAAATCCTATTCAGTGCCAATATGTACATTGCCTACGAACCTGCAAGCAAAGTCACCAAAATCTGTTGCCTACCTTAAGGGGGAATATGAATATGGCTACATAAAGGATTAATATCTGAATTTAAAGTGAACAATTCTGTTTTGACCGACACTGTATGGTAAAAATAGCGCATGTACTCTCAGCACCATACGGTGAAAATAACCAGCAACATTTTTAACAGAAGGAGGAGAATTGCATGATGCAAAAAGAAAGCCGAGATGGTCAGATTTAGTTAGAACATTTGTTTCTTTGGGTACTGCAAAAACGTGGAATGGGAGGAAGGACACAGAACAGGGTACACAAATTTAATCCTTAATCCCAAGTGGAAATTTCAGTGCTGGACCGCAAAATATAACACTTCGTAAGGCGCTAACTTACATTTATTATTCGGCGTCATACGTTGAATATAAACACAACCCTAAATCTAAAATTAAAATTTAACAAACAATGGGAAGTTGCACCGCTCATTATTCACACGCCCTTAATTATAAAAATGTGGTTGATATAAAATTGGAGCGCTAATGTAAATCTCTTTGTCAAAGGTAATAGAGCCTGTTCACATCCATAAAGAGATTTTTCATAACAGTTGCGCACCATATGGTTCATAAGTTAACAGGCGAAATCTGCAAAAATAATAATAACAATAATAATGATAATGATAATGATAATGATAATAATAATAATAATAATAATAATAATAATAATAATAATAATAATAATAATAAATAATAATAATAATAATAATAATAATAATAATAATATTAATAATAATAATAATAATAATAATAATAATAATAATAATAATAATAATAATAATAATAATAATAATAATAAAAATAATAATAATAATAATAATAACAATAATAATAATAATAACAATAATAATAATAATAACAATAACAATAATAATAATAATTACGGTAACTTAAAACGAGTGTCTCATTTTGTTGATTTTAGAAATACGCTGCGCTCAATGCATGCAGCGACATACAGTTTTTATTGGTTTATTTTAATGTATTAAGTGCCCTTTTTATTCAGTTAATCAGTGGATCCTTTAGGACCCTCACTCAATGTCTGGTTTGCATTTAGTAAAAACAACTCTGTTCATCTCGCTAATATGATGTAAGCCTTGTCTTTTGGGTCAAGTTTAAAAGTTACTAGGTCGTGCTTTTATAGCCAAAAGAGGTAAATGTACAGTTAAGCATTTCATTCATTTAAATTTAGTGATGCATTTACATTGGCGGTGTGACGTCTAAAGTTAAATGTTAATGCAGCCATACGCCCTACTCCCATGCATACCTCCGTCAGTCTGTATATGTGTCCATTCATGTGTCGGTACTTGACTATATCAGATGCACACCAAAGTAAACTCTACTCAACGTTAAGATGATAGCATTTTGTACGGTGACATTTACTGGCGTATTGACATATCCGTTTTTTACATCTAACGTAAATGTAAACGCAATCATGTGTCCTACATCCGTACATCCATCTGTATCTTCATGTCCATCCACATATATATATATATATATATATATATATATATATATATATATATATATATATATATATATATATATATATATACATACACATATATATATATATATATAGTAGTAAGCTCAGTTCAACGCTAAAATATTTTGCATTTTGTTTGTTCACATTCAATAATGAATTTACATTTCACAGGTTGACACTTGAAATTAAATGCAAGTGTAACAGTGTGCCCTACATTCCTCCATACATAAGAGTATACTAGCATATATATATATATATATATATATATATATATATATATATATATATATATATATATATATATATAATATATATCCATCCATGCATGCATACGTCCAGAGACATCCAGTTCAGTACTAAAATGCAAATATTTTGTTTGCGCAAATTCAATGGCTCGTTTGGATTTAATGGTTAACATGATTTGATTTAAACGTATTTTATTTCTCGAAAAGAAAAGAGATTGGAAAACAAGCCGGAGGCTTATGCTGGTTCCTTTCCCATACACAATGATACCAACTGTATTTCGTATATACAGATATTTGGAGTGAAACAACATACATAATACTGATCGTATATACACATTTACGAATTTACATCGGAGTGCACAATTGTCGTTGCTATATACAGTTGCTGTAATGCTAGAAGTACATACTTATTAATTACCTGTTTTGTGAAATGAAGGGCATAAAAACATTTTGTTTCCAAGATGGAATTTTCGACCGACCGAAATAAGTTCGTGTTCCATATAAGGTTTTGCTGGTTATCATCTGGCGCAAAATGTAAATGCTACCATACACGCTTCTTCCATGCATCCGTTTATCCATTTATATTCATATACACCCATGCATCCATTAAATGCACATTAAAGTACATAATTATTAGCTCAATGCAGAATGTTAGAGATTCCAACTGTCCCTCATCATCAGGGATAGTCCCTGAAATTAGCATACATTCTGACCAAATTATAGTGTTTGTTCCGCATTGAAACTGAGTATTTTCCTTTATGTTATATATACACACACACACATATATATATACATATATATGTATATATATATATATATATATATATATATATATATATATATATATATATATATATATATATATATATATATATATATATATATATATATATATATATATATATATATATGCTCTGTCCCTTTCCTCACTTAAGTGTCCCTTAAATAGCATTTTGAATGTTAGCATCTCTGATGTAAGCATTTTGTCACTTTACAATCAGCGAAATAAGCAAACACTTGTCTCATTTCCTTCAAATGCCTTTCAGTTGATGTAAAACGGTGTATGTTTCTTCCAAAGCATTTTTTTTTGTTTAGGGATGACATGAATTATTTTTATGTCTTTTTTTTTTTAATTTATGGCCCAACCTCAGCAAATATCTAAAGAGGATGGAGGACATCTGATATTTTTTCTGCTTCTTACTTATTTCACAGATTTGTGTGTGTGTGTGTGTGTGAGCCATCTTTCATGCAACAGTGCAGGTTTCTAATTTATATCCATACACCATGAGGCTAATAGTTTGTTCTCTTTTCCCTTAGTCCATTGAAGGCAGATATTTACAATTGAGAAATGTACAAATTTGGAACATATTCACAGATAAAAGGAGCCCATCAATTTTGAGTTTATCGGGTTGCTCTGTTGTAAAGTACAAAAGATGAGCGTAACGTGCACAACTGGGAAATGACCCAAATGTAAATGGTTAATGGTTTATTGAATAATGAATTAGCTTACTAATTTGTACTTCAAAATGATGAACCGCACTACGCCAGCATACATACATACATACATGCATGCATGCATACATACATACATACATACATACATACATACATACATACATACATACATACATACATACATACATACATACATACATACATAGGTATATGCCATTGTGTGTATCTCTTTATCCTAATAACTGGTTGTTTATATTTAACGGCAAACATTTATATTTAGCGGTGCGTTTATATTTAACGATTTAACGCCTATGTTAAATGTAAATTTACATTTAAGGGCGCGTTTACATTAAACGGTATAACACCAGAGACCGAAACTTGCGAATATTTCAGCGATTGTCACACTCACAAATCCAACAAATTCCAAGGAGTAGGCCTAGACATAATTTAAATTATCAGTCGTGTAGAATAAACACACACAGCATGCTCACCTCCTCTTTATTCTTGACTTATCCACATGGTTCATGCTGCACCCAACTCTACAGAAACAAAACTGCAACCCCATACCTAGGCCTACTTATGACTCACGGCGCCGTTTCACTTGTTAAAAGGCTGTAAAATTGTCAATTTTCTCAGTATGCCACGTGGTGTAACTGCTTGACACATATACGTCTTAAAAATGTGTGATTAATTCCGTCAAACACTTGTCTCATTTCCTTCAAATGCCTTTCAGTTGATGTAAAACGTTATGCTTAAACTCAGTGCGCCAGCATGATCGTTGATAGCTTATTCTTTTAGGTACTTTGTGTGGAACCCATCTGGACCTAAACATTGCAATTAGTGACTGTCCATGTGGCGAAGCTCAAATTGTCGACTGGGCTTGGCCTTGGCTTTGAGCCCCTCCCCCTTTTTTAATTTTCCGCCGTTTTTAACAGATTTGCCATTCTTTGGGCATGTGCCCAGGTATATTTATACATCCATTTGTTGGTGTAAGTGAACACCTGGAATCTGTGCGTGATGTGTTTTTGAAAACACAATAATGGAAAACCAACAGTTGTGCTCGCCTTTTGTGCTGTCACCTGATCATTAGCACTTAGTGCAAGCTCTTACGGTGCAGTTGGTGCAAAAAGAAACAAAAAAAAAAAAAAAAGACAAAAAAAGACAAAAAAAAGACAAAAAAAAAGAAAAAGAAAAACTGAACAACAAAACAAAAAAAAACAAACAAAAAAACACACACAACACACACACACACACACACACACACAAACAAAACAAAAAACCAAAAACCAAAAAACAAAAAAAAAAACCCCAAAAAAACAAAAAAAAAACAAACAAACAAACAAACAAACAAAAAACAAAAACAAAAAAAACCACACGCCAATTTACAAAGCTGCGTGCCAACGAGGCGGGCTTAAATGTTTGTGAAGAACATATGGTCCTCCTTTCCACAAGCAATTCTGCCATTTCGCATAAATTCTGAGATTCATTTAAAGAAAAAAAACCGCAACAGTTGTCCCAAATTGTGATATATTTACACAATTTAGAGGGGCTGGGTCTACATCTCAAACATCGTTTCCACTTCAGAATATTATGGCAGACCAAACAGGACAGAGTGTCACCGACAATGACGTTGCAACTGGTTGTACCAGGGATAGTATTTTCGTCGATATGATAAACTGGATCCCTGGTTTACGACTCGGACTCCTTTCTGTTTTTTAGGGACCCAGATTTTAGGTGGCACCAATTTGTATTTCATTTTTCTTTAGTGTAAGCAAACAATAAGTTGATTATATTTTATTTAATGAATATTAAACAGTCTTGTGTAATAGGAAGAGATAACGCTGTCAAAATGTGACACAGAGTCCTTTTCCCATAATTGAAGCACTTCCGTGATCGGTGCCTTCAACTTAACAATAAGCCAAATTAACATCTCATCTTGGCATGCTCGTGAAACTTGGTCTCTGTTTGAGACAGAGGTCCTTCGGAACAGGAAGTGACCTTTCCCCAATCAACTTGTTAATTACCCTGGTGCCCAGAATCAAACTTTTATTTTTATCACAATTAAGGCCTAATTTTAGTCCAAAAAATGAATAGTATAACTTATTAATAATAACAAAAGGCAAGGAAACCACTAAAATGCCAAGCTTCCATCCATAGTTCTTTCCCCAGTTTCAAGTGTGACCACTGTGCATTTCAGTGTTCAGTGAAGGAAGGTAATCCCCAATGACATGTGGCCCAGATGGAGGCTGAGTTTCACTGGGTATGGTTACTTGAGATGTCAGTTTGGCTTATTGGAGTGAATGGTCTTGGCACCGGAAACGAGGCTCCGTACAAACTACATTTAAATAGGAATTAGTACGCATGCTTAACAGTAAGTTGGGCGGGAAATCGGCTGCAGGATTTTCATAGCCACGGCATCCAAGCAGGTTTGACACTTCATATGCAAATCATCTGAAACACTGGTTCAGTTGCGTTATAATGGTATGCAGAGTGGGAGTAGCGGCGAATCGAAATAAAGTGAAAATAACTTCTTCCTAAACTAAGGATTCCCCGTGACGTTTCCAAAGTTTATGGAATGCAGGCCTCGCCAATCTCCATGTCACCTAGCTCTTGGAATTGAGCCGCCCAAACGAATTGGTAGGCCCTGCTACTGCTTGGGACTCATCGCCCCCAAGAAAATTTGCATCTCCCGATATGCCCTATCAAACAGGGAATGTGGCAGATCAAAAACCATACCCTGGCAGCAAAAGCTCATATAAAAAATAACATATGCACGTTAATATCCATAATTCATGTTTTATGGTGTACCGGATTTATTGTGGTTCATGTTACCTTAAGAGGAAGGGGGGGGGGGAGTGTTACTTACCCACATTTTTTGGTGAGGGTATGCGACTCTACCTTTCAAAATCCCACCCTTTGCTAAAGCACTTTTTCACAAAAATGATACCTTTGTTCGGGAATTTCTTATCGAAACGGTGAAAAATATGGTCACAAATTGGCTTGAAAAGTGCTCCAGGAAGATACATTTTTACCCTGGGGAAATTTTTCCAAATTTTTGGCCATAAAAAAAGAAATAATTACCCTTTATAGGGAATTTTTGGCAAAATATCGAACTTTTATTATGTAAATTTCGCTGAAAATAGGGGCCTTCATAGCACCACATACCCAGTATCCTCACTAATAGGAGCACCCCCCCCCCCGAGTGCGGGGGTGGTTTGGGGGTGAGGGTGCCTTATGCCAAAAAGTGGCCTTTCGTTGGAACAACAGTTAGACAAATACAGGCAACACTGTCCCCAAGTGGGTAAAAGATGATATTACTAAATGATGATTTTATACACAATGAAATATTACACGTGCTTGCGTCGTTTCAACCATTATTTATTGTTGTTTAGATTCTTATTGTTTCTTCTTTTGAACTTACTGAATACATAGGTAGCATCCTCATTTCGTCATGTGACAAAATCCTCGCGTAGAAGAAAGCACTTGTACATCATAAAGCACAGTTTTGCTCCGCTACACTTGTTTTGTACAGTATCAGCTGTTCACAAGTTAATATTCACATAACATTTTGTTAGTTTTGCTGACTTGTCAGCCAGCAGCGCTTATAAAATCCGTTTGTGGTCGTCTTCAGATCTGTCCGCTTGTCCGTTGGACTAAACGACCTCCTTTCGGAATGGTTGCATGGAATGCTGTGATTTTATGCATGGGTATTTTCCAGGTGGGACTTTGTCAGTTTTCGGAAGGAAATGATGATTCAATATTTTTTAATCTTTAATGAATTGTTAACGTTAATTCATTTATTTATTTGTCTCTTTGTTTGTTTGTGTGTTTGTCCCTCCGTCTGTCTTTAGTGAATTGTGAAAATAAAACTATTTATCTATTTGGTTTAAACATATTTTATTTAAAATAATTGAGAAACAGGCATCGCCTATATAAATCGCTCTGGCACAATAACAAATGTAGAAAATACAGATGTTGAGCATTACAATATAAGGGTTTGGATCATACCAACATGCAACATACTAGAATGTACAATAATCAAATATTTTAAAAGAGGGGAAATACCCAACACAGGACTATACACTAGCGAAGACAGTAACATGTCGAAGATGAGACATAACACATTTAGAAGACAGATAGAAAAGAGTAAAAGTCGAGAGGAAAAAATGAAAGGAGAGAAATTTAAAGTCAAAACTACTTCAATTGTAAGTATACTCGAACTGAAAGAACCCATGCGCTTCAATCGACTGATTGCAAATGACTAATTGACTGCCTTTTTCAACTTTAAAACAAAATTCAGAAAAATGTACGGTTGTTTAAATCTACCGGAATGTATAATAAAATTTTATGTCGTCTCGATAATGTATTTAATGTTGGCTTTAGAACAACATTTGTTCCCAAATAATAAAGTGTTCACAGTAAATGGAGCTAACGGTATAATTTTTTACTAAAGAATATATTTTTGTATTATATATTTTGGGCACTCGAAGAAGTAATGACAGGCTGTTTCTTTGGTAGAACCACATGAGCATCCAGGTGACCTTTTGATACCTATTTTGTGTAAGTCTTGATTAAGCTGGATGCAGCCCATCTTAGTACTAGCATGCAAGATGTTAGTTGTCCTATTACCAGTATAGAATAATTCAGTTTTTAACGTTGTTGTCTAGCTTGCATCGAAAGGACTCTTAATCTTCTTAATTTCAAGTAACCAAAGTTAGAGTATTCCAACAACGTAGATAGTAGAAAAGCGATTTTGAAGATCATTATCATATTTGTATTTTCAGTTATATTTGCTTTTGACCGAAAGTTGTAATTGGTTCTGGATGATACCTTTTTGAGGCAGTAAATCAAATAAGTACTTCGGGGTGGTCCATGAACGATGGTTTTCTCTACGTTTTGAAGGATTTTTCGATACATATGTTGCCATGACTTGTACGACTTATGGCATCTGTAACAGCACGGGCAGCAACCAACTGAACACACTCTAGTAGTTCTGCCTCAGTATTTGTGCACCCACCCCAGACCACATCCCTATACTCAAGTATCGGTCTAACATATGAAAAGTAGATTATTTATAAAGAGCCCCTCCTTAATTTGTACTGTAACCATTTCATGATTCCAGTCAATCTATTTGTTTTATTGACAATAAAATTTATATGCGTGGACCAGGACGGGTCTGATCTAACCAGAAGTCCAAGATGCCTGTGCACAGTAACGTAGTCAAGCGTACATTTATGAAAACAAACTTGACTATAGGAAGGACTTCCTGTGTTACTGCTAAACATAGTTGTTCTTTTAGCACTATCAAAGTGAACTAACCATAGTTGTGACCATATTTCTATTTCTTTTAGATCTTTATTAAGTGTTTCAGCGGATTTTGTAGAGTCTGTGGGGTCATCAACTGTCATAAATAAGGTGACATCTTCAGCGTATAGTCTGACATTGGATTTAACAGCATCAACTATGTACGGATTTAACACCAACTATGTTATTTATGTAGACAAGAAAGAAAGGCCCAAGCACTAAGTCCTGGGGAACCCATGTTCTGATATGACTCCAATAGAAAAGTGTCCATTTAATGCAATCCTCTGGGTGCGGTTTGGCAGATAATTTTGGAACCAATCTTAGCAGCAGACCACAAATACCTGAATTATAAAGTTTGTGAATAAGAGCAGGATCGTAAACCTTATCAAAAGCTTTGGGTACATCACCGTAGACAACACGGACCTCTTTCTCCATGTCTAGTACTTCAGCAAATGTATGATATAATAGTACAAGTTGATTAATAATGCCATCTCCAGGCATGAAACCCAACTGTTTATCTGGTAGAACTACAAAATACCTACCTAAGAAAGTTGCAGACGTGCTTAGAATAACCCTCTCAAATACTTTCCCCACACAGCCGAGTGAAGATATTGGTCAGTAATTACTAAACGAGGTAGCTTCATCACCTTTCAGGCTGGGAGTTACATGGGTCTTTCTCCATCAAGATGGAAAAAAAAAAACGATTTTTGTCATGAAATGTTAAAGAGTTTTGATAGAGAAGGGGCAATTGAGGAGGAACCCTCTTTCAGCAATTCCGGGCCTATACCGTCTGGACCTGTTGCTTTACACACTTCGAGTGACACCAAAGCAGAATATACTTCATCTTCAGAAATAAGGATATTGTCTAATTTACTAACATTGCTGTTTTCTTGCTGCTTTAACGGCAGTTAGAAATTACGATCATCCACAAGATTATGTTTCAAAAAGAAGTTATTTAAGACTTCAGCTTTGGATTCCGGCTCTTAGGTAGCGGTGTCGCCATCTGATTAATAGTTCTCTTCACAAGTGTGGTTCTTTGACAAAATAGATTACAGTCTTCCACAAAGTTTTTCCTTTTTTTTATTAGCGAGATTGACCATATCAGATTGGCTCTCGTTATATTCGTCTTCGGCACGTCTCAAATCGCTTATATATTTATAACGTAAATCCCGAAAAAATAGCGCCAAAGGTATGTTTTATGTTGATTCTATTTTGATTTCACCTTATCATGTATTCGGTGTACTTCTCTTTTTGAGCCCGTAGAAAAGTTGTTTTCCAAGGCGCATCGCCTTGTACAGTGATTGTCCTGTTTGGCACATGTTATCGGACTGTATTTAGAAAAGCACTGGACTATGATTTTCCGATTTCATTCGGGTCGTCAGAAAGAAAGTACATATCCCAGTTTACTTTGTTGAGTGCATCTCAAAAATTATATAAATTCACCCGAGAAAATAGACAAGAGAATCTATCTAAGCATGATTTTTATAAGAGGTTCTAAACAGTACATAAGCTACTATAGTGCAATGGCCATTATTTGCGACCGGAGGGATTAATAACATTTTTGACGAAGTTTGGAATATTTGTTAATATTTGGTCAAGACGAGTACAAGATTTTTCAGCTCTACGAATTGGCTCATGCACATGTAATGCTAGATCATTGAAGTTGGAAAAAGAATAGAGTTCATTCCCATGGCTAATTCGGAGATCTGCTATAAAATCACCTAACATAATGTGCTTGTGTGCTGTCACATTGCGGACAAGGTCATATGTAGCCTGTAGGTCATCCCGAATATATGCCGCTCAGACATTTCCACTCTCCTCTATATTTTTTCAATTAAAAAAAAATAATAATCATCACAGAACCGCACCCAAGAGTTAATGATATCGTGAATTCCGTGAGTTGAAACCAAATATTTCTCGTTGAGAGCTGGAGCCCCAATTCCCGAGCGTACTGGAGTTACACCCGTTCAGCTGACCCTGGGCAAGGCGGCCTTTGTTGTCTTTTCTAACCACGATGGATGCCATTCAGCTAAAGGGGACCAT
The DNA here is from genome assembly GCA_964020975.1 of Hermodice carunculata. Lineage (NCBI taxonomy): Eukaryota > Metazoa > Annelida > Polychaeta > Eunicida > Amphinomidae > Hermodice > Hermodice carunculata. Next base: position 68,756,303 of record OZ026623.1, read on the forward strand.
CAATTATTTTCCACAGAAGAGGCAGGAAATTGTCTGTGGATTGTTTTTGATCGCAGGAGAGTTGATATGAAGGCACGTATAATAGCTAGAGCGGTCTGCAAGATGCATCGTATCTTTCATATTAAGAACTAAACATAGAGCCTACTTCGCATTGGCGAGGAAATACACCCATTAACTCAACTGCGACCAGAGAAAGTCTGTGTCAACAGCTTTACTTAATGCGCAGTGGGTGTCTCAAGGAAAACTGTTCGCAATAATCACAGTCCTCGCCTAACTGAAATATAAAAATACTATGTCAAAGGAATGCAATTTAAGACAAAAATAATCAGCGATGATAAAAAAAAATCCGTGTCCGGAAACTAATTGAGGTAGGGGAGTGTTAATTGCATGCAAACACTCAAGGCTTCTATTTTCTGTAAGAGCAGACTTTCTTATATTGAGGTCCACATGAAGCTTCCTTGTGGATATGTAGGTCTAATAAATTAGCTATTCAATTTGAAATCTGAACGCGCCGCTTTTTTTCAATTAAGGTGCCATTTCAAGCCCTGTGTTTGCTTTACAGGCATTTGATTTACAGGGATCAATCACAAAATGATTTGTGAGGCCACCAAACCAGGGAAATATATATATATATATATATATATATATATATATATATATATATATATATATATATATATATATATATATATATATATATATATATAATAAAATACATATATGTTTTATATGTATGTATATATCCGTGGTAATTATGTACTGTGGGTTCTCGTCAAGTCTACCTTGAATAAAAATAGTTCATCACTAAAACGAGAAATCCAGGACTCACAGTTGAAATAGAAACTTTCAATATATATTCGTGTTTTATAATCAATGATTACAAAAAACAAAAATTCAGATGATCAGTATACTGACAGTGTCTGTGTCCATTCCCTCGTAGTGGTTACTTTCTGAGCTAGACTTTTATTTCCAAGCATTTTGGGAAGAGAGCAAAGAGAACAAGTGACTATTAAATGGATTTTAAAAAAAAAGCCTGCCAAAGGCTTAACATTTTAATTATCCACAAATCAGTCTTATAAAAAAAACGAATGACATTGCCATGCTGTACCGGGAGGTAATTCATATATATATATATATATATATATATATATATATATATATATATATATATATATATATATATATATATATATATATATATATATATATAAGCTATTTTCATTCCGAACAATTATCTATTTTGTAATGCAGTTATATACAACAGTTTTCAGTATGTGGCTTACACCTGCATATAATCTGTTCTCTTTGCCAAAGTATCAAAGTAACACAAGGGAAATTGCTTCCACTAATTTAGTGCAATTTGTATGATTATGCAATCTGCAACCACTATATGTGTCAGTACTATGTTGCGGAAGGGATGTGTATATAGAAATTCTCGTAATGAAAATTAGGTTTGCTACGCTTTATTCCATAATGACTGCAGCAATAATTGATCAGCAACTACGATATAATGGTTCATTGTTTGGTATAGAAGGCAGTCATATTGTTTCTTCCTGAATTGCTGACGAAAGTATCATTTTATGACAATCCCGTGGTATTCAGTTATGTACCGGGCAAATTTTGTGTTAACAAAGAAGAATCACGTATTTATATTTACAGTGTGGATATACCGTGTACTGGCATGGCGTATGCTCTAATACGACATATCTATACTTGTAATGATGGTGTCACATTGACTGCCAAGGATTATGCTTAGATGCATATTTACATTTGCGGTGTGGAAATCATGTTGCCTGCCGACGAGTGTGCTCTGATACGTATTTATACTTGTAGTGTAATCACGTGCGTTACGTTTTCCATGCAGATCTCGTGTTGTCTTAAGAGATATGCCTGATATTTTTTCAGAATCTACACTTTGAATCTCATGCTGTCTTCAAAGTGGCGCCCCCTTATATTTATAAATTGATTTAAGTTTACACTGTGGACCTGATGTTGTCTGGAAGGTGTATGTTATGCTTTATACCATCCATGAAAAGGTACATAGTTAGACTATGTAATCAGTATGACCCGTATTTGTCTTTTATACTTATACCGTGTTACACAGTCCTAATAAGTAACCTGTCCCTGTCTTGTTTTCCGTTCAGTGAGCGTCACTTCTTTCGTACCCTGAAATCACCGAAACATTCTTGCGTGTAACCCCCCTCCCCCCTTTAAAAGGGCAAAACAAAAAGGGACTGAGAAGTTGTATTATGAAACTCAATGCGAAATATCAAACAGTTATCGGATATATAAAGATGCTGAATATCGTGCTCATGTTATGGTTATTGCTTTAATCCGTATGTGTGACACCATGGTAAAACCCTGTTATATTGTTTTCTTTTTCATCGCTTCTCATGATCATCATTGTTCTGCTATGTATCCCGGTTTTCAGACTAAATTAGAAAGAGGCATGCGATATTGCACGATGCAAGTAAAATGCCCTACACTCTGCTCACTTCGAGGTGGCAAGGGTATGAATTTGTAAGTAGTTCCAGTCTCTGGTAAAGGGGCCTGGGAGTAGTATCCTACTGTGACAAATCCCACAACACAATTGTGCCTACGCGTTACAAAATCCCAGTCACATGCAAAATATTACAATAATTCTCAAGGATAAGGCAAGATAGGGTTAGAGGGCGCAATGGCAAACACTAATTTTGTACAGTTACTCTAACTTATAAAATGAACATTTTAACAGATTCTCTAAATTTCCATTGTTTCAAGGGCAATATCATCGGCAGCGAGGTTTTGCTTTTCACTTTCACATAAGCTTTAAGTTTAAATCATACAGCATGGAAAACTGTGTTTGCATAAGTCCCCCCCCCCCCAGTAGCAGGTGTGCACACGTGTGCAATCGCCAGTTCACCATCCTTGAAAGGACTTCACACTTTATGGCAAAGTTGTCCACAGAAAGTTGGAAAAACGAGTTGCATTTAAAAACAGAAAATCACTAAACGTCCCAATACATTGATTGAACCAGAAAATAAGATTTTGTTTCACAGCAAATGTGCATGTGTCTTTAAAGCTTAACAAAAAATGCTGTGACTATTTTTCACAATATCACAAATCTATGGATTGAACTTGGAATGGCAATTTTCAGGTTCTCTACTTAATTCCCCCTGTGCATCATAAGAGTCAGGATATCATATAGTGCAGCATTAATATCAGTTGCCCTTACTTTTTGAAATTTTCACCTTGTCAACTTTTCAATAGTATCGAGAACTTCACTATAGGTACCGCACCCATGGAAAAGGTTTGTGGGTCGAACGGTGTCCGAGTTTTTTGCCGACACCAATATCGAGTAAAAAGAAACACGACAAACATCATGTGGCAAATAATACAGACTGGATCCAATTTACCAAGCTTCATCGTACACAATATGTGCGACTATATTTTATCAGTGAAGGTACTCCTTTCAGCAGAAGTAATCACAGAAATTGACACAACCCTTATCATGCGGCAAATAATGCAGATTGGAACAAGTTTACTATTGGAGACTATATATGGGACCACATTTTGTCAGTGCAGGTTTCCCTCTGAGTAGTAATAATCACTATCAGTCAGAAACGTAAACAAACACACCGATTTTTGCAGTTGCTTTGTGATTGCATATTCAATCGCCTTGCCAACTCGGAGTGAACAGACTGTAGTTGTGTGACGGAGTGCAAACGAGGAAATCCTCGCAGGATCACGGGCAATGGGCGCATGATCCTGTGTCTGTCGGTCACTGCAGGTATAATTATCCAGGGCACTGTTTCGTGCCGTACCATGACAATTGAGAGTACATGCGGTCTTGTTTTCATGATTAATAGCGGAATTTGGTTTGATCCAGGATATGCTGTTGAGGTTACTTCTTTACAAATGACTGCTCTAAATCCATTGCTACATGACCAAAGTGGCAAGGTCGGTGAACTTAGCAACAGAAGCTTATGGTCCAGTACAGTTGATGCTGGTCGATTACCCGCACTGAGACCCGCCCTTGTCGGGTCCCGTTAGCCGAGTATGTTATGCGAAGTTTTATAAAGCTTGGCAAAATATACACCGACACTTAAGTCAGACCATTTGCATAGAATTTTCCTGACACAGTGTGCAAGAAGGTGTGCGTGAAATTGGGGCATGGGCCTCAAAAACATATGGTGATTTCTTCTTATGTCAAGTTCAGTTTGTAATTGAAAAACGTACATGAGTTTAAAGGCAAGTAAGTTTATCCATGTTGCTAGTTTGGCAAGAGAATCATATTTTTCCATGTTTCATGTAGGGGTCTGCCCGAACGTACGGGTACTTCCTGGGTTAATGATATAAGCCAAAACAGCACCGCAGCTAATATGGGTGTCTTGTGTTAACTTGTCTATGCGAAATGTTACTTTCATCACTGCAAGTTTTTGATGCACGAACTTTACATCGATGTCTCCCCCGCGGTTTTTCCAAGCATTATAAAATAGAGCTGCCCCGCATACCAGCTTGTGGCTGGTTGATAACTAAAACCGGTAGGTACCCAAATCTACAAATTTCTACCCACTGGATCAAGGTACAGGCCTGTCAGTTCTTTTCGTCAGTAAACAAAGGTGTCGACTATAGAATATACTTCAACTGCTCACTTTCAAGCAATATTGAAAAATAATATCACTGGGAAACTAAATGACCAAAAAAAGTTGAGGCGGCCATACAAGCTGATGCTTTAACTCATAAAGTCATAGCATATAGACCTATTTTGCTCCATGCTGGCAACACATATTTGTGCTTTTAGATCGTGTATTACCTTACACGGAAGCCATGACTGAAGGCAACTCACTGAAGGCATTGTAAAAGTTCCGATTCAGTTTAGTCCTTGCCTATTATCAGTGTTTCTCTTGTGTTCTCTCTTAGAGCACACCGCATTAATAAGAGAAAATTGCAAGATAATTGTCCAAGGAGGACATACCACGGTTAACCTATATGTACTTGTATACCACACCAGTCGCCCAGCTGTGTCTACTACTCGTGTCCTTATGACTAAAACATCAAGAAAACCAAACTATAACTGCAACTAGTAAGTAAATCCAGCGTTGCATCTGCTAGACTGAGGCATAAACTAGTATTGCCTTCAGGATGAAAACCTGCCAAAGACGTCACAACAGCTTGGCAGCGACCATTTGCCTTTTGACCAACGCAATATGCTGCTTCTAGATGCTCAGAACACGCATATGCTAATAACCTTGGATATCAAATTAGTTTGAAATATCCGCATGTACCGCACCTTTGAGTATATGCGAAATTATTTCAGCTGATTGCCATAAAACCCCTATTCACATCCGCAATATACATTTTCATTCTCGTTTATACCAATGTGCACGAAATGAAATTAGATGTGCCATGTGTTGGGTTGGATATGTCACCAACACCACCACCTTTAGCAAAAGTGTAAACGCTTCATTGCGTGATATAAAGATACATGCCCAGACAAACTGGATATATATATATATATATATATATGGGTTCTTAGAGGAGATACAAACATAATTTAAGCTTTGTTTGTAAATGCCGATATTTGTATACATAGGTATATGTACATACATACACACACACACATATATATATGTATATATATATATATATATATATATATATATATATATATATATATATATATATATATATATATATATATATATTCAACACGGATCCTCATGCAAGCTGCATCAGTATCAGGAACGATACTACACAAAAGGAGTAACAACTCATTGTTGATGATTTCTCTGTGGGCTCTAAATTGTTTTTCAACATTGTTCGCCCCATGTTCTCTATTATGTTTTCAACACGCCCATACAAAAATGTGACGGTGTTCCCCACAAAGTATCCCATCAGAGTAGTCTTGAACTGATCGCAAAACATGCCAATCAACAGGAAACAGTAACTTTCCGACACGATTCAAATACATGGGTGATAGAATAGAAAATAATTATGCTTCAATAATACATTGTTCAAAAAACACCCTTTCTGAAAAATGTGCATGGGATCTGAGAGAATCATAAAAATCAAAATTTCATGTTATATTTGTCGATGTGTTTGAAGCCTGAACTAAATGAACGGGAATAAATTTTTTAAAAACAAAGTTCTGAATTAAATCAATTAAGACAACACTCTTCATCCATCGAAAGGAGCGTATTATAATGTACTGATCCGTAATTATACATCCTCATAAAATGCCGTAGTACTGAAGTATCGGCGGCTCTGTCCCTAAAAAAATTGTCATCAAACGAAGGAATCATCACTCGAACGAGGAGTTCACATTTCCAAATTCTGAAGAAAGGAACAACTGACGTGATAGAAGCTAGTTGTTTTAAACACTGGTCTCATGATCCTTTTCTCCTTCAATACATAGGTTCATTGGCAACTGCAAGAATTATATTTCCAAATTCCAAAGAAATGAACAATTGACGGGAATAAAAATTGACGGGAGACCTTTATCTTTCAATATAGTGTCTTTGGTATCGGTGAAAGTTGTTGGACGTCGTCTGCAGCAGTAACTACCATTTATCCAGTCTGTATAAGTAAGAGAAAGAGGACCTTGCACATAAAATGGGGTTTGGGAAGCACAGCGGCACGTTTTGTGCACGCATATCCTGCATATGGGCTTTGTGACAAGAGAAGCCCCGTCTACGTCCATGGATTAATATAAAACAAAAGCAAAAATAAAACGCAATTAAAAGCTGTCATAGTCAAACGACTTGGGTTAACATCTGTTTGAATTCAGGGCACGTCTTTTGCTTATTAAGATAGGTACAATTTCTTCGATTATTGGTTTGCATTTTATAAGTTTGTTTCTAGATGTGCCTTCTTTGTTTTTGCTTTTTGTTTTGTTATTTATTTTTTGGGGGGGGGGCTTTTTTGTTTGTTTTGTTTTGTTTTTGTCTTGTTTTTGTTTTGTTTTGCTTGTTTTTTTTTTTCGTTTCTTGTATGGTTTTCGTTTGTGTGTGTGTGTGTGTGAGAGAGTTTCCTTTTCCCTGCGCACACTATCGCCTGGGTATGACTATACTGAAGTAACTTTGTCCAAAACCTGTGACATATCATGATCCCGAGTGCACATATCGTACTTTAATATACGTATCAAATCTAAGTCTCAGCAGCCACAAAACTACTTTGACGGTATATTGCATGTGCTAACGACTGACCACAGTCGCACACAATAGTTAATAAGTGGTCAAATATAGGGAAAACTTGCCAATAGCAATTATTTATACTGGCAATTTTGACAGCTCAGAGGCCAATAATTTAGTGTAACGCTCTGACATTATGAAAGATAATAATTAACTGCAGAGATGTATTGAGAACGCATCCATAGACAACGAACACGAATATGGTATGAAATGGAATGTCATACCATCATTCAGTACATTTAGATGACCGAACAGGTGCCGTAAATCTCGCATATCTGTATCTCTTCTACATCTATTTTATTAAAGATTTCGCACTAAAGGCACGAACTTTAAGCTGTATCTTGATGTGAAATTAAAAACAGTTGCGAGATTCAAACATTTATTTTTAGTGTCCACAGGTGTTTGTACTCTTGTCAGAATATTTGTGTGAAGGCATTTGGACCTGTTAAACAAGAACGAAATCTTTTTAGCACAAACCTTCCTTTTTAGCTTTTAAAACTGGTGTGTGTGTGTGTGTGTGTGTGTGTGTGTGTGTGTGTGTGTGTTAGCCTACCTCACTGCGTATAACTATCAATGTGTGTTTGCAGCTAAAGACTCTACATTTAAACATATTTCTGGGATACCTTTCAGAACCACGTGGGTTCAGTCACCAATGGCTATCGTGACACAGTTCCCAGCCTGCAAGGACAAAAGTTGTTCCGTGCTTTAGTGTCGCCACTCCTATCAGGCTGACTCACTGAGCGAATACCGGTATGACGGCATTTGCTCAGTTGACCTCATTAAAGTGGCCCTGTCACCTCAGCAAATAGTCCCCTATATTCATTCTCAAAGTGGTTCCTATCAAGGACCACCATGACACACAATGGCAACATAATTTGAGGTACAGTGAAAACTCATTATAATGACACCATCTGTTCCCTTAGAAATGTGACATATATTGATATAACTGAATATGTCCGATAAATGAATCAAATAACGAAGAAAATGAACTTTTAAAATTTAAAACTTGTGCCACTATAATGAATATGTGATATATCTGACTGTCGTTATAATGAGGTTTCACTGTATCAAAGCCCTTGTTTGGACAGATCTTCGGGGAGTGAAAGTGAAAAATATTCAGTTGTGACGGGAAATTAATAGGGATGTCTCGTGTTAAGTCCATTTCATCCGTCCATCTCGAAAATACGAATTGTTGACTGAAGAGGACGGACTGAGGGACGTCTCTATGTAATAAACTGGTTGAAATGTACTATACCAGACACTTTCGAATTTTGATTCCATGATAGAAGAAACTATATTTTACTTGAGAGGGGGGGGGGGGTTGTTCAGGGAGGCCATCTGCTGAACACCACTCAGTCACATCATTCTCTACCTACAGCTGGATTCACAGGATGCGGATGACGATCCATCTGATGAATGACAAACCATGTGACCAAGCCATGTGACCGACCAGTCAACAGAGCTAAAATTTTGTCTTTTTCCAGGAGACAGAGCACCGGTAAGGTTGGCCGGTATAAAATGGAATGTATAAAAATTTTACTCAAGTTTCAAAGTAGAGAAACATTGGTAAATTTGGCTTGGTTTTCAAAAACAAGACAAACAAACAAATAATAACAACAGCAACAACAACAACAACACAGAAAACAAAACAAAACAAAACAAAAGCAAAGAAGGCAAACAAACAAACAAAAAAGTAAATAAAATAATTAAAAAAAAAAAATGAAAACAGTGTTCTCACAGCTCCCATCCCAGATCTATGGTGAACAAAGAATTTTCTCTATACAATCATATACTAAAATAACCCATGTGCGAGTATACAAGAACAATGGTTTAATTGGCCTGTTACTAACTGAATACACAAGTCACACCCCAGTAGTCTTGCCTGAGCATTATACGCTTCAGGAAAGAAATGTATGTCTACTGTGTGGTGACCATTTGAATTTCTTTGGGAATTGGACTGTTCATATTTTTGTTTGGATATGCACATATGGAAGTTGTGCAATCGAATAATCAAGTGCTTGTACATATGTTGGCATTTTGGAACTCTTGGTTAAGTCTGATTAAACAGTAAAATCTCCAGTTAGGACCATCCTCTTGAAGAGACCATTTCTACATTAAGACTAGCAATTTACAGCCCCGTTTTTCTTTTTTCTTTCTTTTTTCTTTTTTTACTATAACCCATATTATGTCCACTAAACATTCAAACCACAGATTTGCAACATCTCTTATTCTACATTAGTTTTATTTTATGTAAAAAGTGCCGACATTAATGTGAAAAGAAGATACTTGTGCCGTTAGCAGAGATGGACTGAGCTCTTTAACTGGCACTCACGTTCCAGCTTTCCAATTGTTCAAACTAGATGGAAACCAGAAGCACTTTAGCGCAATGCTGTGGACTGACGGATCCACCTTTGTACGTACATGGGTCTTGTGACCTGGAAAATAAGGTCAAGGTCACGAGATTGTAATCAAGTGAAAAATTGTTGTCAAGCTACAAGTGATGTCAATTGGAGTTTCAGGTGATCAGCTAGTCTTGAAATATCGGAAGGGAACAAAAATGACGAGCGAACAGACGAACGGGTGAACAACCTGAATATATAATGGTCCTCCCTGTAGGTGGACCAATGAAAGCAAGAAAAATAAAGGAAAATAATAACTCAACAGATGGCTGGACCCGATGGATGCCCACTATTACTCGAATTAAAGAGAATGAAACATCAGATCCTATTTGTTGCAACCGCTCAGTTCCTGCTTAAACCCAAAGCAGCCATTGTGCATAAATATATGCCCATGGTAAGTTATGGTACTCAGTGTGCAGACAAGTAACATCCATAATATTAAATAAATAATCGACAGCGCTGAGCCTGTGGGATCTGTTGATTTATATCATGAAGATGCACATGAAGCATATAATAAGACTGAATAGCTTGACAGATATGCTCACACTTTGTCTTTATTCTTGGTATATTCCAAAACCAATTTGCCTCTACTCTTGTCAGGCCCCGGTCTTTTCACATTAACTCCTTCCCAGTCAGACCGTTATGCAGCGTCCAGTTGTGTCAAAGGTTAGCCGCTTTGCAAAGTTCTCAAATGTTGTCCTTTCTAAAAATATCGTCAACGAAAAATTCACGAAGACCTACTAGGATGTCATACCAATAGTCAACAACTTTCCTCTCTACGCTAAGCGTCCAGGTTACGCCAAGAAAAATTGTTGAATCAGTCCAATAATATAACTTTTAAGAGTTATAGCCCACGCCAAGCAATCCAAGGCTTGAGTTTTGTGCTGCCAAGAAAACCAGTGGACGCTGCCTTTTTTGGTACAAGTGCCGTGCATGGGTATGTACTGTCGGTGTGGATATTATATATATATATATATATATATATATATATATATATATATATATATATATATATATATATATATATATATATATATATATATATATATGTGTGTGTGTGTGTATATACATACATATATATATATATATATATATATATATTTACATATATACAGACAGAGACATGAAGACAGACAGACAGGAGCCCCGCTTTGTGACAAATTTCAAAGGAAGACCACTATTGTAAAATACATGTGTCTAATAACGAGGTTCCACTATATTATATATATTTAATATTTAACAATTCAATAGATAATTGTTGAAAAAGGCCGCTGAAGCCTAAACAAATTTTCAGCGGGTAACATTCAGGACACGTTGCCGGGCCTGAAGTACCCGAGCGTGTGTGTTCGATTGTGGCTGTCGTCTTAACATAATACTTAACGAGGCCACCCTGCGGAACAAATTAACGAATGTGAGAACGTAAAATGATAATGTAATTATATATATATATGCGTGTGTGTCTCTGTGTGTGCAAATTTGGTGCCAAATGTCTTCTGTTTAAATGTTTTACTTAAATAGCTCGTTAATAGCAAACAGTTTGAAATTCAATAATGTCTATCATGGTAGTGTGCCGCGGACTCAATTAACCCGCTCCAAGAGAAGTTTTGGACTCGGTCTCACCCAAACAAGAAAGGAGCGCATTCAGATAAACATGGAAGTTGTGTTATGATTAAGGGCCGGGACAGACTTTGATCATACCCCTCATTTCCCGAAGATCAAATGAACTTTGAAAGTTTTAAAATTACTTTCGCCTGCTTGCCTCCATAGGATCCCCCTAGATCGCTATATGTTTTTGATGTGCTTTCGTCGGGCGAGCGCCAACATCAGTGATTGCAATAGCGATGTCCGTAGGATGCTTTGGAGGCAATCGTCTGCCATCTTACCTCCGAGTAGAAATTTTCAAATATTGCACCAGATGTCGCCACAAAATGGATAGTGTTAACAGCCTAGGGAGCAATATTGTGCGGTAAAACTGATTGTCGGTGAAATTAGTGATCGTGAGACAGAGAAAAAAAATGCCGGGATATTTGAAACTACCAGTTTCCATGGAATGGGTTCAACAGCCGAATGTTAATGACGGAAATCAGTGGGATATTTGCGCCGTCAATCACATCCGAGAAGTCTTATGCACATACTTATTTTGAAATTTGATAGTGACAGTGGAAATCACATAAAAAGTTAAAGGAGATAAATCAATAGTAATTCCATTGCCATTAATGCATTTGTGTTCAAGACATTATGTCAATACACGTAGATTTACAATGGCGGAACCTCACACTGCTGTAGAAGTTGACATGAAAGTGACAGATAACGTCATTTTAGAGAGAGAAGCAAAGTTGCTGTTTCCCAACCATGAGAAACGTGAATATGCGCGAAAGAACCGAATATATGTATCGCTAAAGTAGTGTTTCATGCATGCATGCATACATACACACACACACACACACATACGTACATAAGTACATACATACATACATACATACATACGTACATACATACATACATGCAATGGTTGACCAGTATATACAAAATTACTACGCAATAGTCCATATGCATATATTTTCTTATATTATGTCATTTGATATTTTCATATACGCATAATATGATATTTGGCAGACTTTACACAGCTTTACACAGCTCTGTCTATCTCCTCCTGCAACACCTGCTTGTAACGTCGCAACAGGACAATTCTCACTTTTTTTACACATTTCAATATAGGGAAAGCAATATATATATATATATATATATATATATATATATATACATTTTAATTTATCTCACGTTTAGGTCGATTTTTGATGCAATAAAACATGTGTATAAATAACATAGGCCTATGGGCCAGATCATTATGGGCCCCATAATAAAGTCATTACAACATGTTATAATTGGCCTACTGTTCGGTAGAGTATAACCGGAAGTACCGATATGCGATATATTATAATGGGCTAAGCTAATTCGGGGTAATGATGGCGTCGTCTGCTGTCAGTAACTCGATTTTAGGGGTATTTGAATTGGATGCTGGTATTTATTTTATATATTTGTTTTATCTACCCGGGTCTCCTTCAGTGTTAATCCACTGTTCTCCCAGGAGTCCCTGAAAACAAGTATATGGAGATACTGTATACATATATACGCCTGACACATTAATTAAACATATATATTACACTGGAAACAATAGGCCCTTCTTGGCCCAATTCATCATTCATCAACACATTTCTAATGTTCAAAATTTGTTAATCTTCCTTCCAATGTCCCTCTTGCACTAAGACTTAAATTTTTCAGTGATGTAGTCTACCTCGTATCAGTCTGAAGGAATTCCATGTGAGGCTGGCATCAAAGTTGAAAGTGCGTTTGCCAAAATTTGGGATAAATATAAAAAACCTGTCCTGAAAACACACATTTGTTATTGAGGATAACTCTCACAAACACAAATTCGAACTGTGTACAATCTTGATGAACATTTTGTAGATACGACATTAGCATGAGAAACATTAAACGCTCATTTAGATATTATGGCCCATACTAGTCAGGCAAATATGATATATATATATATATATATATATATACATGCTTTATATCACTAAAATGAACCCAAACGTTAGAAATATATATATATATATATATATATATATATATATATATATATATATATATATATATATATATATATATATATATATATATATATATATATAAATATATCGTGTCGATTAAGTGCCATAAAGCGTGCGTATAAATAACACTAAAATCGACCCAAACGTGAGGTAAATATATTTATCTCACGTCGATTTTAGTGCTATAAAACATGTCTATGAGTAACATATAGGCCAGCAGCATGGGCAGTATAATAAAGTCATTAGAAAGTGCTATAATAGCCCTTTTGTTTGGCAGATAACCTATAACCGGAAGAGTGTCTATAACCGGAAGTACCGAGATAAGATTTATTATAATGGGCTAAGCAACTTCCCGGGTAACGATGGCGTTGTTTGCTGTCAGCAAGAATACTGAATCTGTGCTGGAACATTTAGCATCTGGTGCGGTCCAACTTATTGAAGTTGACCTTAACAGACATGAGATAAACAGATCATAGCATGGTTTGTTGTCGATACGAGGAATGTCAACTCGCACTGGGTGCCGTATGCAGAACTCGTTTGTGTTCGCTTCGCTCACTCGTTGTGCATATAGCAACCAGTGCGCGTTGATATGCTTCGCATCGACAACAAACCATACTATAATCTTTCTCTTGCTCTGTCTCGTCTCTGTCCCTCTGCCTCTGTTTCTTTCTCTCTCTCTGTCTATCTCTCTCTCTCTCTCTCTCTATATATATATATATACATATGTATATATATATATATCTTATACAAGGCAGATAGGAAAATTGATGTGTCAATGAGCATGCTTTTCCTCAAGTAATATTTTATAATTTCGCAACGAAAGGAATTAGTTTAGTTACGTTGATATTTACCTTGTTTAATGATTAAGGCTCCATGCAGGTGGTTGTTTTGCCTCTTTCTTCTTCTTCTTCTTCTTCTTCTTCTTCTTCTTCTTCTTCTTCTTCTTCTTCTTCCTCTTCCTCCTCCTCTTCCTCTTCCTCTTCCTCTTCTTCTTCTTCTTCTTCTTCTTCTTCTTCTTCTTCTTCTTCTTCTTCTTCTTCTTTTTTATATTTTTTTTATTGCACCGCTTGGCATTGTTATATGAACGAGGCAATATTCGGCACTCAATGAGGCTCTCAAGAAATAAACATTGTCACCATGACAGTTATATGATGGAATCCGTTACGGATCAATCCAGCATGGTAGCCGAGGAGCCACAGAAGTGAGCTTTGAGACAAAAAACAAATGCCGAGACTTGTACCCTGCTTTACGCAAGCAAATATGAGTTGGCAACCAGTCGACTCTAATGCAAATACCCCGCGAGCAAGGTGTTAAGGTGTGCCATGTACACAAATTATCAACATATAGATTTATTATATGACATATGTATAATTTAGTAGCAATTCATTATAATCTCTGAGAAAAAAACACGTTCTGCGTCTTGTGATACTGCAGCACGTGACAAACTCCATGTATATACATGACTATTTACACATAAGGTCCACATTAAACACAATTATAAGGTAATGTGAAGTCATGAAGTATTCCACAACCCGATACTACATTCTATTTGTTAGGTAAAACTTAATTAACAAAGTAATTACAAGCATACCACTGCATCAAATAAGGAGTGGGGGATATATACTTGTTGCTCATCATTCAGGACAGTTTTTCATTTTTATTACAAACCTGGGGGTGTTTGTTTGTTTGTTTTTGCTTTTTTTTTTTTTTTTTTTTTTTTTTCGTTTTGTTTTTGTTGTTGTTGGCTTTTCATTCTGCGTTTCCTGTACGACATATGATTATACGCATGTATATTCTATGCATAAAAGAATATTTGTGTTAATATATGCACCAATATTTGTATTCCCAAATATCATAAGAGTCAGTTTTCCTCGACTTCCTTCGATTAGCGCCATATCATTGTCAAAATAGTTTAATACACCTTTTTTTGAGGAGATGGCAATGGAGAAAAGGCAGCCAGTTTCAAGGGCAAAGGAAGAGCTGACTGTAAGGACGTTAACTCATGACCAGACGTGTTTGGTGGTCTCTTTTTGATGCCATTCCTTGGATTCTTGCTGTAATCTCTCTCGCTCATTTCTGATCACTTTTCTCTAAACCTCTCCAACGCATAAACAGATATAGCCCAAGTGACCATGTCCCGAGCGTTGTCAATTGAAGACAAGCAAATATGGCTGATGTTCCACCAAATGAAGCAATTTCCTTGAATTTGAAGGATAGTTATCGCCACCAGGCGTTAATAAATCATGCCGCGCTGAGAGCCGGCGTGCTGTCCGTTAGCTGCATGTGCAGAATAAGGCCAGCTAGCTGTTTGCCCTTCGCGAGGGTCAATATTTCTTTGTCAAGGTAATTGGAAGGGTTCATGCTGAAACAGAGTTTAGCAAGTAGGAACAAAAGGAACCATTTAATTACTTGTCCACCTTGCTGCCAAGGCAGTGAAAGTAAATATTTTGTTGGCCTCCTGCACGAGTCGTGATAAAAGGTGCTCTGTGTCTCATTCATCGAAGTGGTTAAAGAGCCCAGCAGTCCCGATGGCTTTTTCTTCATGTGCGAGTGTTTTTCCCAATGTAAGAATCTGCCAGTGGCCTGACTATTGCTGATTTCAAGTTTTTATCTCGCTTTTCACTCCCATATTACATATGAATTCCTCTTTTTCATCGTGGTATAAAAACCTATGGATGCGGTGCATATGGCCGATTAAAACAGAAAAAAATAACAAGAAGGGTACAAAATAAACAAGCAAAAAAAAAAATAAATAAATAAAGGAAAAAGAAGGAAAAAGAAATACCCACTACTGCAGGTGACTAAAGAATGCAGCTTCAGCTGCTAGTCCTTATACACAAAGCATACAAACACACACAGATAGTATATACCTGCGTATGTGTGTTTGTCTCCGAGTCTGCGTCCGTATATATAAAGAATTCTGTATGAAACAAGGCAGAAACGTTGTTGTAATTCTCTTGCTTGGCGTAAAGCACAGTGCCCGACGTGTATCTGGTTATTCAAATATCCCCATTTTGTTCTCTCTTTCCTTTTTTCAGCTCCAAATATACGTGGATGGTGCTTTTTGGCAGTATACAAGCTACGATCTTGAATGTCGCATTGGGAAATTGTACATAATGTTCTTACTAAGCAGTGTAAAAAAATGAAAACAAAAACAAAAACAAAATAAACAAACAAACAAACAAAGCCTTGCTACCTGCGAATGCCATCATTCTTCTTCACGCAATAACCGCGATTTGAACCCATAATACTTGGTACCTGGCCAGAAAGGGTGCAACCATTTCAACCACTCAGTTAGTCTTATTCAAAGCCACATACTGTTGATACCAGCTCATAGGAGTATCCGTATGTGCGTGTATACTCACTCCACATGCACTCTTTATTTACGCTTGATGCCCACTCGACATGCACTCTTTATTTACACTTAATGCCCACTCGACATGCACTCTTTATTTACACTTGATGCCCAAATAGCCCTGATATGAGGTAGATTTCCAACACTTGCCCAAGTTAGTCACACACTTGTTCTTTCGGCGAAAGAAAGACCCAGTTTTTAAAAGACACATATGGGACCACAGCAAAGCTGATTTTGGTATGTTTAGAGGATTTCTTAAGGAAGTGGACTGGAACTCGTATTTTGATTCGGAGGATGTTGATATATGTTGTAATTCTTGGACCACATTATTTATGGAAACAGCAGCACAGTGTGTACCTAACAAAGAAATCAAAGTCAGACTATTAGACTTGCCCTGGTATAATTCTCAACTTCGTTGTTTCAAGCGTGCTGCAAAGAGGAAATACAACAGGGCCAAAAGTCTTGACTTCGAAACTAATGCGTGGTCATTCTTTTGCAAAGTCCGAAACCAATATCAACAAGAACTAAAACAAGCCCAGGAGAGGTATAATAAAAAGTTACAGGCTGACTTGAACAACCCGAACCGGAGAACTAAAAGGTGGTGGCGTACTGTAAAATATTTTTAAAAGCGGAATCAGTCCGATCCATTCCCTCCCTCCAACATGATGATAAACATGTCTCTGAAAGCTTTCCAACGCTGAAAATTTTAACTCCTTTTTCCTGCAACAGTGTATTGTTGATACCACATCCGCTTATCTACCGTATATACCGATCCACTGACTTCTATTATTGATCGTTTAATTATGACAAAAACTGAACTCTTGAAACATTATTGAGTCTGGACGTAAATAAGGCGTCTGGTCCCGATGGTGTAAGTGTCATGCTTCTGAAAGAAGCAGCAGCTACCATTTTCTTCTTCACTTACTAGATTATTTGAACCCTCGCTGGAAAATAGGAAATTTCCATCAGCCTGGAAAAAGGCTAACGTTACACCACTACACAAAAGTGCCCCGATGAACCATGCAATAACTATAGACCTGTACCATTACTTACCTGTATTGGTAAAGTCTTCGAAATAAAAGTATTTAAACACGTTTTCACTTTTTTCCTGGACAATATTGTTATTTCTGCTCACCAATCCAGTTCTATACCAAGAGATTCAACTATAAATCAATTGCTTCTTCTCTACCACGAACTATGTCTGGCTGTTGATCAGGAAAAGTAGGTTCGTGTTATTTTTCTTGATATTAGTAAAGCGTTCGATAAAGTTTGGCACTCTGGTCTATTATTTGAAGTAAGGAAGGCTGGTATCGTAGGAAGTCTCCATGACTGGTTTTCTGATTATCTAAATGCTCGCTACCAACGTGTTTTGCGCCAAGGTCTATCCACCTGCCGGGGGAAAATCAATACTGGCATCCCGCAAGGTTCTCTGCTGGGACCCCTTCTATTTTCGACACATATAAATGATGTGGTTGACCTCGTCTGATCGAATATAAAATTGTTTGCTGAAGACACTTCTCTGTACCTGAATATTGATAATCCAGATACAGCAGCTGGTGTTATCAATTCGGATCTCTCTAGTATCGATCAATGGTCTAGTGCCTGGCTGATAACATTTTATGCTTTGAAAACTGACTCAATACTTATTTTTTGAAAATCTAATCCGACTGCCACCCCGCCCCCCTTGTCTTCCAGGGTCACGTGTTCCAAGACGTTAACCATCACAAGCCCCTTGGAACAATAATTTGTTCAGATTTAAAATGCTCCGATAATATATCCCAAATTTGCAACAAATCAAGCAAACTGATCAACATAATGAAGAATTTGAAATTTGGTCTGGATAGAAAAAACTTTGGAAGCTATTTATATATCTTTTAAACGCCCAATTTTGGAATATTGTTGTCCAGTTTGGAGTGGCCGTACAGCATATAATAATGAAGAACTAGAAAGTATTCAATTAGATGCCGCTCGCATTGTTACCGGTCCAGTGAATGAAACCAGTAATGCCTAAGTTATACGAGGGAACAGGATGGTTGACTCTGGTTAAACGTAGGGAAATATCCAAATTGACTTTAATGTATAAACGTGTAAACAATCTCGATTCAGTATGTTCCATCATTTACAGTGCGTCTAATCCAGGTACTCAAACCAATGATACCCATCAGCGGTTTGATCATCCTCATTTTCATGCTCAAATTAAATTAGCCTGTTTAATGCACCATTTTTTACCTTCCACAGCCACGCCATGGAACCAACTTCCCCTCAAAACTCGGAATTCTCTTTCATCACAGATATTTATATCCAAAAAAAAAAAAAAAAAAAGGAAAAGATAAGAAAATTCAGGAACTTTATAACACTAGCGATAGATTCCTTTCAGTTCAACATACACTTCTCCGTCTAGATGCAAGCCAATTAAATTCGCATTTATTTAAAACTGGTGTAAAGGATTCTGCTAAATGTTCGTGTGGCTCACCTACGGAAGATACATGGCATTATTCCTTTATCTGTCCCTCATATGCTGCCCCACGATCAGCTTTGTATGACTCGATTTTCCGTTTTGCACCATTTACCTTACAAACGGTATTATGTGGCTCTCGTGAAGCTTCACTTGAGCAACATGTCGAAATTTGTTCTAGCAGCCCAGGAACATATTTCCAGGACGGATCGTTTTAACACTATAGGTATTGGCTGATTTTTCAAAACCTATTAGTATCTTCATTTGTTTGTACCTTTATTTTGAATCTATGGTCGGCCTAATTCATCAATTTGGGGGTAAAGATCTTGCCCAACTGCCTGTCTCCTCTAGCTGTCAATCGCCTTTTGTGTGTATTTGTATGTTTGGTATTGTCCTGTTCATTTGTCCTTTCCAGCAAGAGGGATTTACACAGGACTTTGTCCTCTTTCCCAATTGTCATGAATTACTATTGTTCTGATATGTACTGTAATGTTCAATTAAATGTGTTTAAACCAATACTTGCCCAGGCTTTGGCCTTGTGGTACTCATGCATGAGGCCTTGCCCAGAGACACTGGAATGCCACACACTATTGAACAAAATAAAACTAGCTTTACAGTATTATCATGATTTAATGTCAGACCGTCCTTCACCTTGTTTTAACCAATGAGCCTCGTTCTCGCTCTGCCGGAGCATTAACGTGCCGCCAATCAGAGACAAGTTATTGGACAATCCTGGCCGGGTCTTCTACGGGCTTTGACCCTTGGTACAATTTCCCTAACGGTTTTCCACAGTAGCACTAGGATGAAGCAGTAATGGTGGAAAGCTATATCACCACAGTGTGAGTGCAAGAGGTAAGAGATAAAAGCTGTATTGATATCTCAGCTCCTGTATTTTCACGCCCTCTTGTGTTGATACAGACAATTATACAGTCCTAACATGTGATAACCCGCCTATATTCACCTTGGATTATGCACCAAAATGACACCCCACCCCCAAGAAAAAAAACATTGTATAAATGTGTTATGCAAATATAAGTACACTAAGTAACCACAAATAGTTTTCGTGCAACCTAAAAAGCTAACTTCAGAACAATATATCTGCTTTTCAAATACCATAACTAATGTGATTTTGTGCTTGATCAATTTCAACAGTTGTCAAAAACGATTCGGAAAAAATTAGATGAACCCTGTCAAGATAACATAAGGCTGTTGACTCAGTCTTTGCTCAAGCAAGAACAGACTACTTGCGGCCAAAGTAACCAATCCAAGATTGCACCGTCCTTTCACAAACACACACACACACAAAAAAAAAAAAAAAAAAGAGAAGAAAGAGTGAGCAGACCGAAATAAAATAATATGAATGCACACACACAGATATATATATATATATATATATATATATATATATATATATATATATATATATATATATATATATATATATATATATATATATATATATATATATATATATGTATATATATATTAATATATAGGGAGAGAGATTAAGAGAGTCCAGAGATTGTATGTATATAATGTTTCCGCACGTTTATTTCTAGTTGCTTATCTGTTGTTTATGCAACAGGACTTCAAATATAATTTATTGTAATCTAATTTTCCAATTCTCTCTTTGAAATGTTGACATATGACGGCGTCTTGAGTGGATTTGAAATCTACAGCGGTGATGTGTCCAAAAAGTTTTACTTCCTCCGCAGAGTGACTGTTATTGATAAAGATATATATATATATGTATGCTTTAAGAAGCCGGTGGATTTGACGTCTTGTCTATTTTAATTCAACATTGTGTTTACATGCAGATCACGGACATGTTTTAATTATTTAACAAGGCGTGAATGAAAATCTCTGGACCATTTAACTCAACCCCTTAATATGCGGTTAACCAAAGGACTTTTAAGCCAATTGAATCAAGATGAGGTATCAGTGTACTTTGCCCAAATGAAAGGCAAGCGGCAACAAGACGCCGACGAAAGGTTGTCTAATGGAGAACATCGTCGTGGGAGGTCTCTTTTAACCCTCCGTTCGCTCGTCGTGAGAAAAGCGCGGCTTGTTGGAATTATTACAATGATTCCAGATTCAAATTATCATAACAAGAAGTTTGCATTCTAGAAAGAGAATGCCCCCTCTTAAATACAAGTTCAAGAGTTGCTACAAGTCGCTGTACGTAAAGCTCCCAAAGATGTGTTGCTGATCTGGTATCATGCTGCTTGTCACTGAAAGGTTAACTATGAGGGGCCTAACGCTTACATATTTCTGTATGCAACTTTCTAAATGAAATACATCGCCAATGATTCAGTCACATGAATGTCATCCTCATTTTTTTTTTCAAAAATCAAAAGTGACGTAGGCGATTAGATAAGAGTTTTATCTATGTGTCTAGAGCAAACCGGAGAAAGTTGGAGGCCGGGTGCCCAGATGGCTTCACGCCCATTGAAGATGCGTGTTGAAGTCAGATATTTATAAAAAAAACAGAGGGAATGGGGATAAAAAAGACGAAGCATTAAGCATCAAACTTCTTGCATTCATCGTCCCATTTCAGTGAAAAGGTTTAGAGCGAAGGGCCGGCCAACTGAAGCAGCACGATTTGATTGTGTTTGACCCAAGACATGGCCCACTCAAGTAAACTGTTCGGGATTGAACACCTCAAACAATGAATGTAAGCTGTTCGGAAGAGGAAATCCTTTTCTCAAAGTGTCTCACAAAAACAAAACTTTGTTCAATATTTTTTATTCAAAACTTCTCATAAAAAACGAATCAGCCTTCCCCCGTAAGTATTTTCGAAATATCTCACGTGAGCGATGACACATTCGCTGTGGGGATCCCTCAGGAGGGGCCAAACAACCGGGTACCTGTTCTGAAACCCCAGGCCAAATGCTACAAAGAGAAAAAAAAAAGTGAATATCGTCTAGACTATGTCTTACAAGTACCTATCTTTCACTGTCTTCTCTGATCATATAAAGGCGAGTCTGCGATACAGCGGTGTTTCATCAAGACGGCAGGCGCAGTGTGGCACGGGAAGATAAAACTCCAACAACTGTGACGCTGTGGGTTAAACAGCTCGCTTTGTACATGCAAATGGCGTCCAGGTAGCCGCCAGTGGCTTAAGAAGCCCCAGCGCTGGCACCACACACCGCGAAGAACATGTGCTGGCCAGGCAAACATGTTTATGGAGGTAAATCAAACCACCAGCAAAAATGGAGAGCAGGCAGGCAAGCGGACAGATAGAGTGGTCAAAACAGTTTTCAGACGCGCCGTTTCTTCTGGTGATTCTTTCATCTGTGAGAGAGAACACAAGCCACCGGCCGCTATTGACAAGCCCAGATGCGTACAACCGGCATTCCCAGTTAAAAGCCCGTACAGATGCTCAGGGGCACTCGAGGTCATACAGAAGTGGACAAAAATGTATCATACGTATATTGTGTTAGTGTGGCTCTTTTGATGTGAGGCAACACCTAATTTTTCATTTAAGTGGAAATGATTGAAAAATATGGGATGATATGTCCTGGAGACATGTGCGTATAATTGGACACGTATTTAGCGTACGGTTAACTTCTCTCACGGCATGCTGTGCCGAGAAGGTTGCCTACGAATCCGTAGCAGGTGCTTTCATTATGTTACCTGTGCCATGATGTCATTGACTGCGCTATTACGTCATAGGATGTGTAACCAATTATGCCGACTAATTCCAATAGATAAGCCCAGCGGATATCCCATTATAATGTATCCTGTACAAAAATTAATGCATAATTGAACAGGATGTTTGAATTACAACGTTGTCTCCTTAACGTTTGCAAAATATCGCAGACATTGTCTGTCGTAAAATAATAAAAATAATGATAAAAAAGAAATAAAGAAAACAGCTTTGGTAATTTATAAGCGAGTTGTCCCCCTTCGAAGTGGTAGCTAAACACTCTGCTCTTCTAAAAAGTCCAATTGGGATTGAGCCTTGAGGAAGCCATTTCTTCAATTATAAACAGAGCACGTAAAATTGCGAACATCAATGTTTTGCAGAGGCGGATTTGGCCATCAGCAAACTTGAATGAAAAGATCAGTATTTTTCACTGTGATGCTATGATGGTATTATAGAAATAGTTCTGTTACCACTCTGTTTGGCATGCGTTATATTGCACGGCATTTTAGTGGGGGGGGGGGGTGGAAGTGAAGGTGGCCTTAGTAGTCCTAGCATGCCGTCTACCATGCATGCAAAGACTTCACACTTTCTGGGAGAGTTTTGAAGAGAATGTTGGAAAAAAACAAGTTACATTTAAAAACTGAAAGTCAGTATATATCTCAATGAATTGACTAAATGACGGACGGCCGTTCCATGGACACAAACACACACACAACTGTTATCATATGGCAAATGATACAGAGTGGACGCGGGTTACAAATTTCATTGAAAACAGTATACGGGGCTATGTTTTGTGATTAGAGATACCCCTTTTTGCTGAAGTCAGTTTTACATATGTATTTATGTGTGTATGTGTTTATAAATAATAAGCATTTAAAGTTTATCACTGTATACCTATTATGTACATGCAATCACTATCAGCCACATACGTAAACAAACACACCGATTCACAGCTGCCTTGTGGTTACGTAGTCAATCACCTTGCCAACTCGGGGTGAAGAAACAGAATGTAGATATCAAGGAAATTTAAAGGGACTATATATATATATATATATATATATATATATATATATATATATATATATATATATATATATATATATATATATATATTTATCTATATATATATTGATATAGATACGGCTACTCCTTTGCCCACCAAGCTGACCGTCAGCATCACATGATTATCGTCCGGTGCGGGTGGGTGTTGGAAGCTTCAAAAGGTTCAAGGCTTGTATCTGTCAGCTGATTCTTTAATGAAAAATGTGTGTGTGTCTGTGTGTGTGTGTTTTACATATGTATTTATGTGTGTATGTGTTTATAAATAATGAGCAGTTAAAGTTTATCACTGTACACGGATTATGTACATACATTGACAGATTGGAATAAATACTATTATTACGTGGGTTCTTCAACTATGATCCTTCTCCGCAATATTGTGGGGTGACAGCTGAACTTTTGTCAGAGTAAATACATGTGAAAGGAATTATTCTACTTGAAGGAAAAGAAATGGTAAAGAGCCTTTCAATGACATAACAAACCAGATCAAAAGAATGGAATTGAACACAAGACTATGGGAAAAGAATGTTGTCAACAGAGCTCATTGCCACTGTCCATTGAAACATGGAGAACCCTAGCAGAATGATGATCACTCATCATTTGTATTTTACAAACGTACAATTGTATTCCAGAACGACAGCTTGTGAAATGCACCGAACTAGACTGCCAACCAGGAGATACTTTTTTTTCTAATAAAGATGGTCTTTTTTTAACGAATATTGACGTCAGATTAGACCAATTATAGCTTTTGACATAATACATGTATGTGGTCAAGACTGCAACAATAGATAGGGCTTCCTGGTCAGTGTCTGACGTAGTGCAAAGATTGTAAATTTCTGTTCCGTTCTAAAGTCAGGTTAAAAAGAATGTGCAGTCCTGTTGCCCTTGTCCGCCATTCCAAAATCACAGACGGAACTTATTTTTTTCTCATTAAAATGAGATGCATTGTCTTCATATTGGTTTAAAAATATCTTATTTCAATAAAATTCCATCAACAGGCAATTCCTGTATTAAGACATCTTGCACAAATATTGACGATACAAATAAGTAAGGTTGAATTCTTAAAGGAAAGATGGTTGGCACACGCAGTACAATACATATGAGAAAAGGATCGGACAATGATAAGAGACTATTGGACGAGTATGTGTTAATCTCAACAATCCATAGCTTGGTAAAATTGCGTTCAAGATGGTGAAATTAAAACTTCTGTTGTAAGCATAAAATGCAAAAACACTGAAAATTTGTATGTGTAAAATATGTACATGCACTGTATTCGACTAACAAAGGGTAACCCAGTTAGCATCAGTGACACAAATCTCCCCGGGGGCGCTGCAATAGAGATATGACTTATTCAAATGTACTTTCAGTTTTACTTTGACACATGAAATCAAAGAAATGAAGCGCAGAGTAGATTATTTCAATGGAATGGGAATAATGTGCACTGGCCTAAGACTTCGCACTCCGCACAAATGTTTAAGTGTAGTCTAATGACTAGATGGACACGTGACAGCAACACAGTTTGAGCAGGGTTACGAAGAAAAGTGTCTTGGTTAGAGACTCAAGTCACCGACGTATCTGTTTTCTTCATTTAGTTGCAGCTAATATCATTCGATATCAGGTTCAAATTTATTTATGTCTGATCAGAATAGCTTAACAACGTTATAGTAACACTATCTTTAACCCTTTCATTTACTTTTAAAGATGGACTGGATGTCACATACGCCTCAAGTATTCTTCATACCTCTACTTATGATAAGATACCAGCACTGGTTTTTTCACAAATATTTTATTATAAATTATTACGAAAAGTGCAACACACCGAAAAAAAATGACAAGAAATGAAGGCGCAAAGTTACATTGCATTCTCATCAGACACACCTCCCCCCTCCCCCAACAACAACGGCAGGGTGCTCATATTTTGATTGCATGCTGAACAAAACATATAAGACGTACCTAACAGTGACTAGTCACCTTTTCTACTGCTGCAGAAAATACCACTTAGCTCTTCATCTCAAGTATAATTTCAGATACAATGTAAATAAAGACGAAAAGTACTTGAAAAACAATTATGCTTCACAGTGTAAACGATAAAGAATGTAACCATAAGCCACTCGTCTGGAAAAATATATCCTTTAGTTGGGGGCTCTAGATAACGTGTACAAGACGCATGGATACACAATATGCAGTATCTCCTAAGACTGTCGGGTGCTTCAGAGCCGTTGCTCTTATTCTTGCGTGTTCATCGAGCATCAGTAAATACTTCTGCCTCGCTGGAGTGCACAAACCAGGCAAGTGTAAGACAAAAGATAAAAGAAATAGGATATTCTGATTCGCACTTACCTCAGTACCGCAGATACAGCCAGCTGTGATGATTCCAGATAACTTCAGACTACACTTTCATCAAGCATCAGTGGAAGGCCTGAATTCAAGCTTGATATCCTGCATGGACCGACCTTTGGGCCATTTCCTCAATTTGCTATAAAAGCATCAGCAACACTGACCAAACAACCCGTGTATTCTTGCAGAGCTGATGCTAAAATAGGTGGCCTACTAATGCTGTCTCACAACTGGAACGATGGCTTATATTTCTACTGTAGAATATATTTAGTCTCATCCTGGGAATATTTAGCTGGAAGCTGCGTCAGAAATAGCACAGATCGATTGGTTGTTACTATAAATAGGTGCGCGCGCTTTTGCAGTGATTCTTGCGGGCACACAGTTGCAGAATGCCCTGGCAACGGGACCGGCAGCTACTGATGTTATTTGATGCGCGTGCTTTTTGTTAAAGCGAGCGGCACAGAGAGCGTTGTCTTTTAGTGTAATGGAGCAGATATACAAGCTAGCATTCTCTACTTTAATGGCTTCCAGTCAGCATACACACAGAGTTGCCGGAAACAACATGTATTGTACGAATTCTATCAGTTGGGCTCGTTACTTTATGAATGGCACTTCTATGAACATGTGACAAAGTATATTGGCGGAAGATGGCCCCCAGGTGAGCTTCCATACATGTAAAACTACAACAGGCAAGGCGTTGCATGAAAGTAAGTTGATGTTAGCGCTCGGAGCCTGTCGAGTAAATCGTTGTACTTCCTGGGGTCATATCCTCTTCGGTAGCTCTTTTTCGTAATACTTATCCAAAACCTATCCTCGACATTGAACTTCAACAAAGGGGAAATAGCAATAATAATAATAATAATAATAATAATAATAATAATAATAATAATAATAATAATAATAATAATAATAATAATGATAAATAATGATAATGATGATGATGATAATGATAATAATAATAATGATAATGATAATAATGATAATGATAATAATAATAATAATGATAATAATTATTATTATTATTATTATTATTATTATTATTATTATTATTATTATTATTATTATTATTATTCAAGGTGATGACTCTCTTCAGGCAAAAATGTGCTCGACAAGGAATTACGAAAGGACCGACCGGAGAGGAAAACTAGCCTATAGGTGATATATATATATATATATTATAGGATGGTTTGTTGTCGATACGAAGAATAATAACTCACAATGGATGCCATATATGTAGAACCAGTGAGTGAAGCGAACGAGTTCTGGTATATGGTACCCAGTGCGAGTTGATAGTACTCGTATCGACAACAAACCATGCAATCATCTGTTTATCTTATGTTTGTTTGGCCCAACTTCAGAAAGTTGTGCCGCACCATATGCCAAATGTTCCAGCAGAGATTTAGTATTTTCGCTGACAGAAAACAACGCCATCGTTACCCGGGAAGTTGCTTAGCCCATAACAGTATATCTTATCTTGGTACTTCCGGTTATAGGTACACTTCCGGTTATAGACACTCTTCCGGTTATATGTAATCTGCCAAACAAAGGCCTATTCTAGCACTTTCTAATGACTTTATTATACTGCCCATATTGGTCTAGCCTAGGTCTATATGTTACTTATAGACATGCTTTAGATCACTAAAATCGACGTGAGGTAAATATATTTACCTCACTTTTGGGTCGATTTTAGTGTTTTCTGTACGCATGCTTTATGACAGTAAAAATCGGCGCGAGATAAATATATTCATCTATAACGTTTGGGTTGATTTTAGTGATATAAAGCATGTATATTAATATCACATACATGTATGCCAGACTAGTATTGGCCGTATAATAAAGTCCTTAGAATGTCATATAATGGGCCTTCTATTCGGTAGATTACTTATAACCGAAAGAGCACTGTAACCGGAATATTTGCACAGATGTGTTATCAATGATTTTATGTATACTATCCTTTTAATTAAGCGTTTAATGTTTCTCATGTTTATATCGTATCTACATAGATGTTTATCAAGTTTGTACACAGTTCGAATTTGTGTTTGTCAGAGTTGTCCTGAATAACAAATATGTGTTCTCGGGACAAGTTTTTTTTATATTTATCTCAAATTTTGGCAAACGCACTTTCGACTTTGATGCCAGCCTCACATGGAATTCCCTTCAGATTGATACGAGGTAGGCTACATCACTGAAAAATTGTAAGTCTTAGTGCAAGAGGGACATTCGAAGGAAGATTAACAGCTTTTGAACATTAAAAATCTGTTGATGAATGATGAATTGGGCCAAGAAGGGCCTATTGTTTCTAGTGTAATATATATTTTTAATTAATGTGTCATGTGTATATATGTATATAGTATCTCCATGTACTTTTTTTCAGGGACTCCTGGGAGAACAGTGGATTGACACTGAAGGAGCCCCGGGTAGATAAAACAAACATATAATATTACTAGAACAGACTGATTTTCCAACAGAAAATTAAATGTCTCCCGGTGGAACACTTACGTCTCTGAATAAGTTACAGGTGATAACAAATTATAAATGACCAAGTTTGCTTGAAAATTACAATCCTATTTTAGCTCTCACCTAGATACATTACTCTAGCAATTTTCAGCAAGTTCTTCAAGACTTATTGCAGAGAAACCAATTTCATATAAATGACCCTGTGACTTTGAAAATTAGGTCAAGGTCACCCAAATATGATCCCAATCTAGGTCTTGCCTAGATATATATTCCTACCCAGTTTCGTCAAATTCTATCAAGTTCTTCAAGACTTACCGCACGGAAACCAATTTCACATAAGTGACTCTGTGACCTTGAGAATTCTCTCAAGGTCATCCAAATACAATCCAACCTAGGTCTTGCCAAGATACATAATCCTACCAAGTTTAATCAAATTCCATCCTGTTCTTCATGACTTATCGAACGGCAACCAATTTTACATAAGTGACCCTGTGACCTTGAGAATTCGCTCAAGGTCATCCAAATACAATCCCGACCTAGGTCTTGCCAAGATACATAATCCTATGAAGTTTCATCGAATTCTGTCAAGTCCTTCAAGACTTATCGCACGGAAACCAAGTGTTGAAGAACCTGAACAATAAAAACAACAACAACAACAAGCAGAAGAAGCGGAACAAACCGGCACTAATACAATATGTCCCCCGGCTTCCACCGGGAGACATAAATACCAGCATCCAATTCAAATACCTCTTCAATCGAGTTCTCGAGTTCTACGGTCTCTGTTTTTTTTTTTTTTTTTTTTTTTTTTTTTTTTTATGATCCATATTTTAAGCCTGGGTCTATTTGGATTTGCCTCCATAGGATCCCCCGAGTCGCTATTGTTTCTGATGTGGGCGCTCGACGAGCGCCCACAACCGAAACAAATAGCGAGTCTGGGGGATGCTTAGGAGGCAAATTTGGATGGGTTGTAGCTTAAAGCACGACTATTTTCACACCTACGATCCCCCAAATAAGGCCCCGCTTATGTCCAAAATTGTAAAGTCTCCAGTGGAAGGAGTACGCAAGCAAACGGGAACGGCATTAACAAAAGCGACGATAAGAGATGGAAATAAGCCAGTAAAACCGTTTTGGACGTCCCATTTGGGAGATTTTACCTTGAAACCATATCATAATAGAAAATTAAGTATGGAGTGGCATTGCTTGTTGGCAATATATCACTGATAAGGCGGTGAGACTCCGTCAGATACCAGTCTCGACACTTCCTTCTTGATATATTGGCATCAATGCCACGCCGTCATTTTTTCCCTAAATACATACCGTTCCTTCTGTACACCACATTTGTATGATTCATGTACAGGCTTCACCGAAAGCATGTCGTGGTTGAAAAGGTATTTGCAGTTTAACTACGACCTCCAATACTGCAATCTGATTCTTTGATTCCCCTTAGGTAAAGGGACATCAGCAAATACGATAATTACATTTGTACTATCTTTTTAATAGTACCAGGTTTAACCAAGCCGTTGCTATACTCTAGTTAGTACCAGAGTGAAACTGGTGAGTTGAGTACAGGTTTTATAAACTAGAAGTAAAAAATCATTGTCGTGAGTTCTGATCTTGGCCCACAGTAATTCAATTTTGGGAACCTCCGCTATAAAGTAGCGGCAAACTACAAGTGCTAGTGATACAAGCAGCGCAATTCTGCCCGAGGATAAGGGCAGTCTGTCCGTATAAAATCATTATCATTTATAGTTTTTCACAGGAATGTTTCCTGAAGCGTTTGATCAATTAGAGGGAACTTGAAATTATTATTTTTTATTGTATCCATAGGTCTCCCCCGCAATTAGCAATGGAATGTTTCACTAAAACAAAAGATTCAAGTAAAATCATTAAATGAGACACCATTTTGAAGCCCGGTAACCATGGGTGTGTGAACCCGCGGAAGTTACGAAATGTAAATTGGATCGAAGAGAAATTAACTTTTCACATCCTACAATGCTTACAAAATATGCTTTTTACGGCACTTTGTGCTTTAAAACTACAATGTTCAGCAAAGGGTTACTCAAAAGGCCATCTTCAGCGAAAATGCCTGTTTTTTATCATATTCTATACCAAAGTCCTTTGAACGTAATGCAGGGGATGTTTTCGAGTACTCGGCATCTAAAGCATCCAAAACTATGATTGAGCCATATTATTGAATGTCGACAATTATGTGTCACAATCTGTCTTTTAGCAGCGGCTACCAAACACATTTCTGCAACCCAGCCAAGTGTAATATTTTTACCTGTCCGCATATTTTCCATCAAAATGAAGAAGTTACAATATTAGCTGTACATTTTGTTCATTTCACTTTCAATATTTAAGGGTTCTGTGGCAGCCGGAAAAATTATATTGTCATTGTAATTGTCCTACTATGCTCCTTTGAAAATCTACTTACCAACACATTCGACTCTGATAAATTCCAGAAGTATTCATAAGTAAAGTGTTCAATTATGGAGAATATATGGGTCATAAATTTGATATGCGCTTAAAATTGGTATAAGAAAATATTAATTTCAAAAAGGTGTCAGATAGGAGGATTAGAGCCCATTGGCTTATATGGAGCTATGTCATCAGCACATGCCACAACACCCGCAAAAGTATGGACCGCGTGGCACCCAAATATTATGCTGATCATTATTTGCTTCTCCCTGAAGTCTCCTATAAAAGCTACTTCGGTTTCTCAAGACATCGTCTGAGTTCGGGCCCGGACGGTATGAGTAATGTTTTACTTAAAAACACGTCCTCTAGTATTTGTGGACCACTTACTCAACTGTTGAAATCTTCTATCGCTTTGTCCGCTTATCCAGATTCACGGAAATTTTTTCCACCACTTGTCCTGTCTTGAGAACAGCTGATAAGCAAATAAAAATAACTATTGTCGCATTTATCTTCTTGTGGTGTTTCTTACGTTTTTGAGAGACTTATTTTCATGATTTTGTATGCATTTTGTATGTTTCATGGAAAATGACTGCAAACAATTCCGGATTTCGACCAAATGACACAACGACTAACCAACTTGTAAAGATTGTTCATGGTACTTATAATGGCATGCAACTTCATTAAGAGGACAGGGTGGTCTTTTTACATGTAGTCAAGGCCTTTGACAATGTATGAAAAGAAGGCCTCATCTTCAAACTTAAAAAAAAAACCTCGGTATTGGTGGTCCATTTTTACGTTTATTTAGCAGTTACTTATCAAATCGCTTTCAGCACCGGTGGACAGTCTTCCTTAATTCCCATTGAAGCACGGGTCCCCAAGGTCATATCCTTTGGGCCCTGCTGTTTTTGGTTTTTATTAATGATATCACTGACAACACTATCTGCGACATAAGACTCTTTACAGATAACACAGGTCTCCTCGAAATAATTTATGATCCCTTCGTCCCTGAGAAACGATTATATGATAACCATTTGCGGCAAACGGCGAAAGGTCACGTTTAATGTATAACAGTAATTATCTATCTTATTTTCTAATAAATGAAACAAAAACAAATGGTTCTGATCTTTATCTTGGTGATTCCGGCATTCCAGAAAGCACTACCCAAACACATTTAGGCTTAACACTTTCTCAAAATATGAAGTGAGAGGCACACATTACAAGAATTATTAACAGAGCTAGAAAACGCTTATTATTATTGTCTATACCTTAATTTAAACTTTCCAGAAATACACTAAAAATGCCCTATAAATCTATGATACGCCCTATTTTGGAATATTGTATTTGTGTCTTTTTGCCCAGAACCACTTCCTAGTAGTCAATATCCTATTCCGCAGTTCGAACTCTTTACTCTCCATAAGCTTACCTGTCCCTGTCTAACCTGTATATATATGGAATTACTATTGTCTATACGTTCCTCTGTAAAATTTTGACATAGGCTGTATCAGCCCAAATAAATTAAAGGGTCTTCAGCGGGTAACTACTCAACATGTTTCGGAGCCTTTTACCCGTACACGTCTCTCTGAGTAGCGGCTCCTTGCCTAAGCTCAATATTCAGCAAAGACAACCCACATAATAATGAATAAATATGAACGTGGCAATTGATGAATTAGCTAAATATGTGAAGTTTTGCTTGTAAATGCAGAGCTTCATATCAAAGAAGAATACCTGTCAAAGAAACCATAATTACCAAATTTTCATAGTACAGGTTCAGATAAGAACAATTTGACTTACCTCTGAACCAAAATGTACCCTTTCTAGCTGGACAGCTTTTCCTAGTTAAACCATCCGCCAATGTTTAACTGAAGTGGAAACAAGCTGGGGCATTATATTCAGTCCCAGTGATTGTAAAATAAACAGTTGCAGCTAGACCACCTGTACAAACCAAGGAAAATCCTAACAAGGACTGCAACAATGTACATCCTGTACCAGAGATGTAAAACAAACTCCATGATGACACCTACTCCTCAAACAATTAAGCTCTATTTAACTGCCAACCCTGAGTCAATGTGTCAACTTAATGTGTCAGGTTTGTGACACTTGAGAAAATACTGTCAATTTTGAGTAATTTTTTAATAGTGAGTAAATGTGCATTTAGGCATGTCAGAAAAGAATGGAAGTCATTAGCATTTATGCCAAAAACATGCTATCAAAACATTTTTTCTTAACAGGATTTTAAGTACAATTTGGCAAACATGCAACTGTCGTAGGCCGCTTCTTGCTACCTGTAGCCCCTGGGGGTTTACCTAACAGAAAACATGTAAGCCTAAAATGGAATATGGTATTATGTAATGTTTGATAGTTCTACCAATGCTCTTGCCAACTGGCTGGAATCCGTGCAGTACGGAGTAGCTCGTATGTGTTTTAGTGCTAGCGTGGACCTATTAACGTCAATAGGTCCATGATGCTAGGAGGTACGCTACGTGCAGCATTTTATTAAAGGCAAAGCAGATCACCGAAAATGATTGATAAAAGTGTACCAGCTTACAAGAAAAGGTGTAACGGCATCATTCTTAAAGCCTGTGACATCACTCCCTAAACCCTGCGATGTCATGACCATATATTGTTAATGATACTGTTCGTCACCGAGCCCTCTTCAAGTCCTTTCTCTTGTCTTTCTTGTTTCTGTTGTTGATTGGGCTAAGACAATTATCTCATTGGGCAACTCCAGTGGCACAATGGTAGGCTACATATCAATACAGGAAATAATAATACTGGCTTTCCATTTAATTACGGACATGTAAAGCCGGTTCACCACTAGATGGCAGTAGCCAATCAGTAATGCCTTTAATTGAAATAGGTTGGCCCACATTGGACAAGCGCTGAGAATATTTCAATTTTGTTCTTAAAGATGCATGGTCAATAGAATAACTTCAACACATTTACCCAAGTTAATACCTCCTATTAATGTACAGGCCACAGTATATGTAAGAAATCGTCACAGTCTTCGTCAAAGTTAATTTAAAACCAAATGATTATGTACAAGTGGTTTATTTGTTCTACAATAAAATTTGGAATTATTTACCGTTAAATATAACACAGTCATTAAAAGTAAACCAATTTAAGCTTCGACTTAAAAGTACACTTTTATATGTTGACTATGTACCCGGTTATTATTCTCAGGGCGTGTGATCCACCAGTATCCTACAACAGCTCAGACTTGGCGAATCTGGTCTCAACTCTTGTGCAGATGACATCAAAGTGGGAGAAATACCTGCATGTTTATGTTCTTCTCCTTGGGAAGTCATGCCTCGTTATTTTTTTGGAATGCTCTATTTATAATGAACTAAGAAGTGACTTGTTTGTATGAATTGTAATATTTTGGCACCTGGTGTCAACCCCTCTGTCTTATTTTATGCTGCTAGTGACATATTGAATAAGTAACTTGTATAAGTCATGATAACGACAATATGTCAGCCGAAGACGAAAATAACCTTTGAGACGAGACGATTTCTATGTCATTTGACGAATATCACATTTTTTCATAACGCACGGAACCATTATATTTGTAAGCGTGCATTGTATGTATATGTATTGATCCCTGTTAAAGGTTGTGTTTCGTCCTGGGTGTCATGCATATAACTTCTGTCTCATAGTGTTCGGGGATTCTTACATTATTATTTTATGTAATATTCGATAATCCCGAGAAAAGAAGCATGTTTAAATTAAAAACAAAAACAAAACGGACCCCCCCCCCTCCAAAAAGAAAAAAACACCCTGCGGAAAAAGAAAAAAAAAACACCCTCGAAAAAAGAAACAAACAAAACAAACACAAAATACACTCACACACACACACACACACACACACACACACACACACACACACACACACAAAAGTACACTGCCTTCCCTGTAGTAGGTTTAGATAAGTATTCAGTTGGTACAAGAAAAATATGGACGTTTGTATGTACTGAAGGGTCGACAATGCTGGGCACTTATTCAAGCACTCAATCGACAATAGAGAGAAAACGAGTTTGACAGAGCACTAACAGGCTGATTGAGGACATTAACCATATACTCATTAGGGACACAGAAAGAGAGGTTTCCCCATGATTGTCAGCAATAAAGTAACAAAGCTTGTGTTATAGCAATGGTGGCATCAACGGTCCTCATGGCAGATCTTTCTCACTGTCTCCTTGATATTTTGTCTGCAAACTACCCGCATAATCACTGTTTCCTTGGTGAAATTATCATCACGTCCGGACGTCCTTCATCAGAAATTGTCTGCAAAGTAACGAATAAGAAATCAACATGCTACAAGTCTTTGTCAGCGCTATTTTTGATCAAGCATGCGTTGATAATGTCATCATTGTCGTATCGGCTGTTGAAAGATTCGATGCATCTCGCCTAGAGCTAACATTGGCTGGCCTATAGAACCAGCAATATCTAGTGCCGCGTATGAATTAACATTCAGCAAAACGAGCTTCTGTCTTGTTTCACATGTTGACACTGGAACATTGAGCTGGTGCTTGTACGATCGAAAATATGATTGTGAGTAAGCCAGTGTTTAGATTGCGCAGAAATGTGGCCCACGGCAGAAAGAGATATCAAGCTACATAGACAGATACCCAAGGACAGAAAAGGAATCCGTAGGAAAATCATTAGAAAGTGACGTAAAAATAATCAGCATTACATTCAGAGTATTACAAGGCAAAAAGAGGTGTTGGTCTCGAATGAAGATTTTTTTTATTTACATTTTATTTCATCGATTGCCACATGAAGTTGAACGGTTTTAAATTACTTTTTTCATTTTACTTTTATTTTTTTGCGCTTACAGGTTTAAATTTTCAAAACGTTACAGACGGAGGGTTGTTCTCCAAAAGTACAGTGCGACACCGAGATTAGGACTTTACTGAAAATCACAATTCACACTCTATTTTTAAAAGTACAAAGTACGTTTATGAGAAGTGGCAAGCAAATAATTACACTAGAAAAATATCACAAATCACAATGTAATGCTCAATTCTTTGCACAAATGGACATGGACTAAACCTTAAAATCTATTGAAAAAGGTTGAAAAATATGACCAATATTGGATGCTGAAATCAAACACCAATAATGACATCACTGATGACTTGTCTAGCGTAAAATTAATGGCGCTCTACTTTATGACGATTGGAATTACAAGTGGTTCAATCAGAACAAACATTGATTTTCATGTCTTTAGTATATGCCAGTGGAAGCATAGGTTGATTGCAAAACAGGCAAAACTATACTCCTCATTTTACATGTGGGAATTTAAGTTGTATCGCAGAAAGCTAAACATTTCTCGCTACAAAGTTATGAGTGGAATACACATTTATATATATATATATATATATATATATATATATATATATATATATATATATATATATATATATATACCTACATACATACATATGGGGTATCTGTATGTGAACCTTCATAAAAGCGGTCATTGCCCGTGGGTAACTAAACAACCAACAACCTGGACATTGATAATGACCAGTATATTACAGTGTACAAAGAAGCGGCAGAAAACGTATTTAAATGGCATGTGTAGATCTTCATTTAACCCTTGAGAAAATATTCTTGATCATGAAAGTTCGAACCAAGCAAACTCAGCAAATCTGCGTTCAAGATGATGTAAATCTCATGCATGTAATACCACATAAATAAGTTAGAAACCCATCAATACAATAGTGATGTGATGACCCCATATTTTTGTAGAGAATATTGTCCTCCTTTCTGTTCACCCAGACGAAAGGTCACAGAAAGTGGAATTTGCTGTGGGTGTGATGCATGTTGACTTGTCATTTCAATTCCTACAATGTACAAAACAGACCCGGGCCCGCTACATTTTGCTTTGGAAAGAAGCCCTCCACAAACAGTCCTGAAACTTACTCAATATAAAATCCAAAAGAGATACTTTAATAGACAAAACCTCATCAACTTTTACAAATCTCTAAAGCAAGTAGGCCTGTTTGTCTCAAGGTCGTTTTCAATGCACGTCAGACATAACAGGTCAGTGCATTACACAGGACGACATAGGAAAGTCGTGCACAATGAAGTGGCGCAATGTTTCTTTCACAGTTTGTCTATCAGTTCGAGGCTAAGTACACATTCAAAGGTAACGCTAGCAAAAGGAAATAAAGAGTCCTTTTTTGGTAATAGCTCACACCCCCGGGACTAATGCCTTCATTCACAGACTTGTATGATTGATACTTTACACCGGGAAGGGTGCGGC